>CM052440.1:120813076-120854078 GCA_028533085.1 Varecia variegata
AAAAAAAAAAAAAAGTGCTTCAGTAATACTGTTGAAACAACTGAAAAAATAGAAATCTCAGCAAGGAAATAAGTTATTCTCTAAAAAGCCAAATAGAAATTATACAAATGAAAAATACAGTAACAGAAATAAAACCTTAATTGATGGGCTGAATAGCAGGGTGGAGATGACAGAGGAAAAAGTAAGTAAACTTGAGGAAAGAATAGAATTCACTTAATCTGAACAACAGGGAAAATAGGCTGAGAAAATAGAGCCTCAGAGACCTGGGGGACAGCAAAAGATCCAACTTTGCTTTATCAGAGCCCCAGCAGGAGAAGAGAAAGAGAATGGGGCTAAAAGAGTGTTCAAAGAAATAATGGCTGAAAACTTTCCAAATTTGGTGAAAGACACAAACATACAGATTTAAGAAGCAGAGCAAACTTATGTATCAGAATAAACAAAAAGAAATTCATGTCAAGGCTGAAGTCAATCATCAACTATGATAACACCATACCTAAACTTAAGATCTTCAAAACAGCCAGAGAGAAATGACACATTATCTGCAGAACAACAATCCCAATAACAGTGGATTTCCCATCTGAAACCATGGAGACTAAAGGAAGTTGCACAACATTTTCCAAGTGCTGGGGGAGAAAAAAAAAAAAAAAAAAACAAAAAAACCACAATTTCTATATCCAACAAAACTGCCCTTCAGGAATGAAGGGGCAAACAGATATTTTAGGAGGGAGGAAAACTCAAAGAATGTGTTGCTAACAGACCTACTTGTAAAGAACAAATGACTATTAAACAAGGAACTATATTTTTAACACAGAAGATTCAAAATTATCTACAAGATGACCTTTTAACTTCAGAATATATAATCTAAAGACAGATGACACATATAAAACAAAAATATAAATAATGATAGTAGGTGTCATGTAAGTAACAAAACCAGGGACTAACAAAGATGGTTCAGAGATAGGTATCATTATTTTGTGCTGCCATGATCAGAGAAAATTTCAAAGACAGGGCATGACAAACTGGTTCTTGAAAAATACACTACATTTAAATAAAGCTACTGAAAGGGTGTGTCCCTCATAAAAACTCATACAAGCAAAACTGAAGAGATGTGAAAGCAGACAGTATGTTTACAGGACAACACAGGGAAGAACTGTTTGACACTGAAGCAGCATCCGAATGGGGGTAAAAGAAGAATCCGTCACAATTCCTGGCTGTCAATGTATTAAGAAAAGCAGAGGAACAGAGAGGAGATGGATGGGATAGGGGGAGGGGAGGGACTAAAGCAGACTGACTGTGCAGACTTCAGGGAAGACAGCAGGGAGCACCAACTGACTCTTCCTGAGAAAGGCAGAGGAGTTGTCACAGGGTTTGAGCTAGATCTCAAAAGATAAGACTGAAGTGACAAGTTGGAAAAGGGGAGGGCACACTGGACCATGAGAATAACATAAGTCCAGATGTGCTCTGGCACACCAAATAATGGTGGCAGTGGGAGGATGAGGAGCACACGACGCAGGCTGGGGTCAATGGTAAAGATCTGGGTTGAGAGGCTGGATTTTCATCTTGAGGGTAACAAGCATTCGTAGAAGAATTCTAAGCACAGGAGTGATACCAAAAAAAAAAAAATTAGTTTTAATGAGGACACTGTATAGAATCAAATGAAAGGACAAAGGACTAGAGGATGGAAAACCAGTTAGAGGCTATTCAGTTCATTTCGGTTCAACAAGAGGTTGAACCCCACAGTGTGCCAGGCTCTAGGCCAGATGCTTATAACACAAAGATGATTCTCATCACTGTCCTTCCAAACCAAGGAGATGGCAGAGTAGAGAGAGGGGAAGAGAAAGAAGAAATTACACTCTAAATGCATTTCAGAGTTACGATCAACAAGACTCTACAACATGAAGGAAAAGACAAGAATGAGCTTTTTACATTAGAAACCATAGAATATTGTACCCATGGGCAGTACTCCCATTCTAGAAATAAGAAACAAGAAAGATGGAGTAACATTTGGCTGTTAGATTGAGGAGGAATTATGGACTTCCTTTAAGACTCAGTTCTGTTGTCATCTCTGCTAGGAGGACCCTCCTGACAGTCTCCCGACCTCCCAGGTAAGGTGTCCCCTTCCACTGTGCTTTAAAAAAAAAAACAAATGCTCACAGCCACACAAATATATTTACCACAATATATTACGTGTCCATATGTGTTTGTCTCTCCCACTAGATTATATATTTCCTAAGGACAAGGATTATTATATTCATCTTTATATTTCTTTTGCATGATACCCAGTAGGGTTTCAATGAATGTTCAATGAATGAAGAAAACATAAGCAACTTCATACTTTAATAAAATCATTATAAACTTATTTTCCACCACATTCCTAAATCATTCCTCCTCTATCAGAATAGAAAAAAAATAAAAGTATAAAAAAATAGCTCCAAGTATTTTATTTCTGTTTGAAGAGCTTCATAATTAATCATGTTCCCCAAAAGCATAAATTGCAACAGTATAAAGGTCAATCAGAAGACAAATCTGGGGCTCCAGCGGATCCTCATTCGGTCACCTCCCATTTACCGAGCACCTGCTCCATGCCAGGCACCATGGTGAGTCACACACGGCTCCTACTTTCAAAGAGCTCTTGCTCCAGAGCTTCCCCCTGTAAATTGCTACACTGGAGAATGTTTCATAAAGAAAAGCCTATCTCCTCAGAAGGAGCTGTGGAGAACTCCCCACAAGTCTTATCAGCAGAGCTACCCCTTGGTCAGAGGAGTATATTTTTGGACTGCAGCAGAACTGAGATATTCTCATAGGAAGCTTTCTAGGAAAGAAAGGGAGCAGGTATAAGATGACAAAGGTAGGACAAAAGGAAAAAAGCAAAAACACTAGCATATTCTTACAAGACACTTTCAGAAAGCAAGTAGACCACATATAAAAACTACAAATGCCATCCTTGACTAGCACCTGCTACCTTACAAAGAAAACCACAAGAAAAATTAATAGTTTACTACTAGCTGCTACATTTATATGGAACTGAGTATAATCAGTGACAAAAGTGGTTGGAAAGGTCATAACATACTTTAACTATTGAGATTATTTTTTCTTTTATGGTAAAATATTAACATAAGTAATAACATGTTGGGAACAACCTTGAAAGCCATCAGAAGGGTACTGGTTAAATAAATTGTGCTACACTTACACGATAAAACAATGTAAGAACACCAAAAATCGTGTTTCAAAAAACATTTAGTGCCATTATAATATGTTCCTTACTAGTTGCATGATCTGGGGCTACTTTGACCTCTCAGATTCAGTTTCCTCATCTGTAGAATGGGAATAATGGAACAACAGACAGCAATGGGAATGAACAATCCAAAACTATATGCAATAGCATAGAACATAACAAAAGAATACACACTGTATGATTCCATTTCCAGAAAACGCAGAAACAGGCCAAAAAAAAAAAACAAACCTGCTACTGGAAGTCAGGATTATGGTTACCCTTTGGGGCTTGGGGGGAGACATAAGAGAGACTTCTACAGTGTCTGCAATGTTTTGTTTTTACTCTGGGTTCTAGTTACGTAGGTGCATATGATTCATGAAAATCCATCCAGCTGCACACTTGTAAGAAGTGCACTTACCTGTATACATGCTGCATTTCAATAAAAAGTTTTTAAATGGGGATAATTATAGGATCCTTTTCATAGGGACGTTGTGAGAATTAAAATTTTGTTGCAGAGATTAACCGTACATAAAATGTTCGCTGCCTAATACATGGGTAAGCACACAATAAATGTTAGGTACTTTTATAATCCTCCCAATGTTGACAACATGAGAAGCTCTATTAAATGTTCACTGAATGAACAAATTTCTCAGATGAAATGAGTCACTCGCAACCTCAGCAACCCCAAAACCACTTTGTAAATTTCCTACAGCACTTATTCTGCACTTTGTGTCATAATTATTTGCACTCAAGCCTGTCCCTCCCCTACACTCACAACTCCCTACGGGCAGAGCACATGGCAGTCTTTGTATCCTTCATGACAAGCTCAATGGCAGGATACTCAATAAGTGTCTCAATCAATGATTCGATGATTTGTATAATATTCTAAGAATGAAAGAATTATTTGAAAATTATAGAACATTTTAACTGAGCAAAATAATATCCCTTCTATGCTTTATTTTTTAAGGTGCTAAAAACCTACTTTGTGTGTGGAACTTTAAGTGCTCTTAAAAATGCCTATGTGTTCCTATTTGTTAATTTATTCATTCATTCCACAAATATATATCGATGTACAAAGGTGCATGGATTCCCTCCATATCCCAAGAAGCTTACTGCTAAGGGGAGGGCACACAGACAGGCATGGAGTTGTCCCTGCAAGGTGCCTCTCCATACGGGCATATCCTGGGCTCTGGATTGTTTTCTATGTTAATTCCTTGACTTGGTGATTCCTGGACAACCTGAATAATATATGTATGAACCCTGAGAAGTGAGGGCAGACTGTGTGCTTTCTGATTTTAGGAAGGGATCAGAGTACTTTTATCCCTTCCCCAGAGCCCAGGCTGAGATGGACAAACTTCTTTGCATTTCTGGCTAACTGGATATAAGGGGTGATCCCAGGCCCCATTCTGTCACTAGATAGGAGTGTTAAGACTCCAGGCATCGTGTTCTCACCCTGGTGTAAATTCAACTCCTAGGATGTCCTACTCTGTATTTTTAATACACCTTCAACCCAGGTCTCCTCTAACTCCTACAGATAAAGCTCACCTGAAAAAGAGCTCACAATGCAAAACTAAAAAACGCACAAGGAAACAGTCCTCCATGAGCGAAACAGAGCAGACACTACAGAAGAACAGACCCATTATGAACTTCAAATAAGGGACTGATGAGGGAGATTATAAAAGCAATAAATTTTAAAGTAATTGCAGACACAAAAGAAGAAATCAAACACATGTGAAGAGCGGTGTTGCAAAGTAACCCGCACCCATTTGGCCATCCAGCCAACATCAGGTTCTTCTCAAAAACACCAACAGCTTCCCACACACAGCAGGGCAGGCTTATGGGTACCCCACCCACGCACCCCCTCCATACCAGCTGGGATGTTACGAGGAAACCAAACTTTACTTTCTAATTCCACCAAACCAGTAAGTGTTTACTAATGAGAAGTATACACACAAACACAACTCAAAACTGACCAGAAAATCTGGAGCATCCTGATCTCTTATCTACTGCTCAAGGGAATATAAATAGGTACAACTTTGAGGGAAAATAATTGGCATTAGCTAACAAAATTAAACATCAGAATACCTAATCCAGCATTTCCAAGCCCAGATAATATTTGAGAGACCATCTTAATGACAGCCAGCAAGATTCACATATAAGAATGCTCATAACAACAGAAACCTGGAAACCACCCAAATGCCTATTCAAAGGTGAAATGACAGAAAAACAGCATCAACCCAGAAAAATGTACAACAGTGAAGATGAATAAACCAAAGCCAATGTTTTGAACGAGAGAAGCGAGGCCCAGAAGATCACAGAAAGAACTGATAAGCAGTGATAAAGTTCAGGATAGTATACACGGGGGAAGCAGCAGAGAGATGGAGTGAGGAGGAGCACAAACAGATGCACGTCCTTGGAGATCTGCACGTCGTTGCAGATCTTGATAAATTCACAGATGTTCATTATATGAAAAATACAAGTAAATAAGAGGGCCATGCAAAGACCATTGATGATAATGAGTCATGAATTAAGGGTCATGATTAATCTACTTCTCTGCATCTGAGTCCCCACACCACCAATGAACAAGGTGGGAGAGGGGCAAATTATAAACAGGCAGTTCAAAAACAAAAAGCCTGAAAGGCCAATAAATATGGGAAAAAATATTCAACCTCACTGCAATCAGGGAAGTGCTGCATTAAAGTTAAAAACAATAACATGTCACTTATACCAAACAGATGAGCAAAAGTTCTAAAGTTTTATAATACTAAGTGTTAGAGAAGATATGGATCAATAAAATCACTGATACACCACAAGAGGAATGTAATCTGGCCACTGTGTTGGGCAATGTGTACTGCCATTAAAAGGCTGAAAATGACCTTGGAGTCGGGGACACTCATAACCTATCACCCAGCAATTTCACACTACATAGGCGCCCAGGGAAACTCACATACATACATCAGGAGACATACATAAGAATGTCGATAGCAGTGCTGTTTATAATAACAAAAATTTGGAAACACTCCAAAAATATCTGACAGCAGAACAGACTAATATGTTGCAGAATAACCATTTGATGGAATATTATATGTTAGTTTTTTAAAAATCATTATAGCTATGTTATCAAAAGGAATAAATCTCCAAAAATAATGTTTTTCTCTCAAGGTACAGAAGAAATATACAGTTTTCAATCATTTTCATAAAATTTCAAAACAATATTTTTTTTTATTGCTCATAAATTCATACACATGTAATAAAAGTATAAAAACATACATGGCAATCCACTGTCCTGGATTTGGGGTATATCGTTCTAGAAAGGAAAGGAGAGGCACAGGACCAGGAAGCGTACACAGCAGTCTTCAACTCCCCCTGATGTTTATTTCTCACATCTAAAAAATATTTTGACATGTTTCCTTTAAATATTAAGATCTGATAAAGCCAGGTGTGAGTGTTTAGGTATTATTCTCTACCTACCACATATTTCATTGAAAATGAAAAAACAGGACCAGAACACAACTTCATAAAATTTGAAGGAGGATAGGAAGAAAATAATTGTTAGTACATGACTTTAACACTGGCTACCAAATGTGGGCTCCTCTAACTACAGCTTTTTATTATTCTCCTTTGGCCTGCCTGGAACCTAGGACAGGGCCCGACTCATAAGACATGTTCAAATAAATATTTGTTTAATGAACTGGACAAGCAGGTAGTAAAATGTCCAGTTATTATTCTAGTCAGCTCTGAATATTTTCAAAAGTCTAATCATCTTTGAATATTTGTATGAATAAAAATTACTGATACACTAGATCTTTTCTTCAATTGAAAACATGCTTTCTACCAGAGAGACGACCTTTCTAAAACAGCATTATTAGGTGTTACGAACTGAATGTTTGTGTCCCCCCAAAATCATATGTTGAAGCCCTAACCTTCAGTGTGATGGTGTTTGGAGGTGGAGCCTTTGCGAGTTGATTAGGTTCAGATGAGGTCGTGAGGGTGGAGCCCCCACAATGGAATTAGTGTCCTCATAAGAGGAGGAGGAGACCAGAGCGTGCGTTTTCTCTCTCCCTCCACTCCTCCCGCACCCCCACCCCACCCCACGTGAGGACACAGCGAGAAGGCAGCGTACTAGTCAGGAAGGAGCCCTCACCAGGAACTAAACATACCAACACCCTGATCTTGGACTTCCCAGCCTCCAGAACTGTGAGAAATAATGATGTTTGAGCCCCCCCCTAGTCTGTGGTATTTAGTTATAGCAGCCTGAGCTAAGACACCAGGATTAAACACACACAAACACCCCTTTCTGCTCATTAAGAACACACCTTCCTAACTGCTAATAGAGAAAAGCTCCTGCCTTAAGCCCTCAAATTCCTGCCAGGGTGAGCTGAGACTACCACTCGTCATTTGGATCCTGTCCCTCGACCAAGAGGAATGCTCTTTTAATGACTTCCACACCTCTGTTTTACAGGTAAAACTTCAGTGTATTTGCGCAAGTCCCAAATAGGAAGTGAAAATACAAAAAGTCAGAGTTCTGATACCACCTAGCTGTGTGACACTGGGCAGGTCAGTTAGTCTCTAGGAACCTAAAAACCTTATTAAAAACAGGAGATTGGTCCAGGTGGCCAAGGTCTACTTCCATTTCTAAGTGAGTACATTGCATTCATTAGGAATTTCTAAACCTCTCACTCAAAATATGTGGAGAACATAACCAAGGGGCACTCAGCCCACTTGTATAGAAATACACCTCGATAAAATATTGCTTAGATAATAATTATACAATGCTGAATTGAAAATTATAGCTAAATTAACTTCCAACAAGACTAAAAGGAAAGCAGAAAACACAAAAATAGCTTCTTTTCCCAGTGCTCACTTCCAAAGACAGTTGGAGCCGCTAGGAGCCACCTCACTAATGCAGTCAGCACCTTGCAGTTTTCACTGATGTCATCAGTTCAGTGACAATTTCATTAGCTGAGGAAAGCCACTGCCACTGCAAGAACTGGGTGAGTTTATGGCATCAACATCCTATGTATGATTCTTTAACACTATTAATTGATGTTTTAACCAAAACCTGGTTTTAATCCATTAGAGTGACTTTCCAGATGTTGCTTTATAGTTTATAAATAACAATGAAGCATAACATTTTCTCAAGCATACAAAAATATGTAGCTTTGAGCGTCACGGGAATCTACCCAAGCACTGATAATTATAGCTCTCAACAAATATCTCACAATATCTTCTCCCATTTTACTAACAAGAGAGATCAAGCATGGATACTGTTTACTGAGATAATGCAGACTGTTTATAACCCACTGCTCAAATTATACATACCGAACATTCCCAAAAGTGCATAAACGAACAGAGTACAATCTGCTCTTCTCAGTCCCATGAGCAAAGGATCCCCTTGACCTTGGTCCTTGCCCCTAAGCGCACCAAGGGTTGGACAAAAAGTACTTTCAGAATCTTCCTTTGTACTTTCACTTGACCTCAGAAACTTGACCTTAGAAGTACTTACTCTTAAAAAACGAATAAAACCCCCATTATGGGATCAGTTTGGGTTCTCTGGGATGTGTTTGGTTTGTGGATATAAGGAAAAAAGGCATGGGGAGGAATAGCTGATAAACTCTACAGTAAATTCTCAGGAAGTTTTTTCATGTCTGGGAACCTTCTGGGTTTTAAACTCTTAGCCCTGATTTTGCCCTAATCCCCTTAATCCTAATCCCACCAAAGGGACCCTCTCACCCTCCCAGAGCTGGTGCTTCACCTTAACAGCAACCACACTGCTGCCGTCTTTCCCACTAGGCACAGGGACTTCTCCTAAGGGTATGTATGGTGTTAGCACTCGTGTCATCAGAAGACCAGAGTTAAGGCTAATGTTATTACCTCATAGGCTGTGCACACAAGGTGACAGGATTCAACGGTCATTGGTCATGAGACCAGGTGGCTCAGGTGAAGTGAAAACAACAGGGGACGTAATCTTTGGGGCTGAGCCAGGGCAGCATACAGGCAGTGGGTAGGATTTGTCCCCCCAGGGGCAAAATGCATGAGAGGAGTTCAGAGCTGAGATCTAAAAGGTTTTTCTTATTCTAATCCCATCCAATCCAACAAACTGCTGCCAAATTAGTTTTTTTCCCAATCCCAACAGCCTTTCCTGCTCAGCCACCCCCAAAATTCCTCAGCTGATACTCACAGCCTCCCCCAGTCTAGCAGGAACGCATGCTAGAAGAGCTCCTCCTGCCCCACCCGCTTCCATCACCCCACTTGGCCAAGAGGCCAAGACATGATTCATTTTCACCTTCACAAGCCAGCATCTCCCTCCGTGATGTTTCTGTTATGCTGTTTCCTAAACTGAAAATACTCTTCCCTCATCTAATCTGTTTGTTTAAATTCTGCCTGTATTCATTCAAAGATTGAGCCCTCACTGTGCCAAGTGCATTTCAAATGCCACTTTAAAGGGAAAAATGCAATTCTACTCCTACCGGGATATCACGGCTATCATGCCTGATCCTGCTCTCTTCTAAAGCCTGCAGCACCTCACATGTCACAACTCTATCTTCTCACCTCCACCCTGGCCATTTGTTGGGGAGAAAAGACTAGGGAAGGAGAGGGTAGCCTTCTGCAGAAGCACACAGGCTAAGCATTTCAGGCCCCTTCAGAAGGGGGAAGAGAGCACTTCAAGAACAAAGGAGTGAATGTTGACATATCAAATGCTGCTACGAGGTGAAAACCGTCCACTGCAGAGAGTCCAAGGAGGTCATAGGTGTGACCCTGGTGAGGGCCACTGTCACAAGAATAGGGAAAGCAGAGAACACATTGGGAGGAGGTGGGTAGTGTTCAGCAAAGGAGGAGGGAGCAGGAGGGAAGAAGGTGGAGACTGAATATAGACTCACCTTGTACCCACCTTTCCTTCATATCCCCAAGTAACTTTAACAGGTCTTACGTGTCCAAGACAGTAATTATTGTAGAATAAATTAATTCAAACACAAAAACGAATTTGTGCTATTCCGTATGCATGACCTGCATTAATATATACCAATGGTTTAAGTTGCCATTTTACCTTCAATTTTCCTTTGAAATATTGCAATTTTTTTCCAACTCTGTACACTGAAAATCAAAATGTTTCATGGAATTTTTCCCCCTTTTGATCCTACGGGTGGGAAAGTACCTGGGCAAAGGGAAAGAGGAAGAAGAAAATCCTTCCTACAGATTTTGAGACAGGCCACTTCTCCCTGCCATTGCTGAGAACAGAGGTTCCTCGCCTTCCCGCTCTCACGGGGCAGTTTCTCAGGTGGTCACACAACCTGAATGTTGGTATTTCCACATTCACAGAACAAATACATTCAAAGACTCTACTTGGTCTGTTTTCGTAGTAACAGGAATGCAAGCCAGTTATTTGATATGATGCAGCTGCTAAGACAGGCGTCCAGCTGCCTTCTAATAGGGCTGGTTCCACTTAGCAACATGCTTTCCCACCCCATTTAAAACCTTCCCAGCTCCTCAGCCTAGGGTCTCCTCTGCCTTACTCTCAACCAAAAAGCAACCATACATATGGAAATTAGGAAAACAACAGCTTTCAAATGATGCACCTCAGAAAAATTCTTATCCATAAACACACCAACCTCAATTTTCCTAAAATCAGAAACAAGTTTGTCCTGTAAAAGAAGTTAATTCATTCAGTTTCTCACGACTAACCAGAGACTTAATTTATTTGGTGATAAATTATGAAAATAGGGAGTGGTTTGCCTACCTAAAGGATTAAGAAAATGAGCGTCATTAATAATCATCTATGAGCCATGCCTTTATAGTTATTTTTAAAGCTATTATTATATTAAAATCTCAGAGTACAATCTTCCTTATATGAAATGATTGCTGAAAATCCACACTAATTGCCCAAAGTCACGGCTCACAATCAGAGTGGAAATCAAATTTATGTACTCTTAGTAGCAAATTTCTTCAGCAGGCTTGGTGGTTTCGTTTTAAGAGAAAAGAACTCAGATGTGACAATGTTGTGGGGACAGGGAAGGTTGCCTAGATGAAATACTTTCATGTCATTTATGTCCTGGATATCATGTACATATACCCATGGGATGTCCAAAGAATTCAAGGAGATACTTAAGATACCATGAACACTATTGTTTACAATACTCGTGTTCTAAAAGTTACACACTATTGATCTGAAGGGCATAATACAGCTTTCCACTTAGATGCCCGATATCCTCAAGTCACCTTTCAAAACCAACTGGGAGTCTGTATCGATAAATGTTAAATCTAGGACCAAAGAACAGAAAGTAAAATGGGACCCTGGGTTATAGACACAGCAGAAGGAATGAAACACCACAAGTCATCATTTGAAAATTGGCAAATCTAAAAGCAGAACTCCAGCCCTGTGATTTTTAGATTTGGTGATGCGTCCATATTCAAAAACTCTCATGCTTTTTTTTTTTTTTTTTTTCAAACGAGTCTTCATCACAGAGGTTCTGGAAGCTAAATAACTCAATATTCAATGTTGTTTTTTCCCCTTAGCTTTACAGCTGGGCTTTATGCTTACAATAACATTTTATTTTCCTGAGTGTTGGACAATAATCATCCACATACTTCATCATTTTGTAATCAACTATAGCCTGTCACATATAAGAAAATTCTTCCTGGGTCTTTTGAGTCTGTAAAGACCAGTTAAGCTGTGAATAACTCAGGAATGCTCTCAAACTAACCAGGAAGTCTTTACAAGTGAATTTTCCAGAAGCCTCTTCTTTCCTGTTTGAAACTGGTCTGACCCCTCTGAGCATGTTGCAACACAGTCCGTTTTGGGCATCTCAGACACAGGACTGGCAGGCTGCACCGAGATATTAGCAGTGACTGAACGGATTACCACACAGGGCTTTACAAAGCCCCTTTAGGTCATCTGACCCAACCATCTACAGAGTTCTCACAAAGCAGATTTCTCAGCTTTAGATCTTGCTGAGGTAAAGACGACACTTTTTGCTGACAGCTATGTCCACAAACTAGTATTCTCTAGCTAGTAGCTGACTCACACCAGAAGAACCCACTCCTGAAAATGTGCTATTTTCATACTGATGACAAAATGCAAATACCATGTGAAAAATGCCAACAGCACTTCACGTTAGACAACTGTCAAAAAAGACAAAGAATCATGTTTCTCATGAAAATGACACGTAGCTAAACACACCGAGTACTTGATCTCTCAACCACATTGTGCAAACTATCAATAAAAACAGTAAGGATTTTCATAGTCACGTATGTCTATGCCCATACCACACACACCCACTGCAATTAAATGCAATATAATCCAGTTTCTACAAGACATTCACTGTATCGCAATGTGGAAAATGTTACACTCACAATAGAAGTGTTCCTTTCACTCAAGTTGTTGCTTCAATGTATTATCCCTTTGTAGTTCAAAGTCACAAGAGAAATAGTAAGTGGTAAAAGCTATTCAGGGATTTTTTAGAAACCATTTATATCACAGTACTTCAAAATCAGTGCATCTCACCTGTCAAGAGTTTTTCATTTTAGAAATTCAAATTTAAAATAGATGCCTAGTTTGACTATAATCAAGAACTACACAAATCTGACCCAGTTATTCTATTTCCAAAACTTGACATCTATGGAAATACTGAGGCATACACAAAGATTTATCTTATTCATAGTAGCATATAGGTGGAAGGGAATCTAGATTGATAATTTTATGCAATTAATAAAGAAAACTGTGGTACATTTAGAAAAAAAACACAATTAGCTATTAACAATAATTCTAATAAAATACTTAGTATGGAAAAATAGTCCTGATATAATAAGGACTATTCTATTCTCCCCACCCCACCTCCACCCAGAAAAAGGCAGAACAAAACAAAAAGGTCATAGTTTGAACACAATTCAGGGCTTTGGGAAAGAGGTACTTAAGATATGAAAAGCAACTCCCCAATTTTTAAGTGTGGATATATGTAACCTGAGTAACCCCAATATGTAGGTTGATCCTACATCCTAGCTTTCCAGGTCCAGTCCAGTGTAAATATAACAATGTCCCAGTTTGATAAAAATTAAATGGTCACCACACCTATCCCCCAATGGTTTCTGGCCCTAGGTAAGGTCTCTAACTCCCTAAGTCTGTGGGATTAAGGCTCCCACTATCAAATTCAAGACCTGAGCACTTCCTCCTTTTCTGTCTCATTCTCTGGAGTTCCCCAAAGTGGGAGGTGAAGGACAAATGGCTTCACCCACACAAAATCCATGCTGCTCTCTGCACATGCGCCCCTCCAGGCTCCCGCTGCAACACCTTCCTCAGCCCGGTCCACCACCAGTGGACTCAATTCTCAGGGGACGCCAGTCTAGCAACACTCCTATGGGCATCGGCTCACCCTGCCTCAAGTTCTGTCACTACTTGCCTTTTCTGTCACTCACATACACACACACACACACACACCCAGCTGCTGCTCTGCTTGAGCCACCCACAAGATGAGACAGACCTGTCATGACCTGGGGTGTTTCCTGCTCTCTCTGAATGACAGACAAGTGACTTCCCCTTCTTAAGTCCCTCACCATGGAGAGGAGAGGGGAATCCCACAACAGAGCGGCCTGGTCGGTCCCTCAGTGATGCAGTTAATTCTGCCTGGTTTTTCTCTAGCCTCCTTCTTCCCAAGGCCCTAAAGCCTCAGAAGAACAGATCCCAATGAGGCCGAGATGAGCACAGCATTTCACCAAATCTACAAACACTGCCCCTCCTTCACCCTCAGGACTTCTTCCTCAGTTAGGTTGGCATTTTGTTTCATTCTCAGGGGGCTACTGTCACTCCTGGTAATCTGGCCCCATGCAAAATAGGAAGAATAGCCAGATACTGGGGTAGGAGAGGGGAATTAGGAAAAAATGTGTCACCTAACTCCACACACTGGAACCCTGAGCCTCAGCCCTGACCCAGACAGGACCAACTCCACTCCCAGACACACAAGCAGGCATGGAAAACAGTGAAATGAAGGCGGATGTTAAAAGGGTCACTTATGAGTAGCTCATAGCTGGTCTTTAATTTTATAATTGTGCTCTAAATTTTCTACAGTGAGCATAATTACGTTGAAAATGAGGGAAAAAAACTGAAGTACAAACAAATCTGTGAGTATTTATAATGATGAGATGATAGAAATGGATAACTTACCGAAAAATTAAAGAAATATACTGCAACCCCATATAATTACAGTTATGTGCTAAAAGCACAAGGGACTTAAAACAATATTGTCTCACTTAGGCAAGCTACAAGGGTATTAATGTCTTGAGAAAATTATAGTGAAATGGCTAAGTGGTTTTTTTTTTTTTTTTAAACAAGATCATTCCATTTAAACCTCAAGATAAGAGAAAATTAATTTTGGAGACAAGAGACATGTTTAGAAATCACAGAAAGCTTAAACATTAAGGACAGAAACAATTAAAAGGCAAGGAAAATTACACAGACTCTTTGTTTTGGAAACTGGATAGGCAATCATCTCTTTGGAAGCAGAGAAAACAATTTAAACTCCATTTAAAAACAACTGATAATTTTCCCCAAAGCAGCCTCTGCTCTGATTTCCCCTTTATGTCAGTGTGATCACCATTCTCTAGACTTCCAAGCTGAAGGAAACCTTGGGTCACCTTTGCATTCTTCCTCTTTCGTACCTTCCTCACTGACAAACCAGTCTTCCATTCCTTCCTTCCCTTCCTTCCTTCCCTCTTTCTCCAGAACACACTCCTTAAATGACCCATCCGCTGGATGCCATTCCACCCACAGCTTGTTTCACCTGCTGGCTCCTTTCCCTTCTGCTACCAAACTACCTGCAAGGAGATGGCCATAGTATTCTCGTCAAAATGCATCAATTTTTGCATCAATTATGCATCAATCAAAATGCATCCCACTACCTATAAGACAGTGCCAGCTCCTTAGGCTGGCACTCATGATTTCCCAGGGTCACTGCTTTGCACAAGTCAGAATCCAGTGCACACCTGTGAACGGTGGCCCCTGGAGCTGGGCGGCAGACTGCCCCCCTCGCCACCTATGCCCCAACATGACTCCTCGAGCCCCGTTTACATGCTCCACCACAGAGGGGTTCTCAAGTGCGGCCTTTGGACCAGCAGCATCAACATCACCTGGGAACTTGCTAGAAACCCAAATTCTAAGGCCCTACGGCAGACCTGCTGAAACAGAAACTCCGCATGTGGAGCCCAGCGGATGACTCTGATACACGCTGAAGCTGAGAACCACAGCCCCACAGAAACCCTCCAAACATACCTGACCTATTCACTGTCCCCAGAACATGGTTTGTACTTTCCTCTTCTGTCCCTTAGTTCACAGGACAGCTTCCTGCCATCTACCTAAATCCTATCCACCCTTCAAACACAGATGGAGTCCTTTTTCCACCACAAAATCTTTATTGATCATACTAAGTATTGGCATCTTTTGGACACCAACAGAACTTATTCCCTGTACCACTCACTCAACACTTATTAAAATGACACGAGAGCAAGAAAACAACAAGCTTACAAACCTATAGTGCAGGGATTACAAAACAGACTTTATAAAATATGCCAAATTTGAGCAAAAAGTAATGACAGCCAGGAACCATGTGTTAAGAAAGATTCTGAGGCTGCATCCAAGTAGGAAGACAACATTTCAATTAGCAATGTCCCTGTGAGCAGTTTCTTGGGGGGGAAGCAGGAGAGAGTGACTGCTTCCTTCCTGCTCTAGGGTTTTAACCCGAACTGAGATGGGGGAAAGAGTTGCCAAAGACCCAGAGACAAAACAGACTACAGGTAGCTTTAGACCATCATTTTAATGCTCTGTGCACTTAGCAGACAGGTCTGTCTCCACCATGTTTGTGAGAAAGCAGCCCACGTCATGACAGGTCTCAGCAAATTATGGCCCAGGTTAGAGAGATGTAGCACACTGTAAACATAATGCACATCTAATTTTTCCCAAAATCCCACAGTTACACAATACCAGGTAATGTGAGGGACAAAAAGACCCATTTCCTTGTCAACATTTATCATATGACACACACCACTTACCCACCTCTCCCCCTCCTTCCCACTCCTCCCCACCCCCATCTTTTTCTCAAAGTTAAAGAAACCGAAAACTAACCAAAAATTTAAAAAAAGAACAGCAATAACAAAATCATGTCTAAGCCAAGCTCAGAGGATATGGATCCATCTATCTCAAATCACTTTGCTGCTCTCGGGACCAATACAACCCAGATCTTCCCTGTTACAAACCTGTGTAGTTTTTAGCTCACTTACACCTCCACCTAAGCGATATGCAACCTGAAAGCAGAAAGCAGGACTTGTTTTGATGCTCATGTCATCTAGTCTAGTGCCATGCACAGATTGTGATGAACAGTAACACACA
This sequence comes from Varecia variegata, assembly GCA_028533085.1. Classification (NCBI taxonomy): domain Eukaryota; kingdom Metazoa; phylum Chordata; class Mammalia; order Primates; family Lemuridae; genus Varecia; species Varecia variegata. Next base: position 120,829,663 of record CM052440.1, read on the forward strand.
CTGGCTGGGCCTGCAAAGTCCCTTTCTACTTTTAGGCTTCCAATTTCTCAAGACATCCCCCCGCCTATAGGAAACAGTCTTGTTTTTAGAAACTTAGGTTATTAAGAACACAAAATTGATAGTACAACAAGGACTGCAATGGATCCCTTCATGCATGTTACTCAAAGTAAAAAAAGCACAGAGTACACTCCCCTAGCACCTCCCCACTCATATTCCTACTTAAAGAAGCAAGCTGTCCCTACTAGAGGCACATTAAAGACACTGCTGGAAACAACAGACACGTGAATCACCCTTGAAGGCCAGTCGGTGTGATTCACAGTTAGGGATCTGCCTGTCTGGCAGGAAGGTTACATCTCTAAGCCTTGGGTTCAACGTGAGGCCAAGTTTGAAAAACAAACCCTAGATGATGATTCCATCCAGCCACACAGACCTTAATTCAATTGGCAAAGCAAGAAAACCAAATTTCCTAATGGTAAAAGGACACAGATACATGGCTGAAACTCAACGCTGGCATACCCATCTTAAAACAGTTTAACATTAGTGTAAACTTATGTCTAAAAGAAGAAAATTATGACAATTTTTCAGCACATCACAGCACTTTCCACTGCCAGGCCAAGCCCGGCCAGAGTTTGTCTGGTCTGGTCAGCAATGAATACAGCCAAAGTCTCATGTGACTGTAGGCCACGAGGAAGGAAAGACATGCTCTCCCACAGCAGAGAACCCCCCTAGAGCTTTCAGCACAGTGCCACGCCCTAGCAAAAGTCCTCAGAACTCTTCGCAGCATCCGAATGAACCATATTATGTGGTCTCAGTCTCACAACAGGTAGGTCCACACTCTGATGCAAATCCCAATGCACCGAGCTCCAATGCCACCCTCTGTGGAAGGGCGACTTCTCCCCACCAAACCTTCACTCCGCAGCAGCAGCAGCATAGCTCCAAGTCGATTGGGATTAAACACACACAAACCACCCTTGTGCAAAAGGATCAGGAGATTCTCTCCTATGTACAGTTATCAAAAGGTCTAGAACAATGATTCCTAGCCTGCTTGCTGTCTGTAGGGCACCACAGGTGGATTCTGGGGCACAAATACACTTCACATTGAACCAGAACAACTACTTAAATGCCATCCGTGACATCTGCAAAAGGACAACCTTCTCATTAGCAGGTTGTATCTGTCGCCCACTGGTAGGCCAATGCAAGGGAAATGCACCAGCAACAAGTGAATTCTTACACAGAGACAATAACAGAAGTAGCTGTATTTTACATTATTTATATTATCAAAAGTCTTAGAAATCATCCAAAAAATCTACATCTTGAAAACTGGAAACTACCTTTTGAGAGCGTGGATTCAGATCAGAGCTTTTGTGCCCAGTGCCATCATGTCCAACTTAACCTTTCTGTGCCTCAGTTTCCTGGTGTGTGAAATGCTGATGTGTTTGTGGTGAAGATCGAGTAGGACAATACCTGGTATGCAGTAAGCACTCTGTCAGTGTTAACAAATACTGTCATCCTCACCAGAGTCTGCCACTATCCAGGTATGCCGCATTTTACACACTGTTTTCTATCACAATCGTCTGAAGGAGGAATTACTGTAGTAATATAGTGAGCGACAGAGCCAGAATTCAAACCCAGGTCAGCCTGTGGTCTTTCCACACTCCCACTCTGCCGTTTAAGTGAACCAAAAGGAGACAAAGGCTATGGGCACTGATAAAGTCACCCTTCTCCTACGAGGCCAGGCCACCATACGCTGATTCAGCACATGTGAGAACAAGGCTTAGACAGGCCAATGGTACAGCTCTAAGGCAGGGGTGTCTTGTTTTTGTTTTGTTTTTGAGGCTAGTCTCAAACTCCTGGGCTCAAGCAATCCTCCCACCCCAGCCTCCTGAGTAGCTGGGATTACAGGCTCACGCTACCATGCTGGGCTTCAGGAAGGGTCCTACCTGTCACTGGCCCCATAGGCTGGCCCCTAAGACAACAGGTATTATTTTCTCCATCCCTCAGCCCAGGCATTGCAGCAAACAGCAGGGGCTCACCTAAAGCCCCTTGGTTTCTCCAGGCTGGGAAGTGGCAGGAGGAGGGATGTAAGTTTCAGGTCTGCACTCCAGGAGTGAAGATGCCCAGGGCAATTAAAGACCTTCAAGGAGGAAGGGCCATGGCAGAGTGTTAGCCTGGAGAAGGCAGCAGAGCAAGTGCTGCTACGTCCTGTTGGGGCTCTGTAAGTGACAAAATTTCTCTCTTATCTCTGCCTCTTCATCTAAGTCCAAGGAAAAAAACAAAACACACACAAGTGGCGGGTAAAAGCTTTATTCCAATGTTATAAAATCTTCCACAGTACACAAGCAGCAAGCTTTCTAACTCCTGGGTGTTTACCATCCCACAAAATAAAGTCACAGAAAACAAAGAGGCTGAGCCTTAAAGATTGTAAATAAGTAAGTAAATATGTTACAAAACAGAGAAAGCTAGAGGGAAAAAGAGATAAAGACTTTGATCCCAAAATTGCCCTTACATAACCCTCATCGTAAAGATACACTTTAAACCCTACAGACACAAACTCGGGTCATGTTCTCCACCTACACACACAAACCAAACCCGTCAAACAGCATTGGGTACCTGCAGAAACAAATTCTACCACGCAGATTCCACTAAGAATAAGAGCTCATGCTTACTTAGCCTGGGGATCTTAGATTTCAGCTAAAGAACCCAGGACAAATTAGGTCAAGAATGGGGAACAAAGAGAAGTAGATCTCAAGCTGGTCTGACCGTAGTCAAATATAGGAATTTAACATGTACCAAGATGAAAATAACAGTCAACGTTTATACAGGGCTAACTAGGTGTCAGGGACTATCCTAAACGCCTTACACATATTAACTCACTTCATTCTTGCAACAACCCTATGAATATTATTATTGCCCCCACTGTACAGCTGAGAAAACTGGGGCAGAGGGAGGTAGGTAACTTGCCCAGGATGACACAGCTGGAATGGCAGAACCAGGTATGAATCACCCTGCCTCCAAAACAGATGCGCTGCTTCTTAAACGGCTACAAAACATCTTTCAGGGTACTCTCTAAGAATTCAAGGATTAAATAACTGAGAAAAAAACTGAAACAATCCAGGAGCTCTAAAATTTGCCTCTGTTTCAGAGCTGTCCAACTCCTTAATGTATTGACTCACATTCTGAAGACCCAATGTAGGGAACCAAGAATCTGCTCTTTATCACGTAGGTGTATTCGTTATGCTTTAAGGTTTTTATTGCCGAGAGTGCATGCTTTTTAACAAACTGTTTTAAACTTCATCCACGAAAAACAGATCACTGTTTTTAAATCCTTACTGATGACATCATAGCAACCCTGGAAACCACATACTAGAAAACATTAAAATGTCAGTTTGTTATGTTATAACTCATAATACAACATTTAAGCCCACATAGGGATCTGAGTTGATTCCTAATACAAACTTTAAAACATAACACTGCTTCCCCAAGCTGTCACTGGGCAGCTGGAATCCTAAAACATAAAGCCTTCCTCTTTTCTCTGGAGGGTAACATTCCAAGAGATGTTTATATTAGCCAGCCCAAAAGCCACTTTCCACAAAACAAATTTAACGTTTCTTCCCAAGCAGTGTATGTAATGTAGCAAAATTCAAACTTGCGATGGATTGAGGGGAATTACTAAAAAGTTTTGTAAAGTGTTTAAAAGAAAAAAATGATAATATCTTGTACATAACGTGAACATTCATGAAAGTAAGGTCACACTAACCTCTAAGAAATAAGCATATTATTTTTGGAAGGGAACCCTGTATTTTTAAATATTTTTAAATAACTATCTTGACAATATATTTTAACAGCTTCTTAATATACAGTGTCCTTTCCACCAACAAAGAAAAAGAAAACTAAAGTAAAATGCAAAAGACATTTACCCAAATGCTTTGTACACAGTGTTCTTTCCACCACTTTATTCCAGAATGCAGGAGTTCTGTTAAAATCTTTCCTAATAAAATGCCAAAAGAGTTCCACCTAACAGCCTATATGTATTGCTTTTGGAATTCTAATCAGTTCCGCCCACCCAGTGACTCAAACTGAAATATTAAGAGATAGGAACAGCTGCACTCATCCACCACACCAAGAATAGCTTTCAGGAAACCAAGCTCCAGTTGGAAAACTACATTTAGTAACCTTACTCGACTTAGGAGAATGCTACGGGAAGTTTCTCATAGTTAATAACAAAAATGCCTGCAAAAGGTTTACAATAACATTTATAAAATATGTATCTTCCCCTAGAAATAAACAAGTTAAATGACTTTGTCACCGTTTATTCCCTAGGATTTTAAACTCATACTTTTGTTTGGAATTCTCTGGGTGATAAACTATTGCCAACGCCTTGTCAAACATTCAAGGGAGACATTCTCAGAGGAATTACAGCTCACTCACCAGGAGGCAGAGGCCTCGTGGTACAAGTCTGAGCTAAAACATTAACTCAATAAGCCTGTGCTCATTTCTCACTAGCCTATTCCACCTTCCCCTAAACTTCCCACCTGTGAATTGTGGTTAACAAAAAAAAAAAAAAAAAACTGCCAAGAGGGGAGAAAAGCAGAGTAGGCCTAAAGAAACACATACTATGAATTTAAGAAGTATCCACTGGCAGGACCACACACGACCACCAGGTGGAACACAGACCCTAGGGAGAGAGGGAGCTGAAGTCCACTGATGTTCTCTGGAGAAGCTTCAGACATTCCTGCCAACTGCAAGGAAAAAAGAGCCCAGCATAGTTTCAGAGTGGAGAGGGCATGCCCCAGTGGGCAGAGAGCAGCAGCTGAGAGAACCTCCCAGGAAGGACCACCTTAAATTAGCCTTAAAGCAAATTACTCATTTGGTTACATGAATGAAAGTAAGGAAGATGAGAAACATGAAAAGAGGCACCTACACAATCAAAACTCAATTTCACCAACATTTATTTACTGTTTATATTATACTTGGATGAAATATAAAGAAAACAGGATGCTACCCAGCTCCAGCAAGGAGAAGGTTAACACTAAGCTTGCACTAAGCTCTCATGCCAGACCTCTGCATATATTATTTCATTTAACCCCCACAATAATACAACAATACTTGAGCACATATTACTTGCACTGCTGTTACGGGCTGAATTGTGTCCCTCAAAAATTCACATGTTGAATTCCTAACCCCCAGAATGTGACTGTATTTGGACATAGGATCTTTAAAGAGGTAATCAAGTTAGAATGTTAAAATGAGGTCACTGGGGTAGGCCCTAATCCCAGCATGACTGGCGTCCTTAAAAAAGATTAGGGCACAGACACAGGCACAGAGGTAAGACCATGTGAAGATGGACACCTGCAAACCAAGAGAGAGGCCTCGGAGGAAACCAACCCTGCCAACACCTTGATCTCAGGCTCCAGAATTGTGAGAAAATAAAGCTCTGTTGTTTAAGCCACCCAGTCTGTGATACTTGGCTATGACCTTCCTAATAGACTAATGCAACTGCTCGACAGAAAAAGACATTGAAACTCAGAGGCTAAGTAACTTGACCAACGTCACAGAGCTAGTATGTGGCAGAGGTGGAATTAGAATCCAGGTCAAAATACAAACTACTCTTTCCAAGTACAATAAACACTGGCTACATTTGTTAATTACATCACATGACTGTACGTACAGGATACAGAAATATAGCCATAAAACAATGTGATAAGGGCTATAATTCCTAAGTGCTTGTGACAAATGCTACTGTATCAGCGAGCCTATGGATCGGAGTTAAACTCAAAATTGAGGTAGCTCTCCCAATTACATCATTCAGCCTAAGGTCCAGGTAACACCTGGCCTAAGGCAGCGGTGGCAAGGGTGGAGAGAAATGGCTGGTGTACGAACACATACTCCATATTCTAGGTGATCAAAGCTGACAGCGCCAAAACGTTTTTTTATGCTTTTCTTGGGCTCTTATGTTGTTATCTGGAACATGTGCATAGGAGACAGAATGATTTTTCAATACCCCACATTTTAATTATTCTTAGCCCAATGAAGTACTCCTTATTCTGTGGTCAGAGACAAGTGAAGGTCACTTCAGGCTCCCCCGTTTTCCTCCCTCAACACATATCTTAATTGCAGCCACTGGTTTTTAAACCAGGGTACAAGGGAAAAGACAGGTTCCAAGAGAGTATCCTACACTTTCTTATCTGAAAGGATCAGGTACATTTTAACCAATGGAAAAAACTATCACAAAAAGATTGCCAATTTTCAAACAATTAAAAGACAATATTTATGTGGCATGAAAGCTACACTGAATATAATTTCATCTTTGTTGATTCAAGAGGATTTTGTGAATCCTCAAAGTAATCATTATAAATAATCATTGCTGTAGAAAGAACTTGTTAACATATGGAAATTCCAGGGAAACAATGTCAGCCAACAGGGAATTTACTATGTAAAGAGAAGTATCCTGGCACATATTTGAAATAAAGTCCTTGATACATGGTTTTATTTTTAATGCCTGTAATATGATTAAAACAACAGAGAGCAAAGAAACGTAGAAACCTTAGATGCCTATAAAATGCATACTTATTTTCTAAAAAGGGGATTATCTTAAGTTTACAATTACGGTCGATTATAGATACTTTTCGTTTTTCCATCAAGAATATTTACTGAACATTATCCCTAAAGACCAGAACTACTATATATGTTGAGAAAATGCCTTATCATAGAAACAGCTTAGTGCTACCTTAAAGCACTAACCAGTTCCTGAGAGCAATAATGATATCTCACTGCATATTTTTAAGTAATTAAACAAAACTTTCAAAAACATAAAAGTTGTCATCAATTTCATTCAATTTCTGTAGTTTCTATCACTGATAGAAGTAGTATTTCTACTTTAAAACTGGCAAAAATACTAATGTTTTTGAAAAAATGAAAAACTTGGCAGAAGAGATTTCCTCGAATGAGTAATTACTATGTTCAAGTCTCTGGTTCCAGAGAAAACTTAGTGAGTTAAATTCATTAAATCCTAACCTTTAATTACTTTTTTTAAAATTAGGGAGTCTGCTGTGATAGGAACAAGGAACTTGGCAAGCTACTAACACATCTTCAACTTGATGTTAATGGTGGATTTTTTAGGCTTATTTGACAGGTTTACAATGTTTCCAGACACTCAAAACCACTAGTATTTTCTTATCAGGACGTATTTTACAACATAATAAAGTAATAGAAGTACTGCCATGCTCAGGTAGCTCCATGATTCATTCAGCCTGAAATCAGGCTGTGGCAATAGCAGTTAGGGGCAGGGCCCAGGGGCGGGATCTGCAGAACAGAGGGTCCAGAGAGGAAAAAAATGCCATCTACAGCAGGACTGCAGCTGGAAAGCTGCTTTCACCAAAAACATAAGCCTCTCAAGGTCAGGAGCCATATCCTATCCTTTCCCAAATACTCAGCAACTAGGACACAGGCCAGCCAAATACATGTAAACACAGTGTTTGATATATGATTTAAATTAAATTTTGAAAGTCATCCTGAAATAGTTAATAAATGTATTTTTCATGCCTGATAGACCTATCCTGTACCAATTTTGTTTGAGGAGGGAAGTTACTCCCTAGTGTATTCACATGTTTCATGACTCTACAATCTTGTATCTTTGCTTCCTTCCTACATAAGGTGCTCTAATTTATCTATCTATGATTAAAGATCCATTCCCTTGATCATACAAATACGTTATGCTCTAGTCTTCCATCCCCATCATGATTATTTTCAAATTTGCATTTTTGCTAGGGAAAGGACTCCAGTTGAACAAAATTCACAAGTTTAGTAGAAGAAAGTTGTAAAGTGTTTTTTGTTTTGTTTTGTTTTGTTTTTTGTGTGATGGAGGTCTCCCTATACTTTCCAGGCTGGAGTGTCGTGGCTATTCACAGGTGTGACCATGGCACACTGCAGCCTCGAACTCAGGCTCAAGCAATCCTCCAGTCTCAGTCTCCCAAATAGCTGGGACCTAGGTGCATGCCACTACACCAAGCTTTTATTTTCAATATGATTCTTGGTAACCTGTTGATATAGTCTCAAGTCTTCTTTTCTAGGAGCAAATACAGCTATTTTTTTCAAAGGTATTGTATAGGTAGACCTCAGTCCTCTCACAATGTTTTTCAAAATTCTGAATTCACACTAGATGTGAGGGAAACTAAGCTATCACTCAGAGCACCTACATAATTTTTTCCATGTGGGTTTTTAAAACAGGTAAATTCTGCAGCCCACACATAAGGCGTCACTCATATTTCACCCAGGCAACTTTAATTACAAAAAGTATTATTTACCAATCTCTGTCCTTTGAGAAGTAAAAGAATGTTTTGAGAAGAGAGGTCCTGGTTAAATAAACTTAGGAATTGATGCGTTTAAACAAAGCTGAACGGATTTCTTTACTGTGGGATTTGCTTTAATATACACTCAGCCCTCCGTATCCAAGGGTTCTGCATTGTGGATTCAAGCAATCTCAGATTGAAAACATTTGGGGAACAAATGGATGATTGTGCCTGTATGGAACAGGTACAGACTTTTTTCTTGTCATTATTCCCTAAACCAATACAGAGTAACAACTATTTACATAGCATTTACATTGTATTCGGTATTGTAAGTAATCTAGCAGTGATTTAAAGTATATGGGAGGAATATGCATGGGTTATATGAAAATACTATGCCATTTTATGTCAGGGACTTAAGCATCTGCAGATTTTAGTACTCAAGGGGTTCTTGGAACCAATCCCCTAAGGATACGGAAGGATGACTACAATCACTGCAGAGCGTATCTCCAAGAAGGGAGAAAACATGTCATGACTTACAGAAGGATCTTGACTCCAGATACTGTTTTCATGGAGCTTCTTTTTATCAGCACTAGCATTCCCCAGAACACACTCCGAGAATTGCTGGGTTAAATGCCACCTTCTGTTTTACTTCAGAAGACCCAACACAATGAAAAGACACACCCGTTACTTTGCAATTTGTCAGGAATGAAAATGGATGTGGCACATCGAAATACACCCCCCCCCCAGTCCTAATGTGTGCTTTACAGTTCTATGATATGGAAACACTTGGTTGTGGATTATGTAAACATCGTTCAAAAATATTTGCTAAATAGATGCTAAGTTACTCATATGTCATGATAAATTATGGCTAATAATTAAAAGAATTGAAAATGTCATGGATTCCTGTATTTCTCTACTTCCCTAAAATGTAATGACATACATCACCATTAGTCCCTAGTCTATTCTAAGACTATTCTACTCTAACTTGGAGTCTATAAACACCTACAAGGGTTACGAATTGACTTCAGAGTAACTAAAATCCCTAAAATTATAAGTAAGGTAACATGTATCTGGGCATTTTTGTAAAAAAGCAGCTTCTACTTTATTAGACACTCAAAGGGTTCCATAGCCCAAAATATATTCTTAAAAACACTCCCAGTGGACCAACATGTTATTCCAAAGTAATCTATAGCTCCTCAGCATATCTGCCACATAAAGGGCACTTCATAAATGTTTGCTAAATTGATCGATTCCAGGTTTGGAGGTTTTTAGCTCAAAAGTCACTATTCTATTACTGCATGGGAGATGGTGTGAGATTAGCCACACCGCAAAGTCACCTCCCACAGAAAAATCACTTCCTACAACGGCAGGTGTGCCTGTCCTTTGGATGCTGTTTGCTGACCAGGTTCTCTCAGGGCAAGCTCAGACCAGGGTCTCCAGCCTCACCTCTCTCCAAGTCTAACAAGGTGAAAAGAGGCCCTGGAAGTGGCATTGAAGGCTACTGTCCCACCTTCATCTCACATTACTCCCCCACCAAAACTATCTATATCAGTAAACAGAACTTGTGCTTTTCCATCCAGTTTTCTCATAAATCTTATATATTACTCAGGCACTTGCTCATGTTCCATTTTCCATGAAACCTGTCCAACTCCATTCAGTTCCCAGTGAACTTATCATCCAATATTCTATACTTACAACAGTGTTTCTCAAAGGGTAGTCTAAGACACTGCAGCAGATCTCTGACAAAACATGAGTGGAGACCAGAAAACTGCATTGTTAATGAGCACCCTAGTTGATTTTGATTCCCACTAAAGTTCAAGAGTCACTGTTTATATAAGGCTAAATTTTTGATCTATACCATTTATTCTTAATCCTGGCTATGTATGAGAATCACCTGGAAAGCTCTCTTTGGAATCTCTTTGGAGAGCTCTAAAAAAAATACCAATACCTGCATCCAAAGAAAGTAGAATAAAATCACTCAGCCATTTTTTTTTTTTTTTTAGAAGCGCTGGTATTTTTTAAAGTTTCCCAAGTGATTCTAAAGCACAGTGAGAGTTGAGAACCACTGTTCTACAGTCGTCATCTTACAATAAATCTTATACATCCTTATTACGAGTTCGTTTTCATATTAATTAACTCATTCCAATTTTACTTTCCTCGTGTTTATGTCCTGTCAAAGTTTATTTCCCATTGTAACCACAGGACCGGCTCACACCGAGTCTACCCAGTTGATAACAAAATGTCAAGTTTCATTTTAGGTTTCACAGAGCCAAAAACTGCAAGTCACGTAGCCCAAGCATGCATAGTAGAAAAAGCTTTGACCTCTAACACCAGAACCAACATTTCTCCCCTTGGAGCCAAGAAGACCAGGACGTGACCAGAACCTGAACTCTGGAACTCTTTTCAGAAGCAAGGAGTCCACTGGCCCAGAAGATGCAGGGCTAAAATCTGCCTCAACATACCTGTCCATAAATGGTCAAATTTAAAGCCCTCCAATCAAACTATGCCAAGCCAACATTCCTAAGCCCTTTCCCTTGCCCTCCAAACCCATAAATTTGCCCCAGACCTCAAATCAAGGGGACAGATTCAAGCCTGCTCCTGTCTCCTTGTTGTCGCCTTTTCTCAAAAAAGCCAGTGCCGTGGCAGGCCTGACGCAGTGGCTCACGCCTGTAATCCCAGCACTTTGGAGGGCCAAGGCAAGAAGATCACTTGAGCCCCAAGAGTTCAAGACCAGCCTGGGAAACATAGCATGACTTTGTCTCTACAAAAAATAAGAAAATTAGCCAGGTGTGGTGGCACATGCCTGTAGTCCCAGCTACTCAGGAAGCTGAGGTAGGTGGATGGCTTGAGCCCAAGAGTTCGAGGTTACAGTGAGCTATGACTGTGACACTGCGCTCCAGCCTGGGCACCAGAGCAAGACTCAACTTCAAAAAAAAAAAAAGCAATAGAAATAATTAATCTTCTTTGCTATTTCACCTACCCAATTAACTTTCCTTTTCCTTTTCCTGCACCCATACCAGGCTACCATTCCATATCTGCTTCAACTAATTCTCATAAGATCTGCCAATGCTAAAGACTATAACCAGTTAGAAGATGGTAACATTAATTGGTAGCATACTTGGATTTCAAAAGGCATGATTTCTAACGGCAGAGAATCTGGCAGTTTCTGATTTGGATGTAAGCATGAAAACTAGAATCAAGAGAATGAACAAGAAAAGACGCTGTTGCTGCTGGTCTCCTGCTACAGAAAGGCCAAAGCAAGCAGCTACTCATTTAATTCAACTCATTTAAGTTTCCTCCTCCTTTTGTCCTAGGAAAGCCTTCTTAAAAATCACCTTAAAACTTGCTTAGCACCAATCAGCCCAAAATCTTCAGAGTCCAGTACTATGCAAGGTAAACTAGCCTACATATTCTAAATGGGCAGATTCCCCAATTCATAGTGCTGGCTGTTATCTGGTTACAGAATTCCAGGCAATTACATTTTATAAAGGATAAATTTAAAAGCCTGACATAATTGCTAACTCCCCAAACAAAAGCATTCCTCCCATTCATGGAAGACTGGAGAGGGGGTAGGAATAAATCCAAATACCGAGTTTTCAATCAGAGAGGAACCACTAAAATGCTGCTGCAGATTCACATGGTTTGAATTGAATGCTGATGTCACAACCCACCCAAAAAGTACCAAAGAAGCCACATACAAATACAAAACACTTGTGGTCTGACTTGTGGTCAGTCAAGAAATTACCATTAAAACATTTACTAACTTTGTGTCAGTAAAAAAAAAATTACTATGAAAAGGGGAAAACCCTAGAAAATATCTAAAACAATTTTAAACAAATTTAACTCTTAAAGAACTTGACCCTAACTTATAAAATAAACTGCCTCTTGGAAATTGTTACCTATAACCAGCTCTCTTCCAGTTCTCAGTCGAGGGTCCTTAATTTCATAGTTTCCGCAAACCTGGCAGGCAGGCAGGCACCCAGGAGCTACCACCTGTCAGCTCTGAAAACCCCACCCACCCTCCACGGGACAGCAGGGCTTTCCTATGGCTCCCAGAGGCCACTAACACAGCCCCCCCTTCAACCAGCCACAAATGAGAAAGTCTTTTCTTCACCTAGTTCTGTGATTCCTAATTAAATGGCACTCAGAGTCAAGTCAACAAGTCAATAATCTCTATCTTACATCGTCCTTTTTTTTTTTTTTAAGTTATTTTTCATGAAAGGCACAGGGAACTTCCAGGGGAGAGTTTGGAGAAATACAGTCTTAAAAGGAACCCAGTCTGAAAGAAGAAATAAGACATGAATAAGAGTAAGGAATGAGGGACAGTGTTCAAAACAAGAGGGAACAATGATAGGGGTTAAACCTGAAATCAGTAACAAAGCAGCTCTGAGCATCTCCAACAACACAGCAGGCCCCCAAAGCCCAGATATGGACTTGGGAGACAGACAAACCCTTTAAGTTGGAGGACCACCCCAAGCCTAAGAAAAGAATGGCCCCTTCCCAGCAGCACTCCCAAAACCCGTATTTGCTGCTCTGTCCAAAATGGGCACACGGAGTGATATGGACTCAACTCCTGACCCTGCCAAGTCCAAACCTTGTAAATTTGGACAAGCTAGTTAAGCTCTCTAGATCTCGATATTGTCATCTGTAAAACTTTCTATGCTAACTGGACAGGTATGGTAACCTGACACACTTACCTCCTGGAGTTACTGTGAAAATCTAATGAGCTAAGCTAAGAAAATCTAATAAACTAAGCCTTTTGTAAATGGTCAGCCTCTACAAATGTCAGGTGTAGATACTGCGTATTATCCTCCCAAACTGGAAGGGTTTGACAGCTTGAATACGGAAAAGCAGCAAGGCACAGATGCAAGACCATGGGATTTAAAGTTAGATCTGGGCTCACACAGGGCTAGTGAGCACCTGAAATGTGGCTGGTATGAATGGAGAGAGAGCGTAAGTATAAAACACACAGTGAAGTCCAAAGATTCCATTTCCAAAGAAAGAATTAAAATATCTCCATCATTTTTACATTGGCCAGGCGAAGTGGCTCATGCCTGTAATCCTAGCACTCTGGGGAAGCCGAGGCTGGAGGATCGCTTGAGCTCAGGAGTTTGAGATCAGCCTGAGCAAGAGTTAGACCCCGTCTCTACCAAAAATAGACAAAATTAGCCAGGCATGGTGGCGCATGCCTGTAGTCCCAGCTACTCATGAGGCTGATGCTTGAGGATCGCTTGAGCCCAGGAGTTTGAGGTTGCTGTGAGCTAGGCTGACGTCAATGGTACTCTAGCCCAGGCAACAAAGCAAGACTGTCTAAAAAAACAAAAATCATTTTTATATTGACTACATGTTAAAATGGTAATATTTTGGATATATTGGCTTAAGTAAAATATTACAATGAATTTCACCTGTTTCTTTTTTTTTTATTTTAAAAGACATGATCTCACTCTGCTGCCCAGCCTGGCACACGGTGACTACTCCCAGATGTGATCACTGGGCACTACAGCCTTGAACTCCTGGCCTCAAGGGATCCTCCTGCCTCAGCCTCCTCACACTTGTTTCTTTTTTTTAATTGAGGTTATTAGCAAATTTTAAATTATGCGGCTTGCATTATATTTTTAGTGAACAGCAATGTGCTCCACTTTGATTCATGAATTCACCCTGCCAGTTGACTACTCTGGACAAGTTATTCCACCCTCCAGGGCTCAATCTCTATATAAGTAAAGTGGAGATGACAGTTCTTCCATGAGACAATGTACAGAGTTCCCAGCACAACACTGGTAGGTGGAAGTTTAATTAATAATTCATTCGTTCAGCAAATATCTTAGTGCCCACCAGGTGCCAGACATTCTAAGACCAAAACCCCTGCCCTCCATAAAGCTTCCATTCTGAGAAAAACAGTAATTAAAATAGATACATAAAGAATACAACACATGTTAGGTGGTCAGTGCTAAAGTGAGAGAAAAACAGGCAGGCAAGAGGGATAGAGTGGGAAGGAACGCACATTTAAACAGCGTGCTCAGAATGGCCTCCCCGAGCCAAGCACTGAGCATGGACCTATTATTACTGCTACACAATATCAGCATCAAAAAGTATTAGCCAAGTGGTGCAGGGTTTCTTTTTGGGGTGATGAAAATGTTCTAAAACTGACTATTGTGGTGGCTGCACTTATCTGTGAATATACTAAAAACCATTGAATTGTACACTTTTAATGGGTGAATTGTGTAGTGTGTGAATTTTATCTCCATAAAACTGTCAGAAAATTAATTAAAATGCATACCAAAAAAAAAGTATTAGCCAAAGGTTTATACAAACATAATTGCACCAGATTCTTTATAGAGTGAAGTGAAAAATGGTTCGCCTTTGATACAGAAACATTTATAAAACCTACAGGGGCATGCAAAGGAAGCCATGGCACACATACTAGGCTTGTATTTGCACTGTGCCTGCTCCTCAATCAGCCCAACCCTCTTCCTTCTGGCTCTGGAGAGGTGGCAGTCTTGGGCAAACCTGTTTTGTATCATAGGTTACACCTGACTGGACAGGGACGGGCACCAGATCCCGGAGCAGCCTACAGGCAGACTGGCCAATGACCAGGATGGGCCAGACCTAACCACCGGTTCCAAAACAAGGACAATGGTAATTAACTGGGCCAACCAGATTCTCTTAGGAACCCGACTGAAGAGTAGGGAAGTGGGCAGGTGCGTAGCAGCAGCAGGTGAGGCTGCGAGTACACTCAGAGTAGAGACCCATGAGTAAGCCAAAGTCTGGGGGAAGCAGAGCTGTGGACAGACAGAAGCTGTCGGTGCTACAGCAGACGGAAGGCTGGTAAAGGGAAATCAGGAGATGGACACAGCAGCCAAGACAGGGGAGACCAGCTGGGTCACAAAGTCTTCTACTCTAAACTAGACTGCCCTGTGTCCCCAAGTGACGACCTGGTCTGGTCTCTAATTTTCTCCTCATCTGCCAAGCTGAAAACATTATTAGCTTTGATTTAGATTTTTCAGCAAATATAAAGAAGCCACTATATCCTGCTTTCCATTTGGCATCACTCGTTACTTCTTTCTGCCTCCCCCGACTGCCCTCTGCAACTGCACTGCCACCCAGCCTAAACCAAGGCCCCTCCCCTCAAGGAGAGCCTCTTTCATTATATCAGGTATCCGTGAATGCCCCCTTCTCATAATCTGGTGAGAAAACACAACACTGAATTACACAGAACTTTTGTGTTTTGTATTTCCAGACTGCAAATGCCAATAAGGCAATACATTACACCTTTGCATGTCTCCCTCTAACTCCTTAAGACCAATAACAGTACAGTAGTCCTCTGCCTTTTCCAGGAGGGATATGTTCCAAGACCCCCAGTGGATGCCTGCAGTTGCAGATAACATTGAGCCTTATATATACTGTGTTTTTTCCCTATACATACCAACTGTATATTGTGACTACACTGGACAAAGGGATGATTTGCATTCCAGATGGGATGGAGCAAGATGGCGTGACATTTCATCACACTACTCAGAATGGCACACAATTTAAAACTCTTGAGTTACTTCTAGAATTTTCGATTTAATATTTTCAAACCGTAGGTAACTGAAACCTCAGATAAGGGGGGATTACTGGACAATTCACATTAATAGTGCTCAATAAAGACCTGATGTTAAATGGAGAAACACTATAAAGATCCTCAACTGTAGAATCTTTAACTGCTTTTGGCAGATCCAGAAATCGGCTCATTCAACAGCCATGCTCATCTTTTTCTTCCCTTGCCTTCCTCTCCAACAGCAGCTGGACCACAAACAACTCTGTCCCAGACTTGCTTGCAGCTACAGAGAATGAAAACTGTGGCCAATGAGATATCAGCAGAAGTCTATTGGAGAGTCCTGGGAACACTGTGGATACAGATCTTTCCTTTCTTCCTCCTCCTCTCTTCCCTCCTAGAGAGTGGGTGGGTGTAAGAACTAGGCCATCTTGCAACCATGAGGAAGCCAAGAAATTTTTAGAATCCTCAGTCTTGACAACCAGCCGGCACCTCCCAATAATGACTTATTATGTGAGGAAAAAAAAAAAAAATCACCAGTTGGGTCCAGGTCTGTCATCTGGCTCTTCCACTATGTGCAGCCAGTCATTGCCGATGGCTCCTCAACACAGAAGTGAGATAAATAATGCAAAATAAACCAAGGACAAAATACACAGCAAACAGGCTGACTCACAATGCATACGCACACACACACCACCCCCTTTTGTGATGGTCCAGCTTCTAAAAGAACCAAATATAAAAGTATCACTTATACTATATATCAGGGTAGAAGGAGGACAAGAGGCAGTATCAATTTTACTGTGTTTTTGAGAGCAAAAATAAAGCTACTCCATAAAACACTTCAAGCAGCTGGGCAAAGAAAAAGCCAGTGATGTTATTAGTGTTTTCAAAAAGAGCTTCTTTCTTTCTTCTTGTTAACATGGTGCTGATGATATTCTTATAGCTAGGATCCCTTCCTGCTTACAAAGAGTCAAATAGAATGGAATGCCTTGCAATTGTCTAGAAGTTAAATGGGAAGAGATGCCATGAACACAGATCATCCAGACTGAGTTTATCACAAGAACCAGTTATGTAAGAAAGAAATTTAATACGTAAAAATGAATTTAAGTAAAAATTTTTAATAACAAAATGACATTTTGTTCTTCTTAAAGTAACAAGTACTTCAAATATTACAGCTTTGGTTTTGCTTCAATAAATATGTTCGCTTTTATTATATCATTGTGAATTTTTTTAAAGCTGTCATTTTGAAAGGATTTTCATATATCTTCAGGGACTGTTTTATTATAATTCTAACAAAAGAATGTACAACTTCACTGTATAGCAAAGTCATTTTTGTCTTTTTCCTGTTATTTTTCTTTATGTGAAACAAATTTAACACTAATACCTACCTTTACTCATGTATAATAGTAAAAACTCACCCACATTCTCTCCATATGGTGAAAGACTAAAGATAAATCCGTATATAACTTTCAGCATATTGAACATAAGCAATCATTAAAGAATGACAACAGAAATTCAGCCAAAAGAATTAACCTGCTGACAACCACAGCTGAGCTTTTCTTTCCATCTGGAGGCAGTCTGGGGCCCTGAGAAGTATCTGACACTGTCCCAACTGTGCCTCAGCTCCTCCTAAGCCTGTCTTCATGGTTCTGAAGTTTCATCAACTCAACATTAGGTCTTTCTTAGAACTAGCAGTAAGTAGGCAAAGGAATGGAAGCCCCAAACTATGAAATAATGTCACATCATCTTTGTTCAATTCATTAAGTTCTCTAGTTCACTTTAAGTTAAGCATTAAGAGGAGCTCTCACTCACATGAATTATTTATCACTCACTCTCATCCTGACGTAAATTCTCAAAATACATGAATATGATGTGAGCATTTTGAAGATAGTTTCTCAAAAGGAAAAAAGAAATCACCCTTTAAAATATCATTTTCTCATTTACTTGTTCATTAATATTGCAAACAAACAGATAAGAAGATTGGCTTCAGTAGAAACTCAGCACTAAAAATGAGCTCCATGAATCAATGGAAAGGACAAAGCAGATAGCTTAGAGGCTGCTGGGAGCATGTTTTGTCATCGATAGAGAGGGTTGGACATTCTTTACAGATATCCAGCAGAAGTCAGAAGACCAAGACTTTAATTCTAGCTTTCTATGTGCTAGAATTGAGATTTACTAAATTCAGCGTATATTGGGTAAACTCTGAAATGTTTTTAAATTGACTACAGCATCTTCATTGATATTATCTATAACTCTGCCACATGACTTTGGACAAAGTTCTTTAACCATCTGGATAGCAAGTTTCTCACAGGTGAACCAGGAGAAATTTTATTTCAGGATAAATACATTTGGAATACCATCACTAAAGGGAATGAGAATACATCTAAAAAGAAAAGGAATGGCTATTATTTGTGAAGACTGGCAATGCAGTCTGGGAGGATGAGACAAAGCAGCAAATTTAATCAAGGGTCCAGATCAGCATTAATAGTAATGGATATTCCACAAAACAAAGAAAAGCATTTTCCTTTAAGAGGATAAATAATACCAGCCTTTGGCCATCAGTGATACACCATTAGGCCAAGTATGACAATAATAGAGATGTGAGTACAGATAAAACCTGTGTGCCCTTTAGATTGTTAACAAAAACATTACTTTTTAAATTCTGCTTTGGTGAAAAAGCAAACAGCAACAATCTCTTTTTATTTTTTTGAAATGCAAATAGAATAGTATAGCCATTATTCCAGATCATCTGAAATTGACTTCCTTTCCTGTGACTTTTAATAGTTTAAAGGAAGTTTCAATCACTCTGTGGAAAATTTTTAAATTCCCTAAAGTAAGCTTTGCAGACATTATAACCCTGTGTCTTTCCACAAGATAATACCCCAAATCGGGTTTGTGAAATACTGTATCAATGGCAACAATGTATGCTCTTCTAGAAAAGTAAAGGCTTCAGAGATTATGTAACTTGGTAGGGGTCTCAGCTTTCCAGGTGAGTAATTTAGGGCAAGTATCTTAACCTCTCTAAACCCAGGCTCCTAAGTAGCAATATGGTATTTACTATAAGAGTAGCTATTGTATGGAATTGTTCTGAGAAATAAACGCTAATCCATGTAAAACACTTAACACAGTCCCTGAAAAACACCGTGTTCAAAAAAAGCAAAAAGAACCTATTATCCACAACTACAACAGCCACCACCATTATCATTAGTTCCAGTAAACTTACAAGTTTGTTTTAGTACATCTCAGATAATGTTTAACAATATCTAAACTTATAAGTAGATCATCAGACCAATTAAAATCTAACACCTCTAAGACAATAGTAACCTACTGATTATGGTTTTAAGTTGAAGGTATTCTATATGTACCTTCATTTAAACAAATCCAACATATAAAAATGAATATTCACACAAAAAAAACAAAAATAAGTTGGGAGATGGCTATTCTCTTTAAAGAAATCATCACCAATCCCTCTTCAATAATAAACATAGCTTTGTTATATCTGAACTATGATTAGGTTATGCACATACACCTGCACAAAGTATGACCACAAAGCTGAATACATATAAATTCCATTCTATTCTAACTTTTCTTCCTCCTATAAACTCTTAAGTTTTGGTATGCATTTGTTAAACTGTCACCAAATCTGGAAGAAAATCAACACCCTTCACTCTATAGTGGCCCTCGAACACCTTCCAAAGGCCAAACACTCACTGTGGCACCGGCTTCCAGCAAACTACCAACTGGCTGTCCCCTCCTTCCCATTTTGTTCTCACTGCAGACGTTAAACTGAGGAAACGTGTTGACTCAGAACCACACTTTCAGCTTTAAAGCTTCTGGAATGAAAACTTCAAAGTCACAAAATTCAAAGGTCTTTAAAAGTTGCCTCTTTGTCTTCTGGACAAAGAGGCACTTTTAAAAATTTTTGTTCTGTGATTGTCAAGATAAATCAGTCCTGCCACATTCAGGTAGCCACTGCCAAAAGGCACTCAACCATCTCACAGCAAACAAAAAACTGTTAGCTGTGGTTAAGTGATACATCCTGTTTCTGGATGTATGACTGTTCATCAACAGGTTAATTTGCATAGCCATTCAAGCCTTTTAGATAGTATCAATTAAGACACAGAAGTCAATTCTAAAAGATTTCAGCATTTATGTAATATTTAACCATCTCGATTCCCCTAGACCAGCAATGAAAAGAATTAAATAAGGCAGTCAGCTACCTACTTTCAAATCCTTCCTTTAGATAACATCGAGCCTATACAATAAAATGGAAAGAAGGAAAATATTTCCAGAGACTATCATATAATTTCAGAAGTTTAGACAACTTTTCTAGATGCTAACAGAATTCTCAATTGATCTCAGATTTAAAATTAAATCAATATATAAATATAGAAAAAACATGTTCTATTTTCATTCAAGAAAAATTTTCTTTGCTTAGAGGGAAAAAGAATGTAAAATTACTCAAATCACTCTGCTGGATGAATTACACTCACAAAGATCAATTTTTCTGAACAATACTTTGTTTCTCCAAAAATAAACAGGAGCACTATCAGTGTCAGAAATTTAAATTCGGCCAGTAAGTTGCTATTTTTAAAATATTTTCTTGGCCAATACCAAGCTAAAATGTTATAAATATTAAGCATTTTAATCTGAGTTTTTTCCACAATGATCCATACTTCAGTGGTTCACACTGTAAGTCATAGATGCCTTGTTGTAACAACCACCTTGACCTTGTATCCAGGCAAGCTACACAGGACAGAGTCTTCACTTCCACCCTCGCACTCATTTCAATTCTCCCACCCCTCTGTTCTGGTTAAAATCAACCAACCAACCAATGGAGAAAAACAGAAGTCAGACTTATTTTGACTTACTATTTTCACATAGGCCTCATTTGTTTGCCACATGCAGTCCCTAGACCCAGATCAAAACAGGTCTAACAAAGTGACTGTCAAAAGTGCAAGTTCTCTTGTGTATTGGACATCAGGGTTTTTTTTTTCCCCCCCAGATACCTACAGATTTTTGTGTGTTTAACGTAGACAACTTGATATTCAGAGATAAGTATATGCCTATGAAACGATCACTATCAATGCCATATCCCCTCCAAAAGTCTCCTCCCACCCCCTTTGGTTTTTGTTTTTGTTTTGTTTTCCTTTTGTGGCAAGAACACTTAATGCAAGATTTACCCTCTTAGGAAATTTTTAAGTATACAATATTGTTAATCATATGCCCTATGTTATAGAGTAGATCTCCAGATCTTATTTATTTTGCATAACTGAAGCTTTGTACAGCACATCAGCTTCTTCTTTTTCACTTTCTACACATCCCTTTGTGCGAGCCATGGCGTCCTGTCTGAGCAGACAATCGATCACTTGCTGCCCACTTCTTCACCCGAGTGGTAGGCATCTGATTCGGGCTGGCCAAAGTACACCATCCACTATGTCTCAGTGATTGGTCTGTGCTAGGCAAGTGATTCAGGGCCGATAGGGCCTTTTATGTAGGGCAGCTTCAGGGCCAGGTACACTTGCAACAATCCCAGCATGAACTGGGATTGAACTGGGATTGTCGCAGCAAGTGCACCTGGCATAATTTCCTTCTCTAAAGTATCTGGGTTTAGGCTACATGGTCTCCCTATCTCTAAGGAAGAGTTTTTCGACCTCAGCACTATTAAGATTTTGGGCTGGATCTTTGTTGTAGGGCCTGTCCTATGTATTGTAGGATGTTTAGCAGCATCACTGGCCTCTGCCCACCAGGTGCCACGGCATTTCCCTGTTGTAACAACCAAAAATGTCTCGTGGGGTCAAAACTGCCCATTTGAGAACCATTGCTCTAGGGAAAAGGGGTCACTATTCTCTGGACTTTGCAGGGCAATAAGAAAGATGTAAGCCTTTTGCTTGACATTCTATGCTGCAAGAAAAAAAAAATTAAAAAAATAAAGGTGTGAGCCTTAAACTCTAGCCACCAAGCAAAGTATGCCAATCTGAGAGTGAAGCCAACGAAGGGAAAGGCTACAGATGACAGAGACCTGATGGCACTGTCTGAATCCTTGGGTTCAGGGCTATCTAAAGCAAGTCCCATTCCTCAGTCTTCACCCATATGACCATGACCCCAAATTTCCTTTTTTGCTTCCAGTTTTAGTTGGGTTTCTCTCACTTGAAACTGACAGAAATGAATAAGAGTATACACAGTATGTTTTATGCCAAAAATCTTAAAAAGGAAAAAAAAGATCCGTATTCTTCCCACACACTTTCCACAAAAACAGGACACAAGCAGTGACCTTCTGCCCTAAAGTCTCCACACTCCACATCGCTGAAGACATGGCCGTGTGCCTACCTGGGGCCAGTCGGGGCATCCAGACCTCAGGGGAGACACGGGCTGTTTGCATACCACTGCACTTTAACAGCGAGAGTCGGCTTTTGAAATCATTTCTGTCATCTTCAGAGTTGTTTCTCAAACTAGTTAGAAACTAAGTAGTTACCTATTAAACTAAGTAATTACAAAAAAGTACTTAGTTTGTAAGTGGTTACAAAAAAGAGGGAGAAAAGATGCTTTTAAATCACAGATAATTATTCCATTTTAGTGTTACAGGTTCTGTTCCTCCTCTTGGACACAAAGGCAGAAGCTTGGAAGTTCTAGAATTTTCCAGATGTCACCAGAGGCATTTTCTTCTCTGTAGACATCCAAAGAAAAACCAGCATGATTTCAGTGAGATAAAGCAGAAAATCACCAGAGTCTTTCAGTGAAAAAGAAAAAGATGTTTTCATTTAATACTGTAAAAAAACAAATTAAGGATTTTTGGGGTTCTTTAAATATAGCAGAATAAAGTCTGAAATAGAGGCATTTCTTGGTGCCATAAGGATGGTTTATCCAGATATTTTACTCCTATTTTTTCTTCCCTTCTCCCATTACCTCTTCTCAGTTTAAAATCTATACTCCAGGTGGGTGCAGTGGCTCACACCTGTGGTCTCAGCTACCTGGAAGGCTGAGGCAGGAGGATGGCTTCAGGGGTTCAAGGTTACAGTGAGCTATGATCACACCACTGCACTCCATCCAGCCTGGGTGACAGAGTGAGACCCTGTCTCAAAAAATAAAATAAAATAAAAACAAAATCTATACTCCATCCCACCCAGTTCAAATGAACTATGAGGAAAAACACTCCTCCAAGTCATGTATTATTTATTAATTGGAAAAAGAATGTGGTGTTGGAGAGAAGAAAATAGAATTACTGAAAACTATCTTGCCATCTATCTCACAGAAAAAAATAAATCTGTCAGTTGATAATTTCTTCAATGTCCTGCCACAAATCTACAAATTTTCCTGGGCACATTCACTTCATTTCCATCCCTCCTGTTGTGAAATAGATGAAGGGTGTGCCCTCCTTTTTGCCTGGAATCTGAATCCCATCTTCTATATTCAGAAGCACTTTGTGTTCTGGGATATTCCCTAAATCCTCAATCTCTTTCTCTCTCACTGACCGAATAACTTGGCAAAGCTACCTGTACCACATGTTCATTTATTTTCTTTGCATTCCCTTCTCAGGCCTCTGCCATCAGGCTCCCACTTCTGCTTAACCTACTTTACCCACTGTTACCTATGACATTGTCTTGCTAATGCAATGTCACTTGGGTGGTGATACTCTCTGTAAATGACCTTGTCTACTCCATCCTGCTTTCTGAAACACTCATTCTCTTTGGCTTCTGAGACCCTGTCCTGGTTTTCCATGTCTCTCTCTCTCTCAATGGCTACTGCTTCTCAAATCTCCTCCTCAAGGTCTTCTTTAGTCTTGGAATGAAGTTATTGTGCCTCACGATTTGCCCTGAACCACCTGCCTTCTCACTCTACTCTCTCTGGGTAGGCTCGATATTCAGTTGCATGCCATCGTTTCCTACCTATCTGTGTCTCCAGAATCTTTAGCTCTAGCTCTACTCTCTGTTCCTGAAATACATACCCATAAAAGAAACAAAGTACTGACCATGTCCACTGGACAGCTCAGAAGTACCCCAGCCTCAACATTCAAAACCAAAGACTCATCCTCTCTCCCACAAATGCTGCTGCTCTAGCTGGACCTCAGGGAATAGCACTCGCCTGCCCTAGCCAGGACCTGAGGCAGCACGTCAGCCCCCACCCCATCCCCATTCACCCGCTACCCCCAAAGGCTGTAGCCTCAAGTCCTGACTCCTCTTTTGCCACCAAGTCTCTGGCATAGATGACTGACCTCTCAGCCTCCGGTCCTGCTTTCCTCCAATCCACGCCCACAACCGCGGCCTGAGAAAGCTTCCTAAAATGCAATTCAGACCATGCCATTCTACTGCTCAAAACTTTTCATTCACTTCCCACTCTCCTTGGAATGAAGGAGGTCCTTAAGAAGCCGGCTTTACAAAGCCCTTTCCGACCTCGCCCTTGCCCCCCCCCCCCCCGGAGCACCCCGCTTCCCACTCCAGGAAAGCTCCCCAACCCACCTGAGCTCCATTTCTCCAGCCACAGGACATGCTCTCTCTGACCTCCAGGCCTCTCAGATGCATTTTTTTCTCTGTACTTGGAAAATTCTTCTTCTTCCCACTTTCAGCATGGAAAGCTCCTACCACCCCTCCTTTTGG
>CM052440.1:120854178-120897042 GCA_028533085.1 Varecia variegata
AAAAAAAAAAAAAAAAATTAATATCAGCTTAATATTTATTAATATTAATACTACTTCCTTGAAGTCTTCTTTAAACCTCCAAACTAGGTAGTCCTGATAACTATGGCCATAGCATCCCATACTTATTGAACAATGGGAATTAAACTGCTTTTTAAATTAACTTGATGTCTGCTGCACTACAACTCTAACTTCTGCACAGATATACAAGGTCTCCTTTCACTGTAAAACTAGCAATTAGCCCACAATATCTGGAGTTCAGTAACTTGGGATGATACCTCTCTCCCACTGACATAAATAAGGCTATTACAGTGATGACTGTGCAGATTTTTTTTTTTTTCTATACCTAGGAAACCCACAGAGGGTACATTATGGTTCAGGTACTTTTAGAAATACTTTAAAAATAAATAATTCAATCTTAGCAACATTTTAAACATTTAACTACTATCCACATTTTACAGAGGAGGAAATCAAGGCACAGACAAGCAACTTGCCCAAGGTCACACAATAAGTAAACTTGACTTCAAAGACAATGGCCTTTATTATCTTTCATGTGCTGCTTTTGACTTGTATTTCACAAAATAAAAACAAAACTACCTGTCAGAGTGACAGAAGTGCTATCTGCAAGATTCCTGAATAAATGTACTGACATGTCAATGACACTCCACTCCCTTGTACTTCTGGCTTTGTCCCCAGAACTTTCAAGCAAAGGTCTTCGGTAATATGTTAGATTTCAACACCCTATTACAGATGGTTTCTCCTATTTAACAAATGAGAGGTCTGTATTCCTCACTGTGTTTCAAAATACTGTTAGCTTGAAAGAAGAAAGAACATGTGGACACAAACTACTTCTACTGTCACTACTGGTAAAACCACAACTGTGCTCAAGTTCAACCAAAGGAAGTCAGAATATAGTTCTTTTTAATAATAATAAGCACCTACCATGGCCAGGCAGAGTTCTAAGATCTTTTAATATATAATGTGAGGATTAAATAAACCACCCAGTGAGGCAAAATTCTTACTACGGCCATTTTAGTAATAAAGAAAAATTTAGGCACCCAGGGCTTAAGTAACTTGCCCAAGGTCTCACAGCTAATTAATGGTGAAATCAGTTTTACAGACAGAGAAAAAAGCGTTCATTTTTTTGAGAGACCATTAAACATCCTGTATTCAGACCCGTGGTGACATTGCTATGGCCAAATTGAGTTCCTACAGCCACTTACCTCATTGTGACCTGCTACCAGACAGTAATGCCAAGGGCAGAAAGTGCCTATGGGTGAACAAGTCAACAAGGAAGGAGAAATCACACTCACCTTTGAAATATTAAGTGGCACCAGATTAACATCTTCCTCAGGAAACACAAAGAGGAAATTCTAGTTGGACCAGGGAGCCAGACCTACCAGTGACAGCAACCTGGCTCCAGCCCATATCAGAGTTTAAAGAGATTCCTGCCTCTAGAATGTAGAGTGTCAGGGGTTTTTCAGTATGTGTTTGTTTGTTTAAAGAGAAGGATGTTAAGGCTTTCCTAATACTAAAGCATCCCTTTAGCAAGTCTGTCAATTATGGTCCTGTATTAGGACAAGTAAGGGAAACAGACTGTGGTTCCTGTTTGCTTTGAGGCTTACCGCAAGATGCCACCCAATCCCTGCCTAAAAATCATGTTCATCTGACAAGCTTGACAGTTACCAGAATTCTTCATGTCACTGTGCTTATGAACACAAACATTTTTCTCTTTACAGCCTAATATGGAATTCTAATTTCACTGACGCAAAAAGGATTTAAAGATTTTTGTTGGCCGGGCGCAGTGGCTCACGCCTGTAATCCTAAGCACTCTGGGAGGCTGAGGCGGTGGATCGCTCAAGGTCAGGAGTTCGAGACCTGCTTGAGCAAGAGCGAGACCCCATCTCTACTAAAAATAGAAAGAAGTTATCTGGCCAACTAAAAACATATATATATAAAAAAAAAATTAGCTGGGCATGGTGGCGCATGCCTGTAGTCCCAGCTACTCGGGAGGCTGAGGCAGTAGGATCGCTTAAGCCCAGGAGTTTGAGGTTGCTGTGAGCTAGGCTGACGCCACGGCACTCACTCTAGCCCAGGCAACAGAGCAAGACTCTGTCTCAAAAAAAAAAAAAAAAAAAAAGATTTTTGTTTCTGACTCAGATAAGTTATTTCTTAGTCCTGAGACATAAACTGGCTTCCTGTGATTATCCACATTGAGCTGATAACATAAAATACCAAGAAAATTAGATGTCTTCAAGATTCATGGATTCATTAATTGCAGACTATTTTCAAAGCTAGTGTTCCAAAGTTTCTAAAATTACTTACAAGAATACTCTCATAATGAATATTATCTAAATATATTGTTTCACCGTCAAAAAAATGCATGGATAACTCGAAATAAAGGCACTTGAAAAAATTTTAAAGAAAAAGAAAAAAATGCATGGATATAAGGCACATCATCATGGAACATAAATTAACAAAGTCTTTTTAAGTGCCACTTGTAGGAAAAAGAGGTTGAACTAAATGAAATACAACTACATGTAGCCACATGGATGAATCCCACAAATACAATGTTGAAAGGGAACAAAGTATAATATGAAACCATCATAAAGTCTGAAAACATGCAAACCATGTTATATATTATTTATGGATGTGTATAGCTGTATCAAAATGACCCAGCATAACAAACACCAGATTTGAGATAGTTGCCGCCCCTTGGGGAGAAAGACAGGGAGAGACATACAGAAGCTTTCCTTAAGCTGGGAAGCAAATACATGAATGTTTATTATGAAGCTCTTTGTATCCACTTTATATTTCTAAAGTATCTCAAACTTTTTAAAGGAAAAACAGCCTAATACTAAAACAGTAAGTTCAAAGTTACCCTACTGAAAGAAGGGGAGAGGTGGAGGCCGAGACAGCAGACACTGAGAGTGGATGGAGGTGTCTCTTCATGGATCCTAGAACAACCCAACCTCTGAATGTCTACACTCACTTAAAATACAAATTAGTAATCAGTTTTAATGACCATAATGATCCCATGGGATCTTAAAATTCAAAAAATTTTAGGCCAGGCGCGGTGGCTCACGCCTGTAATCCCAGCATTCTGGGAGGCGTAGGTGGGTGGATTGCTCAAGGTCAGGAGTTCAAGACCAGCCTGAGCAAAAGCAAGACCCGGTCTCTACTAAAAAATAGAAACAAATTATCTGGCCAACTAAAATATATGTATAGAAAAAATTAGCCGGGCATGGTGGCGCATGCCTGTAGTCCCAGCTACTGGGGAGGCTGAGGCAGTAGGATAGCTTGAGCCCAGGAGTGTGAGGTTGCTGTGAGCTAGGCTGACGCCACGGCACTCACTCTAGCCCAGGCAACAAAGCGAGACTCTGTCTCAAAAAAAAAAAAAAAAAAAATTCAAAAAATTTTAAATCATGGTCATTGTACTGAGCTAAAAAGAATATTCTCCAAACTAGATCATCAAATGTGCACACATTCCAGATAACCAAGATTTATCACCACTTCCCCAGCAGAAGACCACAGTTATACCTCTTCACAGGGACAGCTTACTATTGTGGTTAAGGGTTTTGGAATTAGACAAACCTGAGCTCACATTCCAGCTCCACCTGTGACAAATTATGTGATTTGGACAAGCTATCAATCTCTCTCGAGTCAGTTTCCTAATTTATAAAATGTGGCAAACACACCTCATTAAGTAATTCTGAACATTATATAATGCCTATGCTGAATTTAGCACAAACTAAAGCAAACACTAAATGCTCAATAAAAGCTAGCTATTAGAATTAAATTATATGCATTTTAAATAACATAAAATGTTTTGAATGTATTTTATAATTGCCTATTTGTCTCTGAAATGTAACTCCACTAAAAGCAACCTAGGAAAACATCCAAGACACTCTTAATCGGAATTATAATCTACAAACTTCTAAACAATCACCTACAAATCCCAAAATAAAGCCAACTTAACCAGACAAGTTTTCTTTAAACAAAATGTAGAAAGTAAAAGGCAATACTAGACAACACTGAATCCCATAAAACAATGTCTTAATAGTTAACATTTCTAGGTTTATACAAGTGACAAAAGGTGACATATTTTTATTAACTGTGGTTAATAAATGTAAGCAGTTTACCTATTCACTGCCACATACAGTCAGCAATCACTTAAAGCATGGTTTATAATAAACTAGCAGACTACACAATACTTTTATAAGCTTCATAATTCTTGCCTCTCTTTTGATGCAGAACGAAAACAAACTGTAAGGTCATAAACAGCTACTGGGGTCACAGAATTCAAAACAGCTTCTTTGGGAATTTGTCCTGGGGACTTGGAGGATTCTTTTGCAGAGAATAGGATTACAAACAGCTCTTAGGAAGAAAATCCCTCTTAGGGATGTCTCTGGCTGTCTTCTTTTTCTCATTGTGAATTTATCATAGCAAATACAAGAACCACCCAGTTGTTAGAGCTTTCCAGCATGTTAAACGCTAGAGTTAATGTGCTTAAAAAGCATCACTGTAATTTTAAGCATCTGAAGGCTCCAGTCATTGATGCTGTCATGTCAGTACCTTGAGCAGAACTCTCTCTTCACCAGCTCTTCCTTATCTGCCCCGAATGAGAGGATGAGAGGCCTGCTGCCGAATGCTTGAACCTCAGCTGTAGATTGCTTACTAGATTTACAACAGCCTTAGTGACATCTCCTACCTCACCTTCAAATCTTTGTAAATCAGAAAAATTCTAGAAAATATTTTCCCAAAACACCACTGAGCTTTGCTTTGCCAACTTATTTTCAAAATTTTCCAGTATCCCCAACTACATTCGAAATCTGAAAGCCTTTCCAGAATTTGACAATTTTGTCTATTTTCTTAAGTCACTAGTAATAGTGATATGGACAAATAGACTGTTAGGGAGTATAAAGGTTACTAAAAACTGAAAGGTTAGATGACTTGTCTAGGGACCAAAGAAGCCATTTGCAGGCAAGAACAAGCCCTTCATATTAGAACATACACCTGCAATTTAGATGTCATCATAATTGTTAATCTTTGAGTGCTTATTCTAAACACTTTGCATGTATTAATTAACCATTTAGTCCAACTAGTAACCCAATATAGTAGGTATCATTACAATCTCCATTTTACAGAGAAGAACATAGATGCAGAAAAGTTAAGCAGCTTGAGCAAGGATCCACTGTTAACAGGTGGTTAAGCTTGGATATGGACCCAGACAGGCTAGCACCTCAGTTTATGCTCTTAATCTTCTATACAATATTCTCTTACCAGCTATCTTGAAGATTAAACACAGGGTCTGGGCATGATGGCTCACTCCTGTAATCCTAGCACTCTGGGAGGCCGAGGCGGGTGGATCGTTTGAGCTCAGGAGTTTGAGACCAGCCTGAGCAAGAGCGAGACCCCATCTCTACTAAAAATAGAAACAAAATTAGCTGGACAACTAAAAAATATATAGAAAATAATTAGCCGGGCATGGTGGCGCATGTCTGTAGTCCCAGCTACTCGGGAGGCTGAGGCAGGAGGATTGCTTAAGCCCAGGAGTTTGAGGTTGCTATGAGCTAGGCTGACGCCACGGCACTCACTCTAGCCCGGGCAACAGAGTGAGACTCCGTCTCAAAAAAAAAAAAAGATTAAACACAAAAATATCCCTCTCTTCTCTGTCTTCCTCTTCCAAAAGTCTATGATGCTCTCTGGTCCCTCAAAAAAACAAAACAAAAACCTCAGCAAAAAAGGAAGCGGTCAGAGAAACCCCAATAGATGGGAGGAAAGAAGCGATACGTCAGACACTGAGAACATCAGATCACCGACTGACCACGAAAACTAGCTAAATAAATATGGCCCAGCTGGTGGTGGGTTCTAAATAAGGGCCAATCTAAATGGAGATTAGGACCACCTGCAGTGACGAAAGCTTTTAAAGCCTGTCTAGGTCCCCATCTAGCTCATCTGACTGTAATTATATTGATAGCCAGTCTATATTCATAGACTAGCCCCCCCATAATAAAACCACAAGTGAGAGTTTGACTTACTCCAGATTATAGGGGGTCTATAGTAATTTCTTTGGGGCAAGGAATACACATGACTATTCTTTTCCATTCAGGGAAAAATTATATTCGCAATTTATTAACTTTTTTAAATAACATTTTATTTTCTATACCTTTCTAAATTCCACTTAATGGGAGCATCAGCACAAAATTTATAATTATACCACTCCATCAGAATTAGGGTGTTAAGTGGCAGAAAACCCAACTCAAACTGGCTTATGTCATTTAACAAGATGTCCAGACGTGGGCTTCCAGCATAGAACAATCCATGGCTCCCGCAATGGCATGAAAAACCCAGACTCAGTTAGCTCTCTACTCTACTTGCCTTCAGGCTGGCTCCGCTCATGGGTCCAAAGATGGCAGGCAGCAGTTCCCAGCATCACAACCAGGCAATACAGAAGAAGAGTAGAGAACCATCTTTTTTTGAGTCTTCTTCTATGACAAAAGGAAACCTTTTCCCAAAGTCTCCAGCAGACTCCCTGTCAAGTCTCACTGGCCAGAACTAGGGGATACATCCTCATCCTTAAAACAATTACCAGCCCAGAAAATGGGTTTACCATAACTGAGTTAGAGTTTAGCAATTCTCAATCCTGACCATACATCTTTTATACAGTTGTCTCAGGTAATTTTATTGGGTAGCTGGGACTGAGAATACTGAGTTAAACTCATCAGAATTATCCCTAATTACCTTCCCCTGAGTCATTTGGAAAAAGATACAGACACCTGAACAAAATCTGGATTGTCAGAAATAGAAAAGGAATGTTGGCTGAATCAATCAAAGTGTCTACACAACCATTTTACATTTGTGTTTCAAAACACTTTCACAGCGTTTTATTTAATCCTCCAGGCTTTCTGCATCAGTTTCATTTTACAAAAAAGGAAACTGAGGCTCAAGTTTACAAAGTAGTGAAATTCATTTAAGTCTTCCAAATCTCAGTACATTTAATGTAACGGCAATTTAAGAAATTTCCCCAAAAGAACATTTTTCTGAAACAGTAAAGACCGAAAAAGGGAACTTTTACATTTTTCCTAGAGAAACAAAGCAAAAGTCATTAAAATACCAAGGCCTAGAAGAAATACCAAGACCAAGTCTTGGAAAACCCAAATTCTAGTCCTGGCACTGCCACTAACAAAGTCCCTTACCTCCTTTTCCATGTCTGTAATAAGAGCTTGCTCACTTATGAGGGCCCCTCCAGCTTCACTCACTCTCCCTGCCCCACCCCCAACACACAATGCTAGACAATCTAATTTACTAAAAAGCATTTTATATAACTACATAAGTGCGTAATAACTAATGACTGTTTAAAAAATATTACCCAGCTGGGTGCCATTGCTCACACCTGTAATCCCAGCACTTTGGGAAGCCAAGGGAGAAAGATCGCTTGAGGCCAGTAGTTCAAGACCAGCCTAGGCAACATAAAAAGACTCCCATCTCTACAAAAAAAATTAAAAATTAGCCGAGCATGGTGATGCACACCTGCAGTCCCAGCTACTCAGGAGGATTGTTTGAGCCCAGGAGTTTGAGGTTGCAGTGTGCTATGATCGTGCCACTGCATTCTAGCCTTGGTGACAGAGCGGAAACTTGTCTCTGAAAAAAAAAAAAACATTTCACTGTAGAACTGGATATATTTTGTTAATGTAAAATTTATGGGAAAAGCATATATGGCTTATTGCTGTTTCTAGCAAATATGCTATATATTTGTATGAATCATAAGCACCTGAAGCTACAGACACCATATAAAAGGCTTACAAATGTTTAAGTTGCATTGAAAGAGGGCACTAGTTATTCTAGGAAAGGAAAGGAGTGAAAAGAGAAAACTACAAAAGCCATTTGAACAAAGAACCCATTGAATTGAGTGAATGATCTCCAAATCCACCACAAAGTCAACGACTCTCTGCTCTGAGCTCCTCCCCACCCCCCGCTGCTATCTCCAAACTCACCCTACACAAAAATGTGCAATACTGTCTCTAAACTATCTCTTTCCCATTATGTCAGGCTTCTGCTGAAAAACCTTCAATAATTCTCCTCAGGATAAAGTCCACATTCCTAACCTTGCTTTTATGGCCCTCCATAATCTGAAACTGACCTTTCCATTCATCCCAGTCTACTCCCTCAAAGGAGATCTCCATTCCAGCCAAACTGGTCTCTTCACGCTGCCCAAACACTGCAGGTGTTCTTGTTTCTTCTCAGCTGTTCCAATCCGACAGGATTCGATTCCTTACTTGAAACACCGGTGAGTTCCAAAACTTCCAGCAAACCTCCGCTCTAACATACAAACTCTTGTTTCTGGAAAGTTCGGATACTTGTCACTGAATTTATAACCTTTTAACATGTATGTCTGTGTATCCTTTGTTTCTCCAAGAATTTAGCACAGTGCAGACAGGAGTTCAAAAATGTTCCTCAACTACAGAACAATAAACTCAAGAGCAAGGGACTCTACCTTCTTTTTTCTTTGTGTCTAATTCCAATATTTAACAGACTGTACGTGCTAAACATTTGCTGATTGCCATACAATTGAACTCAGCAGTAAGCCTTCAGATCCTATAGGCCTCCAGCCTTTTAAAATATTTATAGAAGATTTCAAAGCATCAAGATATCAAAATTACATAAGTCCAACAAGTATTTAGTGCATGCAGGAGACATCTTACAGGGCAATTAAAAACAGAAATCACCTAAACAAATAATTCTGAAAATGCACAGAAGGCCATTTTGGCAAAACAAAGTGTAAAACATCTGGAAATATAAACAATCTGACCTAGTTAACTTTCTTTCTGTAGATCCTCCATCTAATGTCCTTCCTTAACTCTTTTGACTCCCATGTTATAGAAAGGCTCAACTGGTTAGGTGAACGACTGACCTAGACTACACTTTCAAATGACTTCATCAAGCCATTTTCCAAAGCTGCAGAACCTTACTAATTCCCTTAAGAAGTAGGGCAGGGGAAACTGAACACAAAAGAATTATAAGACCTATTCAATTGTCATATAGCCAGGCCATAACAGTAAAGAAAATTTAAACTCAGGTCCCCTGACTTAAGTCCACGGCTCTTTGATAGGAACTAGAAGTAAACTTTATGGAGCAAGTGGGGAAAAGCTAGAGTGTTCCTAATTGGCCCAAAGCATATGAGCTAAAGCTGTTTCTGTCATCTTCTGGGAAAGAATTTAAATTAGAGGACATAAGGAAAAAAAAAAGATACTTTCCGGTTGCTCTCTTAAGCATGATTACAAATCATATTTCTTAAGCAGAAGGACAAGAATCAAAAGGAGTAAAATACCAATTCACAAATTCAAGAAAATCTACAGTCTGGGGAGGAAGGCTGGCAGGTGGCCCCCCAGATGCACTAGCTGGAATATGAGGCTGGAATATGAGGCATGCGCCCTGCTGGCAGGAAAGCTAATATGCTGTCACAGAAATAGCTTTCTACCAGTGGCCAAGCTAGCTGTGCCCTCTGCCTCTCCCCATATCTCCCTAGCTCCAGAGGGAGCTGCTACTACAGCCAGTGAGAGAGAAGGTACACTCCCCAACCAGTAACTCTGGTTAACACGGAGCTACAGAAAAGTCCTCACTCTCAGGTTTACTCCACACCCCTCACCTCCTTCTGTACTCACCCCCTACATATTTACAGCCCTCCCTACTTTCCACCTAACACATATACCCGATGCCAAGGGACTGGAGAGCCATCAACCAAATAAGCCCACTTAGCACATGTCCCAAAGTGAGTCCCGATCTTGATTTTGCAACGCCAAAGAGGTCCCAGAACCAAAAGGAACCTTGGAGATCACCCAGAGAAGTTGAATGACTTGCTTCCAAAATTACAGGGATGGCTCACTAAATGCTTACCATTGAAATGTATTTCAACTCATTCATTAAAGGAATATTTACTGTGCCAGACACCATGCGGGGTGCCTGAAACAGTAGGTTCAGTATGTTTTAATCTTTCTTAATGCAAAATAGGGAAGGGGGGGCGTGTCAGATGGGGGATTTTTCCCAGAGGTGGTATGTACAAACAAGTGTACATGGGACAAATTCCTAAGGCTGGGAAATACACAATTAGGAAACTAGATACGTTATAAAGGTCCTAGCAACACAGACCCACACAGCTGGATACCGCCCACGTCCCTGTGTGCTGTATGGGCGGGTCTTTTTAAGAGGGAAGGAAGGCCCTGGCAGCCATCCTCAGAAGGGGCTACAGGTCCCAGGGGTGGTCAGGCTGCCCAGCTCCTCACTGGAGCTAACTCCGCCCCATTCCCAGCAGCATCCCTAACTCAAGGTTTCTGCGTGAATTTCAGCCCACTCTCTCCTAGAAAGACTCTTCTCAGCTACACTAAGTACACCTATCTCTCCAGTATCTCCTGTTTTCTTCCAAGTTTCTCAAAACACAGAAGATCAGGGGAGGAAGGCATCCAGCTTGACCAGGGTGGAACTCCCATTTGCTGACAGTGCCCGCCGGGGCCAGAGGGCAGGCTGTCCGCTCACTCTTTCAAACCCCAATCTTTGAACCCTCCTCATCACAGAAGGGGGGAAGGAATGTGCAAAGAAGCAGCACAAAGCCAGGTGGACTTTCTGGTTTGGCACAATGAGGGACCTCGGACGAGACAGTCGAAGAAGATAAGAAAATGAGACGGAAAAGGTGCAGCTTAAGGGACTCCTGAAAAATTCAACAGCCAGCAGGATTTCAAAGAACCCCCAGGAAAAGTCTTTGGAGAGGTCACCAGACAAAACTAGTCAAACTGATTTCTCAGTGTTGACAAGACCGTGAGCAGCTTTAGGCAGCAATAAAACCGGAGCCCGGGCGGGGAGAGCCGAGGGCTGGTCCCGCGGAGAAGGCAGGCACCGAGGGGTGTTCGGCCGGGCCAGGCGGGGCTCCCGCAGCCCGCTCCCACGCGCGCGCCTCGCTCCCAACGCCGCAGCGAGGCAGGGGCAGGAACGGGGACTCGCCCCCGGCTGCCTGGGGGAGGAATGACCCCGGGGCCTCCCGCCTTCCAGAACGAAGCTCCAGTCCCTCCAGCACGAGACCATCCGTCTCCCGCCGGGAGAGGCTCCCCCGGCCTCGCCACGCTGCAGCCCGTCCGCGCCCAGGTCCCCGCTTACTTTTGGTCGCAGCGATGAGGTTCTTCCCGTCCTTGATGAGCTCTTTGATGAACTTGTTGGTCCTCTCGAGTTCCGCTTCGTGGGCGCGGATCCTCTCCCGGAACCAAGGGCTGTCGAGGTAGCAGTCGCTGAACTCCAGCGGCTGCAGCCCCATGACGGCAGCGGTCCCCGCGCGGCGATCGCAGCCGCGCGCTGCTGCCCGAGCGGGGCTCCGAGGCCGCAGCCAGGTGCGGCGCGGGCAGGAAGCCCGGGGGGAGCTAGCAGTGCGGGGCGCGCGGCGATCGGGGGGCGGACATGCCCCGCCGAGCCTGGCCGCACCGAGGAGCAGCCGCCGGGGCGAGCGAGAGCCGCGGCGCCCAATCCCGGCAGTCCCCGCCGGAGCCTCCGCGCCCCGCCCCGGCCCGCGCCGCAGACACTCCCCGGGGCGCGAGGCCGCCCCGCCCCGGCCGCCTCCCGGGCCCGCCCCGCGCTCCCCAACTCGCCTTCTTTTTCCTCCGCCTTCCTCCTTCCTCCCTTCTCTTCCCCTCCCTTCCCCGGCCGCGTCTTCCTTCTCTTCCCCACGCGCACCGGCCCCTCCTCTTCCTTCCGAGGCTTCCTGGGCAAGGAATTCCCTGCCGCCGCCGCTCTCCCGCGCCCTCCGCCTGCCTCGGCTCCCGGTCCCGGGGTGACTCGCAGTCGCTCCCCGATGCAAGGAACCCCGGGACCGGGAAGGAGCGTCGTGATGGCAGTTATCTGTCCCCGCAGCCGCACGGCGTAACTCTCGGCGGTCTGCAGTGCCGGAGGAAATGATTGACTCATTGATCTCAGTTTTCCCTGGACCGACCCGGAGCTGTGAACGGACTCGTGTTCCTGGCTCTCTTTTTCCTTATTCCTGTTCGCCCACTTAAAGAAGTGAGATGCGTGTAAATCTACACCTGAGATGGAAAGGTTTACAACGGCAAAAGCATTTTCTTGGTGGCCCAGCAGCTCCTATGTCGCCTGTCTGCATATCCACACTGAATGAGTTAGGGGAAGGGAGAATGTGGTTAAACCGCAGAAAAGTTGTTTCTGTTGTGTTCAGCGGATTAAATTTGCTTGAGTTAGTAGAGATGATCTTTATTGCTTTAGAAATAACCACGGAAAACAAAGTATGTGTGGTTTACACCGGGTGGGAGTGAGAGATCAAATGAGGATTTATGTCACTATACCCGAAAAGCTTTTTATTCCGTGTGTCATGAAACAGAACTCAAATGTGTCCCCTAAGAAGTTGACATTTTAAATTATTGAAATGTATACCTAAAAGAAACCACTAACAGTTCTTTAGAATGTTTAATAATACCAACTAACAATTTATTAAACAATTATTAATATGTGCCAGGCACACACTAGGACTCCCCATACATCTACAAACACAATGTATGTTTCCATACATAAGCCTACTAATGATGATAATGTTACCAAGAAACTTCAAAGGAACTCTTTAAGAGCTTCAGACTGAGCAGGGTAATTAAGAATCTGTTTGGGCAGCGTGCTGTAGGAGTGTAACCCTCAGGAACAAGTTAAATAAGCCTCCTACTCAATAAGCTCTTTTGTTACAAAACAGCAGCATGACTGCTGAACCCACAGATAAACATTATTACTTTAATGTCCATCCTCCAGAGAGTTCAAAACGTTTTACAAATAACTTTTAGGAGCTGAAAGCTTCAGTTCCTGCTAAAATCAGTGGGGGACAGGAGTCTACGGAAAAGAGAATAAAAGAGGCAAATAAGGGGAAGGAAGACACTCAACCATAGAAGGGGTTGTAACAAACAGTGAGGGCCTTGCAAAACAGCTGAACACTGACCAGCACTCAATCCTCAGGACAAAACCCTAAACCTTTCCTCATAAAAAGGGGCTGCTGATACTTCCTCAAAGTGTTAAAACATAGAGGTACCAGATGACCCAGCAATTCTACTCTTGGGTATATACCCAAGAGAAATGAAAACATGTCTACCCAAATACAAGTACACAGATGTTCACAGCAGCGTTACTCTTAATATCCAAAAAGTGTCATCAACTGAAATGTCCATTAGTTGTTGAATGGATAAACAAAATTTGTGTACCCATACAACAGTGTGTTAATCTATAATGAAAAGGAATGAAGTACCGACACAGGCTATAACACAACAAAGTGTGAAAAGATTATGCTAAGTGAAAGAAGATAGTCACAAAAGGCCACATGTTATACTGTCTATTCATGTGAAATGTCCAGAATGGGAAAATCTATAGAGATGGAAAGATTAGTGGTTGCGGGGTGGAGGGGGGGGGAGTGTTAAGGTATACAGTGGGAGGTGTAGACAGTAAGGGGTCTCTTTTTGGGCCGATGAAACTATTTTAAACTTAGATTTTGGTAAGGGCTACACAACTCTAAGATATAATAAAAAACATTGAATTGTACACTTTAAATGGGTGGATTTTTTGGTATCTGAAATATATCACAATAAAGTTTCCTTAAAAATTTTTAAAAGATGAGCTACTCCAGAACTGCCTCTCCTTCCTTACCACTTTCCACTTCTTGTTTATTCAATGTGGCCAGTTCTTCAGCTATTTGGAGCAAAACAAGTTGTTTAAAACAATTTCACAACATCATAAAAAAAAAACTTGTCACTTCACACACATGCAAACACACATACACACAGTGTTAAAAAGCAAGTAGATAAGAATCTTAATGCAATACTAAAAAGGTCTACTGTAATTGCCATGAGTTGAGGGGCCAAATTAGTTTTGTTTTACCCAACTATCCCTTGGACAGTACCTGGTACAAGTGATCAGGAAATGTGGGATGAATGAGAAGTATGACCGAGCAAAGACAAACCTCTATACAGTAGAAAGATAGATATTTAGGAGTTCCAGGTCCAGCTTTTACTGCTCAATAGTTACGCAACCTTGGCAAAAGTAGATTTTCTCTAAACTTCAGATTTACCATCTACGAGATGGAGATGATGATGTTGCATCTGCATGTTGCTGGAGAAGATTTAATGAAATTGTGTTTGTCAAGTGCCTGCTGAAAGTTATGATAATGATGAGGATCAAGAGAAGGAGGAGGAAGGTGGGGAGGATGGGCTAAAGAGAGGGATGAGGAGAAGAGGAGGAGATGAAGGTTACATTCTATCAATATGGGAAAGATTTGGGGGGCAGGGCAGCCCTTAAATCATAGCATTGAACCATGTAAGACAGAGTTAAAGGAAAGTGGTCACAAAAGCAGATGCTACTGAGATTCCAGGTTTCATCTTCAGGTCATTAATTAATTCATTCTTACTGCAAATATCTGTTAACCGTCTCTGTGTGTTAGGCTCCATGTTAGGTGTTAGTGATACAGCAGCACACAAAACAGACTGTGTCTGTCCTCACCGTGCTTTTGGTCTCTGGAGGGAGACTGACATTATACAAAAAAAAAAAAAAATCACACAAACATATATCTAATTTAAAATTAAGGTGCCATACATAACTCACATAACTTCACAGTTAAAGTGAAGGGTGTATGAGAGGTTATAATTAGAGGACCTGAAATAGATTGGGGATGGGAAGGCCTCATTGAGGAAGTATGATTTAATCAGTGACCACAAGAATCAGTAGGAGTTAACCACTCAGTAGAGGGTGGGAGTAGAGTAATCCAGGCAAGGAACCAGCCTGTGCAAGCCCCTGGGATGGCACATTCAAGAGACTCAAAGTCATGTGGCTGAAGCACAGTGAGAAAAACTGGTATATGACAATGCTGGGTGGTGGATGGTAGACAGAGGCCAGATCATACAGAACCTCCTAAGCCATATTTAAAATTCGGAATTGTATCCCAACACTACCGGAAGCCTTTGAAGCGTTTTGTGCACGGTGGTAATATGATCTGGTTTGTGTTTTCTCCATAGCTGCTGTGTAGAGAATGAGACTCTAGACAGAATGCTCTTGGAGTTGTCTGGGCAAGAAATGGTATAGCTTCACCCTCCAAGGTGACACTGGACACAGAGAAATAGAAGTGAAATGTATTTCAGAGGGAAATTCTGGGACTTCACAGTGGCCTGCATATTGGAAATGAGGAAGAAGGTGTCAGAAATGGCCCTCAGGCTTGTGGCATGGTAAGTTATGTGGATCAATATGCCATTTACTGAAAGGAGACAACGTGGTGGGGTTGGCGGTGACTGGGATGAATGGGTAGGGTCAGTTTCAGTGTCAGACTCACGAAGTTTAAGATGCCGGGGAGACATTCAAGTATGCATGTCAGGTAGGCATTGACACCCAAAATGGCATTTTTAGGCTTTGCTCAGTGCTTGGATTAGTTGAGGATTTGAATCAATACAAGCTGGTCAAGTTTCATTCAATCTGGATGAAATAGAGGTTAACTCAGAGCAAAGCTACCTTTTATGTAGATTCCGCTACATACAATATTGTCTTTCCCTGATGAGTCACAAAGTGGCTGTCTATAAAGTCAAATATGGGTTCCGCTGAATCTATGGATATGTTTCAGGTTGTGAGTAAGTTAGGTTCAGACACATTATAACAGAAAATCCAAAGTAACAGTGGTTTAAACCATTAGGAGTTTCTCTCTCTTTCTTCTCTCTTCTCTCTTTCTCC
Organism: Varecia variegata; assembly: GCA_028533085.1. NCBI lineage: Eukaryota > Metazoa > Chordata > Mammalia > Primates > Lemuridae > Varecia > Varecia variegata. Next base: position 120,869,908 of record CM052440.1, read on the forward strand.
CTCATAAAAGAAGTCCAGGATTCCAGAGCCCAGGAAGCGCTGACTTTCCTACTCAATGTCCCTGGTGGTACAAGATGGTACCACCATTAGAGCTGCTTCTGGAAAGAAAGAAGGGAGAAGATGAGAAGATAAAAGGGCCTCCCCACAGTCGAGTCAGCTTCTTTTCTCAGCGTTCCTGTGCATCTCACACAATATATTTACTTCTTATCTGATTGGCCAGAACTTAGTCACAACTCACTGCAAGGGAAGATGGAAAACGTGGTGTTTTATCCAGGTATATTGCTACCCTAAATGAAATCTGAATTTTCCTACAAAGAGAAAAGAGACAATAGTTTTTTGTTTGTTTGTTTTGTTTCATTTTGTTTTGTTTTTTGAGGCAGGATCTCATTCTGTTGCCCCAGATAGAGTGCAGTTACACAATAGTAGTTCACTGAAGCCTTGAACTCCTGGGCTCAAGTGGTCCTCCTGCCTCAGCCTCCTAAGTAGCTAGGACTACAGTCACGTGCCACTACCCCTGGTTAATTTTTCTATTTTTTGTAGAGATGGCATCTCACTATAGTCCAGCATGGTCTTGAACTTCTGGGCTCAAGCAATCCTCCTGCCTCGGCCTCCCAAAGTGCTGGGATTACAGGCGTGAGCCACCGTGCCTGGCTGGGACAATAGATTTTGAGCAGGAAGCTAGCAGTCTCTGCTGCAGGCTGACACCTTTGTGAGTGAGGTATATAAATTATAGCTATGACAAAACATAAGTGACACAGTGAGAAGAAATTTAAGATAGATCTTTAGATGTCTTCCAGACTATATGAGGCTGCTTTCTCTCACAAGTATCAGGGAAAACAAAACAAAACAAAGAAAGAAACAAAAAGGCTAAAATAGCTAAAGCAATAAATTGTTGGACCACAGCGATGAAAACCTCCACGGGAGGTAGGCCAGGCTTCTGAAGCAGTTGTCAGCACCCCGCTCCGTCTCTCTGTGATTCTCTCTGCTCTGCCCACCTTGTGGATATCGACTTCAGCCTCCAGAAAGCTCCCTTCATGAGAACCAAATGGCGTCAACATTTCCAGACTCACTTATAAACAATACCCCTTCCTGAGCTAGAAAGCTGCTCCCTTGTCACAGCTTCAATCTGAGAATCAAACCAGTTTAGGAGACTGCCATGCCCTGACTTGCTTAGTCCTGGAGGCCCATCACTCAACTTATAACTGAGGCCACGCGGGGGTAATGCCGAGTAGCTTAGGTCACTCAGTGGCCACTCTTTGAGCAGGGGGTGGGTTAATCCACCAAGATATGAGGATGCTACACAACAAGTTTGTGAACTTGTAGTCTGTAAAAAGTATAATGGTGATACTCGTACAATGATGTGAATATACTTAATGCCAATGAACTGTACACTTAAAAATGCTTACAGTGGTAACTCTTATGTATATTTTACCACAATAAAAAAAAAGTCTTATGAAGGAAGAGTGAGGCGGGGCATAGTGGCTCACACCTGTAATTTTGGCACTTTGGGAGGCTGAGGCAGGAGGATCACTTGAGTCCAGGAGTTTGAGACCAGCCTGGACAGCATAGTGAGATCCCATATCTACAAAAAAATTACCTGGGCATGGTGGTGCATGCCTGTAGTCTCAGCTACCTGGGAGGCTGAAGCAGGAGGATCACTTGAGCCCAGGTGTTTGATGCTGCAGTGAGCTATGATTGCACCACTGTACTCCAGCCTGGGCCACACAGCAAGACCCTGTCTCTTAAAAAAAAAAAAAGGACATTATCTCACAGAATAATAACCACTGTCCAAATGTGTTTGACATTTTAATTACGTTTATATCTTTAAAAGAGCTTTTTCTTCACAGAACATCTATTGAGAGTCCACGACCTAGTAATCTGGGTAATGCAATTTAAGAAAAGCTATGCTGAGAACACTAAGCTGGGTAAGCTCTGTGAGTGCACCCAGAATCTCTGTATTTCCCAGGATCACAGTGGTGCACCAGTGTGCTGTGCACATGCCATTCCTCATGCCTCCAATATTTACTGAGTGCCTAGTATATGCCAGGTGCTATGCTAGAAGTGGGACAGCAACAGTGAACAAAACTAGCATGGTTCATGCTCTCACAGAGTAATATTCTCCGGAAAAAAAGAACATATTGAAAATACGAAATGTCAAATGACATCTCTGATAAGTGCTAGGAAGGAGCTGTACATGGTGCTATTAATAGGGGACTTTGTAAACTCACAAATAATGGATGCAGAGCGCACTGTATGGAGGAAAGGCACACTTGCAGTCCTGGCTTGGGCGAGGCAAAGGCATTATATGTAACCAAAATGTTTGTACCCCCATAATATTCTGAAATTAAAAAAAAATAGGGGGCTCTGGATTATGCCAAGATGTCATTGAGGATGTGACAAATGACCTGAGACCTGAAGAATTAGGAGTTAATGGGTAGAGGTGAAGTGAACATGATGTGGAGAGGGAACAAGCATTTCCAGAATAGGTTTCGTGGAAGAACCAGTGCAAGTAACTGAAAAAGGCCGCGTGGCTGGAGCAGCGTGGGCGGAGCTGAGGCTGGAGAGGGAATGAGGGCCCATCCCACCTGCTCTGCACTAGCCTTGCTTTTTCCCTGGAGAACACTGAGCACAGGCTTCAGAGTTCCCTGTTTGTTTCTCAGGAGAGCTCACCTTTTCCAGTACTCCTAGACGCCATAACCTGAAAGAGTTTAGGACACCAAGGAAGTTCTAGAACTATTACACTTACCTGGAGATATTCAATCAGCAAATATTGATCGAGTACCTGGATGGGCAAGGCATTGTGGTAAATGCTGCAGGCAAGACTAAGGCGAAACTGTTCTTAATCTCAAGGGCTTTACAATCTGGTATACTCTAGCCGTGGTGAAGAAGCTGACACGTGGATAATTGTAAAACAAAGCACACTGCTGCTGCATCCAGCCAGCCCGGTAGCCTGGCTGAAAAGTGTGCGTTCCCAATGAAGCCGGGGTAGGGAAGTGGAAAAAATGGGTGTGTGGGGGAAATTCTTCCGTCCTCCCACATTGAAATTCATATCCTCTGAAGAAATCTGGGCCTCTTATCAAGTTTGGAGGTAGAGGAACCTGACTCAAGGAGATGTGGGTCAAGGCACACAAGCAGCACCCTCCCCAGGTGGAGTCTCCTATAATTAGTGCAATCACTGCTCCCCACCCCGCCCCCAGCTTTTGGAGAGACTTGGCATGGAGAGGAGGGAGCTGGGCAGACACACACAGTAATAGATGAGTACACACCACAGATAGCTGCCCATACATCCCTTAGGCAAATGCTGCCCTCTTTCCTGTGACGTGTTATCAACTGACCTAATCAGTGACCTTGCAGTTTATTTTATCCAGATATCAACTGAGATTTAAAAAAAAAAATAGTTGTCGAAAGGAAAGAGAAGAGCTCTGAAGAGAATGTTTTTCCTGGCACCCCAAGTGTCCCTGGTATGACCCAGAGAGAAGTTTCCACAAGGTGACCTTCCACCGGGCCAATATCCAGCCACTGGAAAGCCAGCCTGCCACGACTAGAGTCACATTCTCAGAGTCCGTCAGCACTTCAGTAAAATAGAAAGTGAAAAAATATAAAAATGCATGTTCTTATCCAGCAATTTCAGACCTGGCTATTTGTCCCAAGAAAACAATTTTTTAAATGCATGTGCTTAGGGCTGTTTGTTGCAGAAAGACAGAAGACAAAGCAACCTAACAATTGGAAAATAGTAAAACAAATCAGCACATATCAACTCAACAGTCTCATGGGTTCATGGGCTTTGATGCTATTTAAATGGATCGTTTGTGCTCTAAGTGGTAGACACCGGTGTTTTTGGATGTCCAGCCTTCATTCCCACTTCCCAACATCACCATGATTTCCACCTGGGTAATCATTTTCCCACATAGCATGTAGTCTTGGTAAAATTCCCATGCCTTCCTCACACCAGGGAATCCAAAGAGATCCCTAGAGGCTCCTTCTGCAAATTTTTCCTCTTGGATCTGCCACCACCAAGGGCTTGGCACATGACCTACACTGGGCCAACTAGACTCTTTTTCCCAGGACTTTGACTTTTGAACATAGTAAAGCACTGATAGAAGAAACAAAGTTCATCTGTTCCAGCCAAGAGTGTTGAAAGAGACCTGCTGGCTGGCGGACTACCTAGCTGCTGCTTCCAAAGCTGGTTCTTCAGGCTTCCTTTAGCACCCCATATCCTTCGAATAAAATGTCCTTTTTCTTAAGTTGACAGAATCAGTGTTTATTCCTTACAACCAAAGAAGATTAGTCTTATCTAGATTGGTAGAAGAAGACAATGAACCTTCAGGGAAATCATAGGGTATTTTGAACTGGTTTATCTGGCTGAGAAAGAACAGAAAACAGTAACACTCCCATTTATATTCTGAAAGGGGAACCTAGTGGCCCATGGCACACACTGGGGATACAAGTCATTAAGCCATAATATCATCTTTGATCACTTAGCTCTAAGTAATATGACCTTAAGGTCAAAGAAGGCTTTGCCTGGAACTGACCTGCTTTATACCTATTGTCATGGCATCCCCTCCCTTTTACCATTTTCCCCTAGATTTTCCATTTTTAAATAGGGTTTTACCATAAATAATTACATGGAAAAGATTTTTTTAAAAGAGGCCAGATGGTTTTGCCGGACCTCCACTCTGTATTTCTAACTCCTGCTGTGGTCTCATCGAGTAGTATGCGAGACACATGCGGCAGTGAACAGAGTTCTCACTTTGACACATGGATAATCTGAAAGGATATTTGAAGGATAACCCAGCTCTTTTTTCCTGACCTTTCCAGAAGCAATGTAACCAATGCTTTTGAGAACAGCAGAAGGGCACTTGCTGATGAAATGAAGCTTTCTGGGATATGATCAGGTAGGGACAGCCACTCCTTCCAGTATTTGTGTCCAGAGGAGAAGTAGCTGATACTGCTAATCTTGCTGGCTATTTGGTGTACCAGTCAGTATCAGAGTGGCCCATTCCATAACCTTCAAGGTGAATGAAGTTTCCAGGCCACCAGTTAGCAGGGGCAACAGGAAACACAGAAAATTATAGGCTGAGTGTAAGGTGTACAAGAAAATGGAGGCTGAGTAGAGCTGCCACAGATCATATAGAGAGTAGTCTGAACACTATTGCTAGAGCTGCTTGTCCTTTATTGTATTGGACAAATCTATAAACACTTTACTGTTTGGTAATACTTTTTTTTTTTTTCCAAAATAAAACTTTCATCAGGAATAACCTAAAACAAAGAGTGCATGTTTAATTAAGTGCATGCTAATTAAGTACGGATATCCCATTTCTCAAAAAGGTTGCTAATGAACTTTCTTTTTTTTGGAGACAGAGTCTCACTCTGTTGCCCGGGCTAGAGTGCTGTGGGCGTCAGCCTAGCTCACGGCAACCTAAAACTCCGGGACTCAAGCAATCCAACTGCCTCAGCCTCCCGAGTAGCTGGGACTACAGCTGGGGTCTTGCTCTTGCTCAGGCTGGTCTCGAACTCCTGAGTTCAAACAATCCATCCGCCTCGGCCTCCCAGAGTGCTAGGATTACAGGCGTGAGCCACCACGCCCGGCCTGAACTTTTTTTTAAAAAGAGTTTGTCAGCATTTACCATCCTCCGTGGGACATCCACATTGACATGACTAACCACAGGAAAGCCAGAGGACCCAGTGTTACTGGCAAAATATCAGTATCTTCTTCAAAAAGTAGAAGTTATTAAGAAAGCTAGGCCCAAAGATAGCAATTGACAGCGAAGACAGCAATACATCCAAGTATTTACATAGCACTCTATGAAATGTGACTTTTCACTTAGGTCAAATGACTTTTCTGCTAAATTAATTGTTTTCTCTTCTTATTCCAAGATTTCTTATGGCATTAAAAAAAGTGAAACATTAATGTGTGGACTCCATTAATAGAAAAAAATCTTTGTAAAGAGTTCAATGTTGGGAGGCCGAGGCAGGTGGATCGCTCAAGGTCAGGAGTTCGAGACCAGCCTGAGCAAGACCGAGACCCCGTCTCTACTAAAAATAGAAAGAAATTATCTGGCCAACTAAAAATATAGAAAAAATTAGCCAGGCATCGTGGCGCATGCTTGTAGTCCCAGCTACTCGGGAGGCTGAGGCAGGAGGATTGCTTAAGCCCAGGAGTTTGAGGTTGCTGTGAGCTAGGCTGACGCCACGGCACTCACTCTAGCCTGGGCAACAAAGCGAGACTCTGTCTCAAAAACAAAAAAAAAAAAAAAAAAAAAAGAGTTCAATGAAGCCAGTTTTGTATCAGCATGGATATGAATGAAGATGTAGAGACTTCTGGCAGTTACCTATTGCCAGTTCTCCTCTCTTCTAGTATATATGGGAGGAATATGCTTTCCACCTCCTGCCATGTTTCCAGTTCTAACCAAGTTCTTCTGCCTATAATGGAAGTCACATGTGAGTTTCAGGCTGAAACATTTCATTTCCAGTGCAAGGCTCTGCAGCATCTTCTTGCTCTGCCTTGGTAACTATGAAATCCCAATGTTCCAAATAGTGAAGGTATGAAATGATTGGAGCCTCTATTAGCCTGGATGTCTGAAAGTCTGTGTAAAGCAGAGACACTCACTGGCTGGCATAGAATATGTAACTTGAGTGAGAAACAAACTTTTGTTGTGTAAGCCACAAGATTTTGGAGTGGTTTATTACCATAGAATAGCCTGTCCTATTCTGACTAATACAGAATAATACCGGTATCTTAGGAAGAGGTAAAAGTAATACTGATCGGATTGAATAACATAGCAAAAGAGTGGCAAAATTTAAAGTGTTTTTAAAAACTTTTTCTTTGTTTGATGGATATAAAGTTTCTATTTGGGATAACAAAAAAGTTCTAGAAATGGATAGTGGTGATCGTTGCACAACCTTAGGAATGTATTTAATGCCACTGGATTATACATTTAAATATGGGTAAAATGGTAAAGTATTATACATAATTATACATAATTATAAAGTATTATGTATATTTTCCCACAATTTAAAAATCACCAAAAAATATTTTGCCACCAAAATCCTTCAGTATTGATGAGGGTTAGAAAAACAGGCACTCATATCTTGTTGGTGAGAATATAAATAGGTATATCTTTCTGGAGACAATTTTGGTGATACTTATTAAAAGACTTGAAATGTTGTACCCTTTGATTCATTTATTTCTCTTCTGAAAATTTAACTTAAATTTAAGAAATAGTTTACTGGCCAGGAGCAGTGGCTCACACCTGTAATCCTAGCACTCTGGGAGGCCAAGGCAGGAGGAATGCTTGAGACCAGGAGTTCAAGACAGCCTGAGCAAGAAGGAGACCCTGTCTTTACTAAAAATAGAAAAATTAACCAGATGTCCTGGTGCATGCCTGTAGTCCTAGCTACTTGGGAGGCTGAGGCAGGAGGATGGCTTGAGCCCAGGAGTTTGAGGTTGCAGTGAGCTATGATGATGCCATTGCACTCTAGCCTAGGCAACAGAGTGAGACCCTGTCTCAAAAAAAAAAAAAAAAGTTTTCCAACTTTTATGTAAAATGATCATAATGCCAGCATGATTTTTTTTTAAAGTAGAAACAGGGGCTTGCTATATGGCCTAGGCTGGAGTGCAGTAGCCATTCACAGATGCAATCATACCTCACTACAGCCTCAAACTCTGGCCTCAAACTCCTGCCTCAGCCTCCTGAGTAGCTGGGACTACAGGTGCACGGCTTCCCAGCATGATTTTTAAAAGCCAAAAATTTGAAACAGTCTGGACTTGACTACAATGAATTAAGTAATTTAGAAAATATTTATATAATTGAGCACTATGTAGGTATTTAAAATTATAGGGTAGGAGAATATCTAATGACATGGAGGAAATGCTCCAATATAATGTTAAGTGAAAAAAGTACAGAGCTCAGGCTTTGAGTTGAGTACTAAGTTCTTAGCTGTTGAGTTGATTATAGTTTATGTAACGTTAGTTTAACAGCATTGATTCTTAATGAATCTATGCTGCCTTTTGTTCATAAAATTGCTTTCTAAGATTGTTAACATTAATTGTATGATTACACCCCAAGTTCTCTAAATATCTTAGGGTATAATTTATCTGGGAATAATCAAATAAATCATTAAAATAATGAAGTTTAAAAATCTCCTCCTATTTCTTACCTTCCTTGGATTTAGTTTTCTCTTTCCACTTGAAGTTAATTATTGAGAGAAGACTGGAAAAAAAAGAAACTGGTTAGTTCTGCTTTCTCTGTTATCTTTTTAATATTACATCATCTTTCCCCAAACAGAGTCTTTTTGTTGTTGTTGTCATGAACACAACCTTAAAAGTTTCCTTTATTTTTTTTATGATTTTTCCCACCTCTCAACCCTTTCTGGATTCTGCTTTTCCTGGTATTGTTATTCAAGGGTCTTGCTGCTCTCTATCTACTTAGGTAAATGTACCCGTCTGTCCATTGTCTCATATTTTGTGTTCAGTAGAGGAATGCCTCTGCAGTCACTACTGTTTCAGATAGCTCTCTCTCTCTCTCTTTCTTTCCCTCCCCATTGGGATTGTTTAGGGCAACAGTATTTAACCTGAGTTGCAGAAACCCCAAAGGTATGTAAAGACTTTCCTAGGAGCACTGGCAGGGATAATTTTATTTCCAGATCCTCAACTTCCATTTGTCCTTCCTCCCAAAATTGATCTGCCCGAAAAAACATCTTGCAAATTCTCCTTTCCACCTCCTCTTTCACTTTAACCTTTTTCCCAAGGAAGAAGAGAAAGTAGAGGAGCACACTGCAAATTTGCTTATCCTTGCATCTTTATCCCAAGATGTAAAAATCTCCATGGTATCAAGGGAGATAATTTGAAATATTTTTTTTTTCCTGGAAGCCTTCTGTAATTATTAACCCACCATAGTGCTTTTTGTTTTTTTCCTGTCTGATGCACATTTCTGTTAAGGGCAAGGCATAGCCTTAGAAATTGTCACGTTCAGAAGTTTTGAATGTATTATAGGGTAAGGTGGTAGGAAGGATGATAATTTCCCTTTATTGACTTGCCTCTCCCATCCCTAAATACAATTAGAGAATGCATGGTTCTTGAGGAACAGACATGTGAAAACAAATAAGGACAACATCTTTAAGAAATATTGAACACAAGGTTGCAGTGAACTATGATCACACCACTACACTCCAGTCTGGATGAGAGAGTGAGACCTCGTCTCAGAAAAAGAAAGAAAGAGAAAAAAAGAAAGAAAGAAAGGGAGGAAGGAAGGAATATTAAATACTAAACACTGAAAATAGTTCTCCTCTTATTTGAACATAAGGTTTTTTTAAAATTTTTTTTTACTCTCCACAATATTCTTTCCTAGAACATGTTGTCAGCTGAAAAGAAAAGCACCTTTGAACAGATCAGTCACGCTGATTCTTTAAAATATAACTGGAACGTTTTCCAGTACTACTAAGATTTTTGAGACATGCTGGATAAAACCTGTGCAAAAAAATTTTACATGACTTATCGCAGAATACATTTGCATTATTCAATAAGGGAGGTAAAACTTATCTATCAATTCATATTATGAAGTAGTTATTCCATTTGCTGAGAATTATTCTGTGCCTCTGATTCCTCCTCTGTAAAATGGGCATATGAATTGTACCTCTGGCCAAGTGTGGTGGCTCACACCTGTAATCCTCTGTAACACTCTGGGAGGCTGGAGGATCACTTGAGCTCAGGAGATTGAGACCAGCCTGAGCAACAGTGAGACCCTCCCCACTACAAAAAAAAAAAATAGAAAAAATTCACTGGGCGGGGTGGTGCTTACCTGTAGTCCCAGCTACTTAGGAGGCTAAAGCAGGAGGATCACTGGAGCCCAGGAGTTTGAGGTTGCAGTGAGCTACGATGACGCCATTGCACTCTAGCCTGGGTGACAGAGTGAGACCCTGTCTCAAAAAAAAAAAAAAAAGAAAGAAAGAAAGCAAAAGAAAAGAAAAGAAATTGTACCTCTTCATTGAATTGCTTTGCAGATTAAGTGAGTCAACCTATAATCTATGCAAAGCACACAGAATAATACCTGTGCACAGTAAGTACTCTTTATGCTGGAATGCTCCTCCTTCCCTGTCTTGGTCCACTCTCTTATCTGTACTCACTCCCTTGGTAATCTCACCCAGACTTCTGGCTTCAAACAGCACCTATATGCTAATGATTCCCAAATTTATATTTCCAATGCCTGCTTGTTTGCTCCACAATTCTGGACTCATATATTCTGCAGCCTACTGGACATCTCCACTTGGACACCTAATCAATATCCCAAACTTATTCTCTCTGAACCGAATTCTTGTTCTTCTCTTTCCAAACCTGCTCCACCTGCCTTTCCCTGTCACATGATGTCAAACATCATCCTTTCAATTGCTCAAGTCTGAAAAACTTAGAGTTCATCTGCGCTCCTTTCTTTTCTCATACCCCACATCCAATCTGTCTTCCTATGAAAATATATCCAGAATCTGACTACCATTCACTCCCTCCACTGCTGCCCCCTGCTGCAAGCCATTATTATTATATCTCCCAGATTACTGAAAGACTCCCTGCTTCTAGCTTTTCTTCTGTCTTTGCTCCCTGCAGTCTGTTTGCAGCAAAGCAGCTAGAATGATCCTTCTAAAACGAAAATTAGATCATATCATTCCTCTGCCTAAAATCCTTCAATACAGTCCCCCCATACATAACACAACTTTTTAAAAAAGTTACATAAACATACATTCGTGTACATTTATATTAATTTTTCAAAACAGGCCAGTTGTGGTAGCTCACGCCTATAATCTTAGCACTCTGGGAGGCCAAGGCAGGAGGATCTCTTGAGGCCAGGAGTTCGAGACTAGCCTGAGCAAGAGCGAGACCCTGTCTCTACTAAAAATAGAAAAATTAGCTGGGTGGGCATGGTGACGTGCACCTGTAATCCCAGCTACTTGGGAGGCTGAGGCAAGAGAATCACTTGAGCCCAGGAGGTTGAGGTTGCTGTGAGCTAGGCTGATGCCACAGCACTCTAGCCCAGGTGATACAGTGAGACTCCGTCTCAAAAAAAAAAAATAAAAAATTTCAAAACAGAGGGTACAAACCAAATTGTTTCCAGTGGTTATCTCCCGGTGGTAATATTATAGGTTATCATATTTGCCATTTGACTTAGTAATATTATTTCTAGGATTTATCTATAGGAAATGAACAAGATGTGCCCAAAGATTTAAGTTCAAGGATGTTAATCACAACAATATTTATAATAGGCAAAAATTGGAAATAGCCTAAATGTGCAACAAGAGGAAACTAATAAATTATGTTACAGCTAGATGATGGATAATTTTACAAGATTGAACATGGGTTTCTTAAAAATAATCACACATTGTTAGTGAAAAAATGATTATAAAATAGCAGTACACTATGAGATCAACTTCTCAAATTAAAAAATTTATATGAACACAGGAAAAGACTGGATGCATATGCACCAAAGTATTAACAGCAGTCATTGCATAGGAATGACACACAGGTGGCCATGATCCAGAGCTGAACAGTTGTGGAGGAGCCATGATTTCCCATTAGCAAACCTGCTTGGAATTCACTAACTCAGAACAAATGTGCAAATTCTAATCAACACTTCCTGCAACCTTCTGCAGTGTCAGCTTCAGCAACCATCTCTTTCACAGCTACATAAGACACTCATAGAGTATATTACATGAATAAAAAGATATTTTAACTCTAAATTTGTTGTAACAAAAATCATTCTCATACAGCATACTGAGAAAATAAGGGGGGAAAAATGCCCTAATGCTTTTAGGAATTTAGGCCTTTTAAGACTTTGCCAGATTAGGATGGCTTCAGCTATTTTTTGCAATGACTGAAAAGAGTTTCCCAAGAGCTTCCTCTCAGTTTTAACTTGTTTGAAAAAGTAGTTTCAAGTACAAGAAATAAGTTGCTTGTCCTGCTCAGTGCATAATATTTAGTTTTTAACTCACATTTTTCTTGGACTTTAAATGTTGAGCTTCAGTCAGTGCTTAGAACTCTATGTCATGTGTACCTTGTTACTTACCAATTGAGGTGATCAAAAGAAGAAAAGAAGCTCTAAAATCACAGCTGTCTTTCTATTCTATTCAGTCCTCAGCCTTGTTTACCCAGAGCACACAGTAATATGATTAAGAAGTCCAAGAAGTCTTCTGTTTTTATTCTTTACACAACTAAAGCAGATACCATTTGAGCTACCAAATGAAAAGCAAAACAGACAAACAAACAAACAAGCAGAATACAAAGCTCCTAAGCGATAGAACGAATCACAAGGCTATCAGAAGTGACCTGAAAGCCAAGCTTGTAGACTTTTTTTTTTAAGAATTGGGCAATAATATGCAAACACAAAGAGGTGTCAGGTATGCAATAAAATAGACTGACTTCAGCACATTGCTTTGTTTTATCACTTAGTTTCGACATAAGGTACAGAGGCTGCTCTTAAAAATCCACATATGGAATAACAAGAACATGAAATTTTACAGGACTTTGGTTGCAAAACTAGAAGTGTATTAAAACACAGCCACTTTGCTCTTTTGTAACATAAAACAGAATTTACCGAACAACAGTCCCCATGAAAGATGGGAAGATCTGATTATGTGTTTATGAAAGCTTAAGACTTTCTTGTGAGTGTTTGTTTTTCAGACTATTTTGGCATTCTATGAAAACAAGTTAAAATTCTATTGTTTCCTGGGGAAAGAGAAAAGTAGAAATTACTAACATAAACACGAGCTTCTCACCAGTATCAAAATAAGGAGATAAACTCCAGGCTTACTTAGAGTGAGTGTGTGAAATAAGAGAATGCCCATTTGGGTCATCTCCAAAGAGGTGCATACTGTGTATGTTCACAGAATTTAAAATCTGAATGTAATGGCATCTAGATTTAGAAAAATCCCTCTATAAGAGTATGAACAAAGAGAAAATTATTTGCTCCTAGATACTTAGTCAAATCTAAGGTGGAATTTCTCTCTCTGGATTTATACTATGGTTCTCAGTTTAGGAATTGTGATGCTTTGGAAGATGTTTCAAGAAAACTGTCCTAAGGTCTAAGCTGTTGTTGTTTTCTGTGTGACAGTTAATTTTTAAACTATACATAGCACAAAATACGAAATATTTATTATTAAATAATTATTAAATATTATTATGAAATATTTCATTGATTTAAAAATGGACATGGCTTTTTTAATTCAAGTGTAAAAAACATGTAAAAATGGACAGATTGCAGCTTAACGTATCTCATCCATTGATAATGGCAATCTTCAGCCCCTATATAGTTAGGGGCTGCCTCAGTGGTATGTACAATCACTGAGAAGTAAAAAGAACACTTATTTGTCAATATATAGTCAACAAAACTGCATAAATTATTAACCCTAAACAAGCTAAATAGCTGATATTTGGTACTAGGTACCTTCTGCAAATAAGGGGCCTAACTAAAGAGGGAGTAAATACCCATTAGTGTATTCAGGATAAATTTCCTGGGCTCTTTATGTCCTTATTACTGCTCTTACTTGCTAAGTTAAGCCCCTGCTATGGTTTGAATGTTTGTTTCCTCCAAAAATCATATTAAAGTTTAATCCCCAATGTTGCAGTATTGAGAGGTGGGGCCTTTAAGAGGTGATTGGGTCACCAATGCTCTGTCCTTGTGAATGAATTAATGTATTCATGGATTCATGATTAATGGGTTAACGGATTAATGGGTAATCATGGGAGTGGGACTGGTGGCTTTAGAAGAGGAGGAAGAGAGACCTGAGCCAGCATGCTCAGTCCCTTCACCATGTAATGTCCTGTGCTGTCTACAGACTCTACAGAGAGTCCCCATCAGTAAGAAGGCCCCAGATGTGGCCCCTTAACCTGGGACTTCTCAACCTCCAGAACTATAAGAAATAAACTTTTTTTTTTTTTTTAAGACAGGGTCTCACTTTATCATCCAGTCTAGAGTGCAGTAGCCTCATCATAGCTCATTGCAACCTCAAACTCCTGGGCTCCCCAGTAACTGGGACTACAGGTACGCGCACCACCACTGCTGGCTAATTTTTCTATTTTTTTGTAGAGATGGGGTCTTGCTCTTGCTCAGGCTGGTCTTGAACTCCTGGCCTCAAGAGATCCTGCCACCTTGGCCTCCCAGAGTACTAGAATTATAGGCACGAGCCACCGCACATGGCCAAAAGTAAACTTAAAAAAAATTATCCATTTTCAGGTATTCTGTTATAAGCAACAGAAAATGGGCTAAGACAGCCTCTTTCCACTTAAAAGCCTAAAACTTGACCTTCTGTGTGACCTTTGCAATTTACAGATTTAAACTCAGTTCATGCAGGGGTTTGCTCCTCTTTCTTTTCATTCTCTTTTTTTCCTGGGGATTTATGTTGTACTGACCTCAGAGGCACCTGGCCCAGGATGTGCTGAGATGGACCATTACCTCTAGTCTTTGGGGGTCAGCCCCTTTCCCTGTGGCTCTATGTCTGCCTCACCCTGATTACAAGGCCCCTCCTATTCTGCCAACCCACTTTTAGCCACTTGTGTGTTGTTTTTCGGGGCTCAGAAAACTGTTGGCTGCTCGGTATCCTGGAGGGTGGGAAGGAGTGTCTCAGTCACCAGCCTTAGCTATGCGGTGAGCAGGGGCCTTCTCAGCGAGGCCTGCTGGAAGAAGGTGAAGACCCTCTCTGCTCTAAATTCCTTCCTGTTCCCCCAGGGAATTTCCTGTCCTCTTAGCTGACTCAGGGAGTGTGTGTGTGTCTGTGTATGTGTGTTGCATGTTACAGTTCTTTCTTGGGCACCTGCCAGCATCTATTTTCTGCTCACCTGCCCTCTTCCTCCTTCCAGGAGGTTGAACTCTTATTTCCTTTTGGTAGACAACTTCATATACCCTGACCCTTTGGTTTATGGTGTCATTGCTCAGCCCAGAGTCTTCCAAGCTCTGACTCATTTAGAGCTCCAAAAACTTGTTTCCTCTCTCAAAAAACCTGACCTGAACAATAAAAAACCTACTGTTTCACCTTTGATTTTAAAATTTCATTCAGAAACTCAGTAAACTTCTCTGTCCTTGGCTACATGTCACTCTCACCTTGAAGCACCGATTGCTATCGAGGGTGGTCTGGTGGTGGGGAAGGGAACCAAAACACCTGTGAAGAAGAGAAAGATTGATTATGAACTCTGAATTGTGTCCCACTACATCCATCAGCAGGTGTGTTTATTAGCAAATACGTGATAAATGGTAATCGAGGGTGATACAGGCCCCCTAGTGGACATTTGGAAATGTGCAAGACGTTTTTAGTTGTCACAGTGACTTAGGGATTTAATGGCATTAAGTGGGCAGAGGGTAGGGATGGCAAATATCCTGCAATGTGTAGAATAATTCCATACAAAATGCCAATAGCTGCCTGATAAAAATATCAAAAAAAATTCCTCTTCGTTGTGACTTTTCCAGTCTCTGGCTCTATCCATGTTACCATACAGGGTGCAACCCCATAGCCCTTCTCTTAGGCATCAGGCCTTGTTTACTTCCTTCTGAGAACCTGACTCTTTTCCTCTCCCCAATTCCATGCAACAGGCCTGACTCTCTATGCCATCTTTGCATCTGTCCAGCCTGAGTAATTTTTTGGGAGAAGAGCAAGGTGCCCTACCAAGCAGTACATTTAGGTGTTCTATCATTTAACTTCAGGTTCCTTTTCTGTTCTGAGTCCATGCAGTGGCTTAAGGATTTTGACTCTCAACTTGCTTGGCCAATCTCCTATAGGAGAAACACACAAAAATTATTCTCTTCATTCCCATTGTCATTCCTCTCTTGCTATGTGCAAGAGAAAACCTGAAAGGTTTTATATTTTAGTCCTGACACTAACTTGGTAATTTGGGGCCAGTCATTTTAGCAGCCCCCTCCAGACAGCTTAGTTTTCTCATTTCTAAAAATTAAGGAATTGGGTTACATGATCTCTAAAGGCATTTTAGCTCTGTCCTTCTATGCAAAAAAAAAAAAAAAAAAAAAAAAAAAGCATTTATTCTTTGATTCTGGCACATTTTGCATTATTTCCTTCACATAGATCTTCTAGATCTCTTTGTACATATTTTAGAAGTCAGTGGAGTATTCAGCAAAGGAAATGGCAATGATGAGACTAGATTTTCGTATCATTTTGTGGCATGTGTGTGTTCCACAAAGGATTAATCTCCCATCTGTCCTTAGTTTATTAATACATTTTGGAAATATTTATTGATCACCGACTGTGTGCCAGGCTGTGTTCCACATACAACAGTGTTGAAGATATAACAGTGAATAAAAAATAACCTCACTGCTTTCATAGAGCTCACATTCCAGATCATCAGTTCTCCAAGTGTGGTCCTTGTATCCTTGAAAGTCCCTAAAAAATAGTGGGTCCAAGAGGTCAAAAACATTTTCATAGAAATACAAAGTCATTATTTATTATTTTTTTTTACTGTATTCACATTTACACAGATAGTGCAAAAACAGTGGTGGGTTACCTTGCTGATGGCTTAGCATGAATCAAAACAGTGGTACCAACTGTACTAGTAGTTTCTGTGTTCTTCATCAGTATATAATTGCAAGGGAAAAAAGTTCATTTCATTGAAGATGTCTTTAACGAAGCACTAAAAGTTATTAAATCTATATTAAATTTTATACCTTGAGTGTATTCTGTGTGGCAAAACAGGAAATATGCAGAAAGCACTTCTACTGCATACAGAAGTCTGATAGTTAGCTTACGGAAAAGCACGTGTGATTGAATTGCATGCTGAACTGGCCACTTTTTTCATGACATCCCATTTTTACTTGAAAGAATACCTGGGGAACAAACTGTGATTATTTAGACCTGGACATTTGGCGGACATTTTTCTGAAAATGAACCAAGTAAGTCTGTAACTTCTAGGAAAATAATTGACAGTATTTGTTGCCAATGATAAAATTCGAGCTTTCAAGGAAAAATTAGAATTTGGAAAATTTGTATTCACTACTGTTAACTTGACAGCTTGTCAAAACATAAAGCATTTCTAACAAGATTGGTGGCAATATTAACAAATGTGATTTTTTGATATCATGTAATAAAATGTGCCAACATTTGGAAAATCCACATAACTCAGTGAATTAATATTTTCCAATTGACCAATGTACAATGTTATCAAATCATATGTAAGTTAAAGATCCATTAAAAGTGTGAGATAGACTGCTAGTTTTTTTTTTTTCTTTCTTTCTTTCTTTTTTTTCTGTTAGAGACCAGGGTCTTGCTCTGCTGCCCAGGCTGGAGTGCAGTGACATGATCATAGCTCACTGCAACCTTGTACTCCTGGGCTCTAGCAATCTTCCTGCCTCTGTCCCCTGAGTAGCTAGGACTACAGGTAGGCACCACACTCAGCTAATTTTTTTATTTTTTGTAGAGATGGGGTGGGGGTTAGGGGGTTGGGGTCTCACTATGTTTCCCAGGCTGTTCAACTCCTAGGCTCCAGTGATCTTCTTGCCTTGGCCTCCCAAAGTGCTGGCATAATAGGCAAGGCCACTAAATTTCAATGTAGCAGTATGAAAAGTTTACTGATACATTTTCAGACCCCATATTGTAACTAGCCTTTAAGAAATCATTATTTGTACAAAATTGTATCAAAGAAAAATATCCTCAATTACCAAAAAATGCTATTAAAATATTCCTCCCTTTTACAACACCACGTATCTATGTCAGGCTAGATTTCCTACACTTCAACTAAAACAACATATTGCAACAAATGGAATGAGAAGCAGATATGAGAAACCAGGTATTTTTTATTAAGTTAAATATTACAGAGATTTGAAAATGTAAAACAGTGCCACTCTTCTCACTACATTTTTTTGGTTTTGGAAAATGTAATTATTTTTCATAAAAATATGTTCTGCATGGCAATATGTAACAGATCTATCATTGTTACTTTAAGAAAATTATTAATAAACATATTTTTAAAAAACTTTAAATTTCTAATAAGATAAACACAGATAGCTACATCCTACATAAACAGAAGTTCCTGGGCTTTTTTGTTGAAAGTTTTTTGATTTCTAGCTTAATCTCTTTACTTGCTATAAAGTTTATTTAGATTTTCTATTTCTTTTTGGGTTAGTTTTGGCAATTTGCATATTCCTAGAAATTTGTACATTTCATCTAAGTTGTCTAATTTGTTGTCATACAATTTTTCCTAATATTTCATTATAATCCATTTTATTGCTATAAGGTCAGTAGTAATATCTCATATTTCATTCTCTGTTTTAGTAATGTGACTCTTTTTTCATTTTTTTCTTTTTCAGCTTAGCCAAAGGTGCCAGTTTTCATGATCTTTTAAAAGAATCAAATTTTGAGGTTTTGTTGATCTTCTCTCTTTTTTTTCAATATCTCTCTTCCCCCTTTTATTTCTTCTCCTTCTGGAACTTCACTATTGGTATATTGGCATACTAGAAGATGTCTCAAGATCTCCAAGGCTCTGTTCATCTTTCTTCATTGTTTTTCCTATTTCTCAGACTGAATAATTTCAATTGACCTATCCTCAAATTTTCCAAGTCTTTCTTCTTCCTGTTCGAATCTGCTGTTGAATCCTATTAAATTTTTCATTTCATTTATTATACATTTCAACTTCAAAATTTATATTTGGTTCTTTTTTATATTTTTATCTCTTCATTGATATTCTCAACTTGGCAAGACATCATTTTTATATACTCTTTAGTTCTTTAGACATGGTTTCCTTTAGCTCATTGATCATATATATTTAAAATAGCTTGGACCATAATTTTTTATTTCTTTGCATGCCTTATAGTTTTTTGTTGAAAACTTGATATTTTGAATATTATAATATGGAAATTCTAGAAATCAGCTTCTCCCCTTTCTTTAGGATATGTTATTGTTGCTACTATTGTAGTTATAGTTTACTTAGTGACATTTCTGAACTAATTTTGTAGTCTATTCTTTGTTGTGGATGGTCCTTGAAGTCTCTGTTACATTAGCTTAGTGGTCAGCTAATGATTGAGCAGAGATTTCATTAAATACCCGGAACCAAAAATATCTCCCAGTCTTTGCAGAGGGGCTCTCTGTTTTTGTTTTAGCATGCTTTTAACACTTACCAGGAACTTTAAATTTGTCTTAGCTTTCATTTCCTGCTTTTTTGGAGGCTCCTGGTCAGCAGGAGGGAAGTTTAGGGTATTGCTGGGCTTTTCCTGGGCAAGTGCATAGCCCTGAGCCTGCATTTGGCCTTCTTGATTCTCAGGAATATGTCAGAGCTTTTGGAAGCCTTTGCAAGACATCTCATTCCCCAGCCTTTCCTCTCAACGTTTTTGATTAGTCTATTGTTTTCCCCAGCTATTGTCTATCACCTCAAGCAGCAGCAACCTAAGACATTATTAGACCATAAATATTTTCAACAAATGCCCTGTGGTAGGAAGCTTTAGCACTAGCCTAGTTTGGAGTTGGGTGAAACAAAGACAAACCTTTGAATCAGTATTTTCTAGTGAGCCACCAAAGAGGTCAGAACAAAAATTGCAATTCTTTGCACATGAGGTTCATATTTCTACCTCTGGTATCAGGAATTTGGGCTGTTATTTTTATGCTGCCACTGATCTGAGGAGTGGGAGATGAAACTGGATAGGTTAAAACACAATGAAATTCACTATTCTTACTAAAAATCAACCATTTTTCATTGGTACAGGCCTTTGTTTAATTTCCAGGGTTCTAAAACAGTTGATTCTGATAATTTTTGCCTGTTTTTCATTGCTTTTATGGAGGGGTGAAATTGCGATTTCCTTACTCTGCCATTTTCACTGACGTCACCTAAGGTCATTTTTAACCCTGTTAATAGCTTATGTAGGGCTAAAAGCAGTGGAGGTGCCTGATAATTTTTAAAAATCTTTGTTGAGATATAACTGATCAGAAAGTTTAGCAACTAGAACAACTAAGTTCTAGTTTTGTGGCTAGAACTCAGTTGTTTATGGAATCCTCTATCTTTTGACATCTTGAAGAATCTTAGTTTATGGTGACTGTGCAGCTAAGGAGATGTCCAAGAATAGGTTGTCCAAGTGTTATAAGCAATATCGGACCCTGATAAGGTTTAGCTCTAATATGATCCTCAACTTTTCAGATCCTTAAATTCTACATAGTTAACTCAGATTCTCAGAAATGATTCATTCTAACTAAACTTATATGAATTTATATATCATAATGTCAATGTTAATTCATAATTGAAATTATTTCTAGCAAGATAACCAATATCAGTCCACTTTATAGGTCATTATTTCTTAGTGGGTTAGTACCCTTTGAAGATACTAGGTCAAATGGTTGCTTTGTGAGCGTAGTGTAGAATAAACATAGTTTGGTGTTCTTGTAAAATATTTTTCAAGACAGGGTATCAGGAAGTACTTTCATCTCTTAGTCTCTTTTATAAAATGTTAATTACAGTACCTGCCCAAATCCACTGGTGTTAGGATTAAATAATGCATAATGTGAATTAATCCTGATGTCATTTCAACTGATAAAAACCAATTCAACTTTAGCTTAGGCAATAAAGGAAAACTTCATGATTCACAGAATCCAAGGAACAATCAAACAACCAAACCACAGGAAGAGCAGAATCACCACACCTTCCTCTCTGTCCTTGTTTGGCTCCTCTGTGTGTCAGCCCTACTCCTGCCACTGCAGCCTGGCTTTCTCCATGTGTTGGGGAGTATGGACACTGATAATGCTCAGGTTTTACATCTGATAATTTGGCTACCACAGAGTCTACTTTTTTCCTTTCTCAATTAATGTTACAAAATGGACATATGGGTTATGTGTTCATCCCTGAAGAAATCAATTGTTCCTAAAAGATTGGGGACATGTCAGAAAATTGAATTTTTCCACAAGACCCACAGGGTTTAAGCTGACAGAGGAACAGTGTGGTAAACTGTATTTTGTCCCCTATAATTTGCTCTTTTCTTTCCATGTATATGTAACTTGAAGTGTCCTCTTTTTTGTGGACTGAGTATATGTCCCCTCCCCCTTTAGGTTGGACTTAATCATATGACATGATTGGCTAATAGAGTGTGAGAGGACATGACATATAACATACTTTTTGAGAAGCTTTAAGGGGCACCGTGATTTTTAGCAGCTCCCTGGCTCTCCCCTCTGCCATAAGAATGAGCAGGTTTCACATAGGAGTTGCTTTTTCAACCTGCGATCCAAATCCAGGACGAGACAATACATGGTGCAGAGTCATAGCCTTCCCAAAGCTTGAGCAACACTATAGGCAATTTGCAGTCTTTATGTAAAATAAGCAAGAAAGAATCCTTTGTTTTGTAAGACACTTGCTATGGTCTAAATGTCCTTCAAAATTCACATGTTAAAACTTAGTCACCAAGGTAGTTGGGCCTTTAGGAGGTGATTAAGTCATGAGGGCAGAGCCCTCAAGAATAGTATTAGTGACCTCACAAAACGGCCAGCAAGAACTAGCCAGGCTCTTTTTGCCTTTTTCCATCCCTTCTGCCATGTGAACACACAGTATTCATTCCTGCTGGAGGATGTAGCATTCAAGGTACCATCTTGAAAGCAGAGATTGGGCCCTCACCAGACACTGAATGTGTCATCCCCCTAACCTTAAACTTCTCAGCCTCTGGAACTGTGAGAAATAAACTTCTGTTATTTAAAAATTATCCAGTCTCAGGTAATTTGTTATAGCAGCACCAATGAACTAAGCACTGAACTTTCAAAGTTTTTTGTTATGTAGCGCACCTCAGTAAAAGCTGACTGATATAAACAGTTTCCAGAAAAAGAAGGAGGTGATGCTGGCTGGTGAAACATTAACTTACTTAAAACAATGCCTACTATACAAAATGCATCCAGTACATAAAAACTAATATATTAAATTATATTTGTATATAGATAACTAGCACTGTTTAATAGAATCAGAGCATAGACTCCCCTGGAGAAAAACCAAAAAATTGTAACTTTGCAACTCCCACTTTTATTGAGTCACAAAAAAAAATCCTTATCATAAAGATGAATTATAATATGCAGTGGTTCCCCTATATGAGGTGTCAGTTACTCACAATATAGTACAATAAAATATTTTGAGAGAGAGAACATTCACATAACTTTTATTACTATAATAATTGAGTATGTTCTTATAATTATTCTATTTGATTATTAGTTATTGTTGTTAATCTCTTACTATGCCTAATTTATAAATTAAACTTTATCATAGGTAAGTATGCATAGGAAAAAACATAGTATATATAGAGTTTGTTATTATTCATGGTTTCAGGCATCCACTGGAAGTCTAGGAATGTATCCCCCATGGATAAAGGGGGACTACTATATTGAGAAAAATACAATTTATTCACATTTTTTTATATTTATTTAGTCTACATGTTGTTGCCCTGACTAGATTTATGAGTGACCCTGGCCCTAGTGGCAACTCATTTATAAGCCATTCCTTAGAATTGTTCATTTCTATGAAATATTATCCATTTTATCTAGTATCTTACTTTTTTCCATGTCAGAGGAGGCTTTGCTGCTCTCTTCTCATTCTGCATTTTGTCTTGCATATTTCCTCCCTCTACATATTATAACCATTTCCACAACTTCAACCTACCAACATAATTAAAACCTCCAAATATCTGTTTCTAGACCAGATATTGCCTGTGAGCTGTAGAAATACTTTCTCACCTGCACACTAGACATGTTCACTTGATGTCCATTGACACCTCAAACACAGCCACTTAACTGATAACCCACAGGTCACATTTGGTAGTTTACTTTAAATGTAAACCGGCTTCCAAATCAACCTGCTTTGGGAAGGTTTTGTGATTCATGGCAACATCCTGTCCCTGAGTAAAGAATCTTATCATGAGTTCCTCAAATTGTTGACATACTGATTAATGCATAACCTACTGACACTGAAAAAGATGCTGATTTATTTCTGAATCATAGAATTTTACTGATTGTCTTGCACGCAGACATTTTAGCCTGTACGCTGTGATCTGTATTCAATGATTATAACCTCTGTATTGTACCCTTAAATAAAAATGGACAGGTCTGGTATGAGGAGTTCCCCTCCCTTCTTCTAAACTTTCCTATAAAAGCCTTCCTTGTAACTTGTAACAGACTCTGGAACATCCCCAACTTCATTGGAAGTGTTCTTCCTGGGTTGATACTCATATTTGGCTTCCAATAAACCTTTATCAAATTATTTCTGCCTCAACGCCCTTACTTTCAGTTGACATACTAATCATCTTGAATCTGTTCTCCCCCCACCCCCATACTTTATATCCTGGTTAATGGCACCACCTGGTTGCCTATGCTAAAAGTTTTGGCACTCCCTCCAATTTCTCCCTTTTTCTATGTCCCTGATACTGCTACCATGTAGTTGTTTTCACACACTGACTGCCACACTTGAAAAAAGTGTTTTTCTCTGGGGCCATGGTGTTTTATTATGAAAATACAATAAAAACTTCAAAAACAAAATGATTCTTTTTAATTCAATGAAAAATTTGTTATTTTTTATTCTTTACTGTGCGTGAGTTATACGCAGCTTGAAAAATAGTTCTTCACCAAGGTGAAGAGATGTGTGAGTTACATATGCTTCATGGGCCCCAGGCTCAAAACTATCGGGAGTTAAATACAACTCACATGGCAGTTAAAGTGATAAGTCCTATAGTTTCTGTTTTCTACACATCTTTCAAACCATCCTCTTTCTCTAGTCCTCCTTCACTGCCTTCATCTCAGTTAATCAGATATTTAATGACTTCTTTTATTCTAGTGGATATTCTGAATGCTCGTGATAAAAAATGAATAAGACATACTTCCTTGAGGCCCAGAACTTACTTTCTAGTCAGAAATATAGACAAACAGATCATTTTAATAGAATAGGGTAAATGTGAAGATGGCTTTATGGACAGGAGACAATGAGAAATTGGAGAAAGGATGCTTTGCCTAAACTAGGAATTTGGAGAAGTTTTACTGTAGGTGGGGAATCTTGAACTAAGTAAGGATGAGATAGAGTGAGCAGAACAAATTAAGATGGAAAACATGAAAGGGACAGAGAATTGCCAAGGTGTGAACGGAGGTGGCTAATTAGGAAATTTGAGGATTAAGGTGACAGAGGTTGTGACCCAAATCATGTAGCCTGAACTTAGTTAAGGAACTTGGACTTAATCTTATAGGACAATAGTTTCAAACTGGGCTCAACGACCCTTTAGAGCTCACTGAGTAGGGAAGGGGGAGGGAAGGCCAATTGTGCATCATGGCTTTGGTTGTGACACCTGCTTCAACTGGAGCAGCTCAGCTTTTCTTTATCATATCGTCTGTGTAACACTTCCCTTACCTAAAGGCTTGTCAAAGCCATGCAGATAAAGAGGCTGGAGAGGGTATCTTGGACTTGGAAAGCATGAGGACCGAACAGTTTAACTGTGCTCCAAAGACAGATAACAAGATGAGATATTCAGTTAGTATTTTTTGCATGCCTTTCTAGGATCTGATGCCCATCCAGTCGGTATTGTGCACGCAAGCTAGTCTTTTGCAGGTCACAGGAATCTGTGATCACTTGCTTGCTTTCCATCAGGTTCAAAGTCTTGTTACCACAGCTTAAGAGTGACCCTTTAAGCCCATTTCACCACAAGAACACTGTCTTTGCTCCCTTTCCTTAACTCAACTGTGGGAGAAAATCAAATTAAACACTCATTGCGACTCAAGTAATAAGGAAGTACTTCTTGTATCCTTTGCCCCCAATTATAGGTCTCAAGATCTAAGCATTGTATACGACTTATGTGACTGGCAGCAGATAGCAGCTCCCCTCGGGTAGAAGCCTGGTTCCTCTGAGAACCTCTGGAGTTTCTCTCCAGAGGAAACTGGAGTAATAAAGACACTGAAAATAACAATAACTCTTATTGAGGCCTTAATATGTTCTGGGCACCTTAAGTACATTAACTCATTTAATCCTTATGACAAGGCTAAGAGACAGGTACTGTGTGATCCTCATTTTGTGGATTAGAAAATTTAGGTATAGGGCTTAGGTAACTTAACCTGTTTAAGATACCTAGGTGGTAAGTGGCATGGTTAGGATTCAAATCCAGACAGTCTTGTTCCAGTATTTGATCTTCTAATCACTAGTGACTTCCAAAGTAGGTCTTAAGGAAAGTCCTTTAATGCAAAGGATGGTAAAGGGCCAATCAATCTCAGAAAGGCCGATAGCCTGTGACTAGGTTTCAGTCTTTTAAAAGGCAATTTGTCTCATGTCTACTATTAGAAAAAGAAGCATGCACCTTAGAGGTCAAGTTCCTCCAAGATTGCTACAAAGGGAGTTGCAGCTGTGTTTTCATCAGTTCATTACTTCTAAGGGTCAATTCTATTTGGCTCAATATTTTATTTTGCCCAGGACACTATAATTAAACATTCTTGTGGCTTTTAGCCATTAAGGAACCCCACATGATTTTTAATTCATTTACTCAAATAATATGTTCTAAAGCAAACAACATCAGTGTCTCAACCTATACATTCAACATAATTCTCCCTTTCCCTTTTCTAAGGAAAAAAACTTTGGATTTAGAAAATTCTCCATACAAATAACTAAGAAAGAAAAAGTTTGTAAGACACAGCTGTAGGTGTTGGAAGATTTGCATTTTAAATCATTCTAGCTACAGCATGGAAGATGTATTTAAGGGGTGCAAGACTGAAGGTTGGATGATGAAAAGGCCATTATATAATACTAAATGAGTCGAAAGATTAAAAGAACCTGAATGAAGGCCACCATGGTAATCAACATTGAGAGGAGACAGCAATTAAAAAAAAACTTAGGAAGTTTAAGAGCAAATCTTGGTTATTCCCCATTTGCCCTACAGAACCATTTTTTACCCTTCCTTGCTCTGCTCTGCGTCCTGAGGGGAGGTTGACAGTATCAATCGAACTCGCTTATTGGCTGGCTTTGGATTGGGTTCTGCTAATAGTAGGCACCAGTAAAACTGGAGGTTAAAGAGAGGAAAAGGTCAGGGAATTCTTTCTTCTACTTATGGCCACACTTCCACTTAGGTGGCCCTTCTTCCAGGCTACAATTTTTTCTGGGTCCCGGTAATACAGTCCCTTTCTTTTGCTTCCTCAGGATTTCCAGCTGTTACTAGTCTTTGGGAACTTAAATTCTTAAAAATTCCTTTCTTATTTCCTTCGCCTCTGTAAATAGTCCTTTTGTTAAACTCTTGAATTAAGCTCTTTGATTCCTTTTCCTGCTGGGACCTTGACTGGTAGTGATTGATGGGACATGGGAGGGAGAAGTATGAAGAGTTGATTGATGGGACATTGGAGAGAAGAGTATGAAAAGCTGAGGCGAAACTTGCAGGTTTAGATTCTTTGCTGAATAATGGAGTTTAGCAGTTTTCTGAACGCTTTGTCAGCATATGCTCTGTTCAGATTACCTGGAGATCACCTCTGGCACCAACACCTTGGTTGATATCTCCATCAGGAGACTCTGGCAGGTTTTCCAGAATCATATATGGTACTTGGTGCAGAGTAGCACTCAATAAAATGCATTTTCTCTCATATTGTCTTTGAAGTCTGCTGTCACATTATTATAGGCCCTTGTACACTCAGATTCAGAACCCAGCATTGGTCTGGCCATTATGAGAAATTTATTTTTATTTTTTTAAATAGTCCTATTCACCTTGACGAGAGAGTTTTATATTTCAAAATGCATGTGGAACAATGAGAAAAGAGCTATTATAAAACAACAAAAAATCCTAACTGTAATTAAATAAAATAGTTTGAATAAGCTGGAAATATTTTGCAGTGAGAATGCATCAACGCAAAGTGCAATGCCTAAACAGTTGGTCTGTAGTATAGTATTTTGTTGATCCAATTATAAAATTTTGGCCGGGTGCGGTGGCTCATGCCTGTAATCCTAGCACTTGGGAGGCCGAGGCGGGCGGATCGTTTGAGCTCAGGAGTTCGAAACCAGCCTGAGCAAGAGCGAGACCCCGTCTCTACTAAAAATAGAAAGAAATTATCTGGCCAACTAAAAATATATATAGAAAAAATTAGCCGGGCATGGTGGCGCATGCCTGTAGTCCCAGCTACTCGGGAGGCTGAGGCAGTAGGATTGCTTAAGCCCAGGAGTTTGAGGTTGCTGTGAGCTAGGCTGATGCCACGGCA
>CM052440.1:120897542-120922833 GCA_028533085.1 Varecia variegata
TCACTCTAACCCGGGCAACAGAGTGAGACTCTGTCTCAAAAAAAATAAATAAATAAAAAAATAAAATTAAATTAAAAAAAAAATTATAAAATTTTCTCTTCAATAAGCAATTCCAAGGCCAAGCACAGTGACTCATGCCTATAATCCTAGCACTTTGGGAGACTGAGGCAGAAGCACTGCTTGAGGTCAGGAGTTCCAGATCAGCCTGAGCAAGAGCAAGACCCTGTCTCTACAAAAACAAACAAACAAACAAACAAACCAACCCCAGAAAAATGAGCTGGGTGTGGTGGTGTGTGCCTGTAGTCCCAGCCACTCAGGAGGCTGAGGCAGGAGGATTGCTTGAGCCTAGGAGTTTGAGATTGCAGTGAGCTATGATGATGCCACTGTACTCCATCCCTGAAGATAAAGGGAGAACCTGTCTCAAAAAAAAAAAAAAAAAAAAAAAGAAAGAAAGAAAGAAAGAAAAAAAAAGAAAAGAGAAAGTAATTCAATATGGTGAACATTCTATTTCTCATTATATAACAATCACTTCATCACTTCAATCTCAAAGAATTCAGTTCAGAGAATCTTCACAATTCTTGTAAAATCATAAACAAATTATATTCTACTCCCTACATTGGATTTATGCCTTATATCATATACTCTAAATACCTCGAATATTCTAACAACCTCTAATCCAAACCTGCCCCCATACTTCCCACCCCTAGCATGGACATCAGATTCATCCAGGAAGCTTTTAAAAACACTCATGCCCTTCCCCACCCCAAACCGATTAAGTCAGCATTTTGGGGGATGAGGTCTAGGCATTGATATTGTTTAAAAGTTGCCCAAATGATATTAAGATGCACAGAGAGTTGAGAACAAGGCTTTAATCCAAAAATAAAACAAACTAAAAAGATATAAGCCTCCACCTTCATAAACACAGGATACTTTGTGTCCAGCAAGCTGTTTATCCCTTGTTTATACACTTTCCCCCCACTCCCCCTAACCTTTAACTTTTGCACATTGGAAAGGTGGCTGAGAGCCCTTCAGCTGGTTTTACTTCCTTGTTTGGCATGTGTGGTTTGTTGACCAGCTGCCTAGAATATGGTGAAATACGACCACATTTAAACCTGCCTTCGAGGCAGCAGTGGTTTTCTACATTATTGAGGTTTTTCTTGGAACCCTGAAAGAGGGTGAAAAAGAACATGTAAGTGAAGGAACCAAACAGACTCTCGAAGGTGGGGGTCGGGGCGAGGCTGTTGTGAACAAGGAATTGATGCCTTCAATATTTTAATTTATTTTAATTAAATGAAACCTTTAATTAAGTAAAAAAAAGTAAAATCTACATTCTGCATTTGTTTTGCATTGTACTTCTGGGTTCTTTGTAATGGAATACAGGGCTCTTTCAAAAGGACTGAACAGTAATTACGATAAATACAGTTAATCTTCAATAAAGAACAATCTTGAGTAATTCTCAGTCTCAATCATGATTGAATAAAGGAAAAGAAAATAATAACCAAAATATATTTTCTATTCCAATTTCTTAAAATGACCAGATGTTCCATGTTATTTGTGTCATTCCATTTTTTCAAATGGGCTACCCTATGTAAAAAGTGTCTTTAAACTATAAATACAAAGAAATGCAAATAACTTGGGCATTTTAGCGAGACCTGGTAGCTCCCAAAGTTATCTGAAGTATTTCACAAGGGGCAGGAAGCATCCTTTTTAGCAGTAGTCACTGCCCACAGGTTGATTCTTTAGGTGATGATGAAGTTTGCTTCTTTCATTTCTTCTCTGCCCTCTGTCCACTTCCTGCCAAGTCCCTCCTCCATCTCTTGGCTTATATTGACTTGATAGAAATATATCCACTTTAAGTTTCATGCAGTCTAAGTGTTTTAGGTACTCAGGTTATCTTAATGAACCAAATGGACCATAAAACAAAACAAAGCAAAGCAAAAGAAAAGAAACTCTGCCCTTGTGGAAGAGGAAAGTATGCCCTGGAATATAAGATAATTTGTAAAGTGAGGTAAGAATCAGCTGAAGCAGGCACTCCCAGAGGTGACTAGGACGATGAAGTAAGCCTAAGCAGCTCCCCTCCAATCCAAATCTTTAGAGAGAAAGGTTGAGAGGTTTCCTTCTGCTTTCTAGGAAAAGATTTCAGCCAATTACATTTGATTCTTTTTTTTTTTTTAAGCAACCTCTGAAGAGAGGAATGTACATTTGACTCTTAAAGGATATGGATTACATACACTTCTGATCAAATGCTTACAGGTGTTAGTAACCTAAGTTTTATTTTAATAATCCAGATAACTTTTAAATGATTCTAGATAATAATAGTAACAATAAATAGCATGAACTATATATGTATATCCTATACATAAAATATTTTTATATATTCTCTTTTGATGGTTATAGTGATCTGTTATGAAAGTAGGAAAGGTAGATTTAATAGGTATTTTTACAAATAATAACTCTTAAGGAAGGATTATTAGATGGGCTAGAAAGGACCAAGCTGGAATTTTTCTTTTTCTTTTTTTTTTAAGTCCAGTGGTCTTTTCATGTTCTACTGCATCCTACTAGTAATAGAGAGGCCTTAGCTTTAGGTGTTTAAATCTTGTAAGGGAAATATCATATAGTTAAGTCTTAACTTGTTTTGTACAGAAACTAGCAATTAAGGAAGGGAGAGAAATAAGGACACGAATAGTTGGGAACGTCTACATGAAAAATCTAGGAGTGGGAGATTTATTTTTCATTAAATTAAAAAAAAGATCTAAGTCCTTACTTTGTGCCATACTCTGCTAGGTGCAAAGTTTACAAAAATGGTTAAGAATAGCTCCTGCCTTTGAGAAACTTTCTGATTAGGGGAACAGGTCATAATCTAGTGAACTGGAACCTATAGAACTGATTAGGATTTACAAACGTAGGTTCTCAGAAGGAAGGGTGGTTCATAATTGGACCCAAGGAGAAAGCAAAAAGGCATGCAAATAGTGGATTTTTTTGAGAACTGGAAGAATTCCCAAAGTTTATTAGTTTGATAGCAAAATGCTCTATTTTTTTGTCCCTTTTCAACTGAATTAGTCATCATTAATGTATTTGAAAATGGGGACAAAAATAATTTCTTTCAGCTGTAATTCCATTGCCCTCCTCTCTTTTAAAGTTTTGAATCTATAGGGGCCACACTTTAATGCAGAAAAACTTTTTCTATGTATTAATATAAGCACTAAATAGCGGTAAACCACCAAATACTGAAATAAACCCAAAGCTCGTCTTAAAACAATTGAACAGGTAGGTGGTAAGGGAACTTGCAATTGAGCTATGCCTATGCTACTAACTGGCTGTGCGACCTTGAGCAAGTCACTTCTCAGGATGTCACCTTTTCTATCATTAAAGTGAGTGTGACCCAAAGGTCCACCTCACCAGGTTTTGTGAGAATGATTTAAAACACTGCTTGTGAAAGCATTTCCTCTACCACATCTAAGATGCTTTTGTTATCTCTGGATTCTTTCCAGTCTTGAGATTTTGAGGTTTGGTTAATCACGAGCCAAAAAGCCTTAAGCATCACTACAAATACCTGACTGTCCCTCACGGGCGAGTGCAGCTTCGCGCTGCCTGCGTCTGCACAGCACGGTCTTGTAGTCTAAGCCACACATTCCGGGAGGACGAGAGAAGAGGGAAGAGTGAGAGAAAGCTGTAGTTTCAGCTTGGGAAGAAAACATGGTGAGAGCGTGCACCTGTCACAGGCTCCTATCGTAGACGCTTTCCTGCGCGCATGCGCAGTAGCCACCCCGCGCCGCCCCTCCTTCAAGTGATCCGGCGACTACGGGCCGTCGTCGGGCGCGCTGACGTTTCACGGTGTGCGCCGCCCCAGTGTCTGCGGTCGCTGGGTGTGCGCCGCGGGCTGCGCTGCCCGCCCTGCCGGGAGAGGGCGGAGCTTCCGCTCTGCCAAGGTGGGCGCGCTTAGCCGCCGTGGAGGGATAACTTGCTCGTGCTGGCTCTTAAGCAGTTGCCAGTCCCGTGGACGTGTAGCCTCGAGACAGTTTTCTCGTTCCGTTTACAAAAGCATCTTCCCTTTGGCCGTACAGGCGGTGACTATCATGTCGAGCTCGCAGGCCAGGCCCCGCCGGGAAGCCGGCGGTGGCGCCAGGGCCGCCGGCCGGGACGAGTTGGTGTCGCAGTCCTTGCAGAGCGCAGAGCACTGTCTGGGCGCCCAGGACTTCGGCACCGCCTATGCCCATTACCTCCTTGTGCTCAGCCTGGCGCCGGAGCTGAAAGACAACGTGAAGGTGAGGGCCCTTTTTTCTCTCACTTGTGGACAGATCCAACAGTCTTGTAAAAAAATAAGAAAATTGAGCGAGGAGGGGTGGCGTTAGGGCGCGTGGCTGGTGGTTGCTGTTAATATTTACTGTTCACCTTTGATTCCTTTCTTTTATTTACACCCATGTCCAGCCCAGCAGAAAATCCTGTCGGCTCCACCTTTCGAATGTGTAGAATCTTCTCACTTCTCACCACCACCTTTTTTACTATCCTGGTTCAAGTCTCAGTCATCTGCCGACTGTTGCAATAGGCCATCAGCTGCGGTCTCTCCTGCAGTTTATCTCAACAGAGCCAGCTTTTTCCAATAAAATCAAATGACATCACTTCTCTATTTCAAAACTTCCATCTCACTTAAAATTCTAAAGGCCCTTGAATTGCAAATGAAGTCTCAGGTGATCCTCTCCTACTCTTTATATCTAATTTAATCGTGTTCCTCCCTCGGGGCCTTTGTATTTGTACCTACTGTGTGTAAAAGGAATGTTGTGGGTCTCTGTAGTTGAATGAAATTTACAATTAGCCTAAAGTCATGGTCATTTGATGATGCATTCTGTAAGTTTTAATTATTGGATTATTTGCAAAATTATTCTGTTGAATGTTTTTTCAAGTAATTTTAGAATCTAAATTTCAAAAAATGGTTTACCTTAATTTTGCTTTCAGTTTTCAGCCATAAGCTATTTTGCTTTATTTAACTGAGGGTTTCTTAACCTCAGCACTCAGTAGCATCTAGACGTTTGTAGTTCACATAAATTTACTGTAAATTTCAGGACTAGTTGGCCTCCTTCACAAAGAGATGATAATACATTGAGATAACACTTTGCTCCTCTAGGTAGGCAGCAATAGAAAAATGGATCAACCCAAGTGCTCTTTCCTCAGTTCTTTCCTCTTCTGTAAAGAGGGTTACTACCTCTTTTAAAGATATTTAGTGTGTATTAAAAGTACATCTAAAATTTGTAGTGCAATGTCTGGCATTCAGTAGGGTTCAGTAAGTTTTGTTTTGTTTCCTGTAGAACGAAGTCTATTTCTTTGCATGGGCCCTTTGTAAAAGTCTCATTTCCTGCTACTCTATTCCCCATACCTGAGCTCCAGCCACACCAAGCAACTTAATCTGTATATGCTCTGATCCCTTTTATATAATCTGTGTTTTTTCCCTCATCCTAGATCTCCTTGCTTATCCTTGTCTTGTCTGTCTGGTAAACTCCATTAAGATTCAAGTTTCAGGTTTCAGTTCTTCTGTGTAAAATACGTGAAGATGATTTAAAATGTTTTCATGATAAAGCTGAAATGACTAAAGCCTTTCCTCTTTCCACAGTGTTGCAGTACGGAGAATGGCTGGAGGGAGATGGGATTGGTGTAAGAGGACAGTGAGAAGGCTATTGCTGCTGTCCAAAAAGTGGTTACAGGGCCAGTTTAGGTTGTAACAATGGGAATGGAGAAGAAGTGACAGATTTAAAGATATTGAGAGAACATTGGCTAGGTTTGAAACATTGTATGTGAAGTTAAGGTACCATTAAAAGATGACTTTGGGGTTTGAGGTTGAATGGTACCTTAATTTTATATCCTCTGTGAGAGGAATGTGATGGGTTCAGTTTAGAACATTTAGAATTTTTTAAAATCGTATGTTATATCTTTCTCTGTAGGGCCTCTGTGAGGATAAG
Organism: Varecia variegata; assembly: GCA_028533085.1. Taxonomy (NCBI): domain Eukaryota; kingdom Metazoa; phylum Chordata; class Mammalia; order Primates; family Lemuridae; genus Varecia; species Varecia variegata. The sequence goes on from CM052440.1 coordinate 120,903,494, forward strand.
AACAAGGTGTAAGTTGTTCATTATTGAGTTTTAGCTCCAGTTCTTTGCACACTGATTATTTGGGAAGTATTTAAGTTGAGCTACATTTGAGAGGGGTGAGGATCCAGTGCCTGGTTGACATGACTAACAGGAGGCTGTATCTATGACTCTGAGGTTCAGAAGAGAGGGTCTTGGTGAGGATGTAGATGTAGCCTCCATTAACACATGGGTTATAATTAATTCATTGGGAATGGATGAGAAAAGAGAATAGGGCCAAGGACAAACTCTTAAAACATAGAAGCCCACAGAAAGGAGGTAGGAGAATCAGGAGAGTATGATATGGCAGCAAAGAATAGAGTGAGTGTAGAGAGTGGTCAAACTATCTAATTCTGCATACTGTTGCCTTGTAGGTGGTAAAATTCGTTCATTTGTGCATTTGTTTATTCAGCAAACAGTGTCTACTAAAGCTAAGTGAAATTTAAGGTGATCATCCAGTAATAGTTAATTTCCATTCTCTGGAATCTTCAACTAGTGTTATCTATTCTTTCATTCTTTTATGTTATTGACTAATTTGTTATTTTCTTCTTGTTTGTAAAGGAAACTTTTCAGTATACACTCTTCAGATGGGCTGAAGAGCTTGATGCTCTCAATCGAATACAAGACTTACTTGGTTGCTATGAGCAGGCCTTGGAACTGTTTCCTGATGATGAAGTGATTTGCAATAGTATGGGGGAGCATCTCTTCAGGTTTGTAGTAATTTCAGTTTTACTTGTTAAGAGTTATTTTTTATCATTGTGGATCAGGGATAAATCATACACTAATTTGAACAGGGAAAGTTTAATATAGAGAACTATTAACTCTCGTGGGATAGGCGTAAGGAGGGATTGGCTAGGACGTAAGGAGAACAGAAAAGAATGTAGAAATAGCAGATATAATATATAGTATCTTGGCAGTTTTAATATTATATAATATACTACATAATAGTCACTGCTCCTAGGGATGAGATAGAGTATCCAAGGAAGAGTTCCCCTCACTGGGCTGAGATCCAGACCTTGTTGGAGAGAGAACAGCTGTGGTTCACAGGATGGTAGAGAAGTCACTGTGTTGCCTTGCCAGGGAACTTGTTGTGAATCTGTTTTTTGGAACATGCTATAATTTTGCCTTTTGGGGTGCCAGAGAAAGCCTCACAAGGAAGTAGCCCATCAAAAGTACTCCATTATAAAACCTCCCAGTAGCGTTTGGGGTCCTGGGAGAGGCTGCTGACCATTGGATGCTGCTCTCTGTGCACTTCAGGAGTCTGGTGCTGGAAAAGCCTTGAGGGCACTGGAATCAGGAAGCAAAACCCTTTCCTCCTTTTCAGAGACAAGATCTAGCTCTGTCACCCAGGCTGGAGAACAATGGTGCAATCATAGCTCATTATAACCTCAACCTCTTGAGCTCAAATGATCTTCCCACCTCAGCCTCCTGAGTAGCTAGGAATACAGACATATACCACCATGCCTGGTTTTTTAAAAATTTTTTGTAGAGCTGGGATCTCACTATGTTGCTCAGGCTGATCTTGAATTCCTGGCCTCAAGAGATCCTACTGCCTTGGCCTCCCAAAGTTTTGGGATTACAGATGTGAGCCACTGTGCCTACCTAGCCTGTCCATCACTTTTTACTGACAAAGCTTACCCTTGTGCCACCTGGTGGAAAAATATTAAAGGGCCAGATACTGTTTTCACAGAGGGTGAGTTTGGCAGTAGCTGGCTATGTTAGGGATCTCCAAGACCACTCCCAGATTTGCTGATTTACTAGGAGGGCTCACAGGATGCAGCATATAGTCATAGTCTTGGATCTGCTTTATTACTGTGGATGGATACAAAGCAAAATTAGCAAAGGGGAAAGGTGCATGGGGCAAAGTATGAGGAAACCAGGTGCAAGCTTCAAAGGTCCTCCCTTAGGCAGGTCACACAAGACGCACTTCATTCCCCCAGCAACCAGTGATGGCAACACACGTGAAATGTTGCCAACCAGGGGAGCTCATTAGAGGCTCAGTGCCCAGGGTTTTTATTGGGAGCTGTACACTTAGGTACCCTCTGCCTGGTACATACCAAAATTATAGATACCCAGAAGAAAAGCAGGTATTCAGCATAAACCACATGATTTGTATAAATCATTTAGACAAAGTGAGCTACTCTTATCAGTTAGGGTAGTGGGAACCCTCCCAAAATCCAGGTTCCCAAATACCAGCCAAGGGTCAGTCTTAGAAGCAGGCCTTTCAAAGAACAGCAGGCAGGCCTGCTATGTTAACTCTTTCTGCACACAGATATATACATGTACATAAAGAATTCTAAAAGAAACGAAAATAAAATGAAAGGTTAACATTGTTTCTGAATTCGAAAGTTTCAGAGTAGTAGGGAAGGAGCATGGTTCTGCCGAGTTGAAATGTCATAGTTGCTCACATTCCTAGGAATTTAGTTAATGAATCTCATTTTATATGTTCTTTCAGTTATTTTCATGCATTTCCCACTAATTATCTCCTCCTCCCCTCAAATCACATCCAGCTAATATAAGCTTAATGTTGTTAATAATGAACTACAAAGCTCCTAAGTGACCACAGAATTTCTCTTAAATGTATCTTGATCCCATTAGCTGTTGAAAATCAACCTGATGGTTTTGTTTCTGGTGCCCATGGGCCTATTCCTTCACTCAGTGGACTCTGCAGGGTTAGGGCTTTGAGGAGGGATTATATATAATCCCTGGCTTTGAGAAATTAAATTAATTGAGCAATCAACTCACTTTATTATACATTTTTTTCCAGTATGGAGAAAACAGTGTTTTATAAATAACTTTTTTCTTAAGGAGAACATGGATCATTAACCTAACAAATATCACCCCTCCATGTGATAATTAATGTAAACTTTTTATGTGGTGATTCATTGTTAGATGTATGAATATTTATTATAGTATCAAATGGCATGTCTCCCCAGTGAGAAAACATTTTGAGATTTGATGTATAGAATTTTTTGTTAACAACTGCTTATTTTTAGGCCGGGCACGGTGGCTCACGCCTATAATCCTAGCACTCTGGGAGGCCGAGGCAGGTGGATCGCTAGAGGTCAAGAGTTCGAGATCAGCCTGAGCAAGAGTGAGACCCCGTCTCTACTAAAAATAGAAAGAAATTATCTGGCCAACTAAAAAAAAATATATATATATATAAAAATTAGCTGGGCATGGTGGTGCATGCCTGTAGATCCAGCTACTTGGGAGGCTGAGGCAGTAGGATCGCTTAAGCCCAGGAGATTGAGGTTGCTGTGAGCTAGGCTGAGGCCACGGCACTCACTCTAGCCCGGGCAACAGAGCAAGACTGTGTCTCAAAAAAAAAAACCAAAAACAATTGCTTATTTTTAAAAAAATTGTAGCTGTCAAGATAGAGTACCTTTTGGTTGAAAATGCCACTAAGTTGAAAATGTGAGATTGACTCATTATAGTATTCTTTATGTGTATGTAAGTGTTTTTGTAAATGAAATATGACTCCTTTTCTATAGAACAATTTCTTTTTTCATTGGGATTTTTTGGTACTCTCCATAGAAACTTTATAATTAGAAAAACTGGTAAAAACCACAGATTTTTCTTTTGGATTTGTTTCAATAAATCTGGTCTCATTGCTTTGTGCAAAATAATGGCAGAATTCTTTTTTAGGAAATACCATTATGATCTCCTATTCTATGCAGAAGATAATTTTACATATTCCAGTAAATGTTCCCTAGTATTATTCTTTTCCTCATTTGGTTATATTAAGTTTTTTTTTTTAGACGGAGTCTCACTCTGTCGCCTGGGCTAGAGTACCAGGGTGTCAGCCTAGCTCACAGCAACCTCCACCTCCTGGGCTCAAGTGATCCTCCTGCCTCAGCCTCCTGAGTAGCTGGGACCACAGGTGCACACCACCCCACCAGCTAATTTTTTCTATTTTTGGTAGAGACTGGGTCTTGCTCTTGCTCAGGCTGGTCTTGAACTCCTGACCTCAAGCGATCCTCCCGCCTGGGCCTCCCAGAGAATTACAGGCATGAGCCACCACCTCTGGCCTATATTAAGTTTTATTCAATGAATTTTTCTATATAAGAAATACTTTACCAGTCTCGTTAACGTAACTCCTATGCAATTTAACAATCTTAATTAACGTGGCCTTGGGAGTGATAATGAATACTCCTTTAAGAAGCAAATATTTGATAATTTTTAGTTATAGAGTATGATAATAATAAGGAAAATAAGGCAGATAGTCGTCTGAGGCTTACTTGTTTTCATTAACAGCTAATCTGATGAGATACAGATCCATCTCTATGAATTACCAACCTCTTTCCATTTAAATGAAATTTGTTTAAAAAGATTTTTTAAATAACTCCTCAAATTAGTTAAAAATCTACATTTTAATTTCAAAATTTTCTTTTGTTTTTAAGTTTGTGTAAGGGGAGTTACTCTATAAGATTCAGTTATATTCCCAGATTGTACCCATATAATGATCATAACATTCTAAGGTTTATGTTTCAGAATAGATTCAATTTAACAGAAAATTGGAGTTCTACACATTTTTGGCAGATTGTAACTTTTGGTGACCTCTTCTTGTAGGACATTAGTCTGAGCAATTACCAATCACTGAGACAAAAAAATACTAGTTTGTTTTGGGAAGATATAACTAAGCAAAATTTCCTTTCTTTTTTTTCTTTTTCTTTTTGGAGATACGGTCTTGTTCTGTGGCCTGGGCTAAAATACAATAGTGACATCATTATAGCTCACTGCAACCTCAAACTCCTGGGCTCAAGCGATTCTCCTGCTTCAGTCTCCCAAGTAGCTGGGACTACAGGCATGTGCCACTGTGCCCGTCTAGTTTTTCTATTTTTTGTAGAGTTGGAATCTCAGTCTTGCTCAGGCTGCTCTGGAACTCCTGGCCTCAAGGAATCCTGCCTCTGCCTTCCAAGTGCCAGGATTACAGCCGTGAGCCACTGTGCCAGGCCTAAGCAAAATTTCTAATTCAAACATTAGCAATTCAGAATTTGCATTAGTATGAATGTGGCTTGTGCTCTTAGATTTTTTGTTCTATGCTACTTTTCTCATCAAAAACAGTTTATCATTCAAGCTCCACCGAAGGAATCACTGTTCAGGAGAAAAAGATTTCCAAAGTAAACAATAGCTTCCTCTCCTGACATTTATTTGTAAAATAAAATATATCTGGACTGTCTCAACTTTACAACCTTTTGTTATTTCAGTAGTATTAGATTTAAACAAAATATATTTAAATTGCTAATCAAGAAGATAATGTTTTTCCTAGTCAAAAGAGAAAAGGCATTCTTACAGTTCACTGATACTATTGATACATGTTAAGTCTTTCAATATGAGAAACATTTTGAGTGGATTATATATTTTTTATGTTAGCATTACAATTTAAGAAAACTGATGATGTATCAAATATCAAACCTAAGGGAAGCACAAGCCCAGGAATTATTAGGAGCAGGTTTGGTGTTGATTTAACAGATTGATCATTGATATCTGAAACATTTTTGTATGTCCATTGCTAAGTTAGTCTCTCAATAAGTATAATTACATACTATGTGTATGGTACTATACTATGTGCAATGACAGTTGCAAAATAAGAACAAGATAGCTCTCCCTTCAAGATAATTTAAAAATAACATATACTAACCTTAAACATTTTGATTTTAACATAAAACAAGGGTGCCTATCATTTGGCTTAGGTCCATTGCTTTTTGTTAGAGTGTAGTCCCTGTTTGGAGTTCCAGAATGTCTTTTTTGCTTTAACCATACCCAGAATGAATAGTATTGAATAGTATGATTAAGTTTCTTTAACACTGACAGAATACTTAGAGGTGCTTGTGAAGAAGTATGAGTGAGAAGGGTTCTACTAGCTCAGTTGTGTTCAATGTGTGGTCCCCATGTTGGTACTGATCCACAAAGTACTGGTTAATGACAGATAAGTACACATAGTGAGAATAAGTGTTTACAAATGTATATAGGAATTTGACATTGCTGTAAATCCAAGCATATGTTGAAGAGAGTTTAGGCTAGTTTGGGTACTGCTGAAATCTGATGTATGTGAGCTGCATGCTAACCATGTGTAGTACAACTGTGTTGGCCTACAAAAGATTAGATACTTACAAAAGGAAGGAGAGGTTCTTCACTACAGGTAGTTTGAGAAGCACTGTTCTAGATGGTTTGATAGTTTTTCCCTGTCTTTTATTTTTTATTTGCTCACGTATAATTCAGTACCAGGTTTTTTGTGTGACTTGCCTTTGATTTTTTCCAAAGCATTTAGTTTAGTGTCTTTAGACACAATGATTCTCATTTTGCAGTCATATTTATTTACTTTCTGTAATTTTTAAAATACATAATTATAATAAGCACAGTTGTCATAAACTGGTCTGGCAGCAACTGACTCTTGATGACCATCCAGCTCAGTTGCTGAGAGAAAAGGTATGCAGGCACACCAGAAAGGCACCTGTTGGCCATAGGTGTTAGTATGTTTTACAGAGGGAATGGTTTCAGAAAGAACTGGTGTTGTAGTGAGCTGGTTAATTGGAAGATGACTAGAGCTCTCCTACTATACTTTAATACAATAATAATTTATAGACAAGTACTTGTTAGCGTCCTGCAATGCATAAATATACTAGAGGTTCAGAAAAGAAAGAAAACATCAGGAATGCAGTCCTCACAGAAGGCTTCCCAAAGGAGGTAGCACTTGGGTTGGGTAGGATTTACAGTGCTCCTAAGGGATTCCCAAGCCAGGTGAGTGGCATAAACAGAGGCATGGATGGATACCATATAGTGGAATATATTTTTCTTTCTCATTTTTTACTCTAGAATGGGCTTTAGAGATGAAGCAGCTGGGTATTTTCATAAAGCAGTGAAACTAAATCCTGATTTCAGTGATGCAAAGGAGAATTTTTATCGTGTTGCAAACTGGTTGGTGGAACGCTGGCACTTTATCATGCTCAACGACACCAAGAGGAATATGATTTATAATGCAGCAATCCAAAAGGCGATTTGTTTGGGGTCCAAAAGTGTTTTGGACATTGGAACAGGAACTGGAATACTAAGGTTTGTTGTAATTGTGCTTTAATTACAATTATATATACATGTATACTAATATGAACTAAATATTTTGCCAGATATGAATAATTTTAACATTGGAATTTAAAAACATTTCTTATAATCTTGTTAGGGTTTTTCATGCAACTATTATTGTATTTTTCACTATAACTTTTATTTTACCAAGAACTGGACATAACTGCTGAGAAAAACTTGGGATTATTATTGAAATCTTGAATAATGAATTTTATTTTTTTGCACTGACATCCTGGTGGAACCTAGTTGTCCAAGTTGAAGCCCATTAGTATTCTTCATGCCAGTAGTGTCTTCTTAGTAGAGTGGATGTCATCATAAATTTTATGGTTTGTTTCTATACAAGAATATTGGTTCATTTTTTAATGTGGAATGAGTAGTGGTTGTGTTAGGTAATAAAAGGAAAAACCCTGTGTTTAAACATCATAATTCCATTAAAATAAAAAATAGTGGATTATTTTTTCTTGATGGAACACTTTTTTCTCTTGTAGCATGTTTGCTAAAAAAGCTGGAGCACATTCTGTGTATGCCTGTGAGTTATCCAAGACCATGTATGAACTCGCCTGTGATGTAGTGGCAGCAAATCAGATGGAAAGAGGGATCAAACTCTTACATATGAAGTCACTTGACATAGAAATTCCAAAACACCTTCCTGAGAGGTATTATAATATGTTCTCATTTAGTGTTTACAATTCACTATTTTATTTTTTAAAAATCAAAATACATTTCTAGTTTCTAGTCCAAACAAAAATGCTAAAACTCTTATCTTATAAAGATTTGGATATAGGAAAGTTTAATATAAGACATATTCATAACAATGTCAAATTCTTTATTAAAATATTTAAAAATCTTGAAAAATTTGTGCCAAGGGATATAATAAATAACTTGACCTTTAGCAAGTTACTTTACCTATGTTAATTTCATTGTTCTAGTTTGTAAAAATGGATAATACATCCTGTGTGGTCAATAGCTACATAAAAACAAGACGTGAACAGATTAGACTTAAGGGACTTATCACCTTTTGTGTTAATATCCTTGTTTGAAAGGAAAGCTTTGGAAGTGTCAGCTGTCAATGTATTTTGGACTGAGCCCTATAAATTATTTGAATATAATCATTTAAATCTTGGCTTTTTAGTTTGTCATCTTACCATGGTTTATATCACAAGGGTGATGGAATTTTAGAGCTAGAAGGGATTTAAAAATCATCTGGTCCACCACTATCATTTTAGAGAAAGAATTTTCATTATATGGCATTTGCTTTACTACCTCTCTTGGGTTGATCTTCTCATCTTAAATTCAGTTTATATTGAAAGAGAACTTTTTGTACTTACTGTTATTTGAACTGTGACTTTAAAAAGTCATCTTCTATATATAATATTTATGTTTGCCAGTGCCGATACTTTTTAGTGGTCTCTACATTTGTTCTCATGAAGGAAGTCCTATTAGATTGTTAAGGCAAATATACCCATTTTATAGGAAAAAAACACTTTTCCTGAATTGCATTGGTCCACTTGGACTGCCATAACAAAATACCACAGACTGTGGCTTAAACAGTGGACATTTATTTTCTCACAGTTCTGGAGGCTGGAAGTCCATGATCAAGGTACCAGCAAATTTGGTTTCCTGTGAGGGTTCTTTTTCTGGCTTGCAAATGGCTGCCTTGTTGTGTCTTCACGTGGCCTTTGCCTCTGTGTGTGTAGACGGAGAATGATCTCTAGTATCTCTTTCTCTTTTATAAGGACATGAGTCCTATTAGATTAGGGCCCCACTCTGATGATCTCATTGACCCTGTTTACCTTCTAAAAGTATCTATCTCCAAATATAGTCCCTTTGGGTATTGGGGCTTCAACAAGAGTTTGGGGAGATGGGGCAGGTACAATTTAGTCCATAGCATGAATCAAAGTTACCTTAATGTAATCTGCATTTTTCTCTCAGGTAATATTGTAGAAAGATCTGCTGGCTTTGAATCAGGAGATATGGATTCCAATTCAAGCTGTATTCATTTTGATCTTAAGCAGATCCCTAGACTTCAAGATATTGTACTAGATGATTTGAAACACCCTTTACATTCTAAATGTATGCAGTCATAAATATTGAATATTTTCTGTATATGTAATATTGGGGTTAGGCACTGTGGGAGATACCAAAATTCTTGCCCTCAAGGCATGTACAGTCTAGATAGGAAGATAAAGAATATTTATGAAACTTTTCTTCTAACTACATGAATGATACCGGCAATAAGTGCTAAAGGAGTTCAGAGAAGGGAGAAATTATTTTGGTGTATCTTTGAGTAAAATTTTCTAGAAAGAAAGAATGGACAGAACAGCAGAGCTCTGGGCTAGGATTTTGTGAAAATTCACAGGTAGTAGGTAAAGGAAGAGAAGTGACAAGAGAGGGACAGTCAAGGTTTAGGAGGCAAACATGAATGATGTAGCATCATAGAAGGGACAGATTGGATTTTGAGAGGGAGGGCTCTCACCTGCATTAAATTTTATTTGTAGACCAAGAAAAATGACAACTGAGAAAGAGGATTCATTTTGATAAGTAGGGAGTCCTTGATGATAGAGAATATATTTATAGAGTATTAGATAACAGAAATCCAGTTACTCAGCATTAAGAAAGGGGACTGATAAAGGTAATGGGCATGAACCTCTCTTATGGATTTAGGCAATGAAAGAATAGCCTGAGGAGGCAACAGAGCAAGTGAAGGTTATCTCTCTCACCTCCCACCCCACCAAATCAAGGGAAAGGAGCCAGTGGAGAACAAGAGGAGCCTGAGGAACGTTGGGGTCAAGTTCCTCAAGATTCAGGGGCAGATATTAAAAGTGAAATGTATTAGAAAATTGTACATATGAACTGTTTCTATAATATACTCTTCTCTCTTCTTGACATCTTTATGTAATAGCATGATATTTTACTTACATATATCTTTAAAAAATCATTCTGTAGAGTGTCCCTAGTTGTAACAGAAACTGTCGATGCAGGTTTATTTGGAGAAGGAATTGTGGAGAGTTTGATTCATGCATGGGAGCATTTACTTTTGCAGCCAAAGGTAAGCAGCATAAAAATACTTAAATTTGATTTCCTAAGCAATATGAAATATATTTCCCATTGTCAATGTGTAGATGCTGTGTGGTTGGAAAGAAATCCATGCAAAGAAACACAGTGCAGTGTATATTTGTGTGCCCAAATAAGGTATACAGGAAAAAGATACTCCAGGAAGGAATTCATAGGAATTGAGGTTACTTTGTGGAGGGACTGACTATGGAATTCTCTAGAGTAGAGTTGAGAAAGGGAAGTATTTTCAGTCTCACAGCCCTCACTGCTTGGACTTTTGGCAAATTATCAAAAGGGAGTGTAGTGATTACTGGCTTGGTATGGTTTTATGGTGCCTGTTGAACCCAAGACTGAGTCTTATAATTGCCAAATTATATTTGCATTGAAATTCTCTACTGTATTTTTTTCTGTCATCTAGTCCTCAAGAATTAAAAAAAAGAAATTCTCTACTGTAGCCCATAAATCATAGATTTGGTTTATATAATATGTATTATGAGTGAAAGGATTTTAACATGTAATAAAAATTCACTCTTTACAGAAAATGATTTAGATTTAAAATAGCTAAAAGTTGAAAAGAAGAGTAATTTATTTAAGTGGGATATTGGTTTCTCAAAGTCATACCCCAAAGTGTTTTGTTCTATGTAGACTTTTATAGCTCACTTCCCCCTTCCTTCTTCCTTCGTATTTGTATTGTAGAAAAATATATATACATGTAGATACATACATAGCAATGAAAATACTTTTTAAAGAAAAAAATCCTCAACCTTCTTATTTTTAAGTTTTTAAAATTAATTTTCATAGCTTGTCATACACATTTTTACATATAATGTAATGTTCATATTATATAAACAATATATTATGTTTTATATTATATAAAACAATATTATATATTTTTTAGACCAAAGGTGAAAATGGTAATTGTGAAAAGTATGGGAAAGTTATACCAGCAAGTGCTGTTATATTTGGCATGGCAGTAGAATGTGCAGAGATAAGAAGACATCACAGGTAAGTGACTATTTAAATAGTAAATATTTAAAAATAGTAATTTTAAGGAGATTACTTCAAAAGTTATTCAATGAATATTTATTTGGGTGAAGATTTATAGTTTTGTGACCTTTAAAATCAAAGTTTAGCCTTTTTTTTTCTATTTTTAATTTTTTAAAAAGGAACTTCAGAATTAAAGATAACTTTCATTTTTTTAATAGAAAATTAGTTTTGGTACAACTTACTATTCTTTAGTTGTGTGTTAGATTCATGCAGAAAAATATTAAGTTCCAACTGATTTTAGGTAAAGTTGGAATAAAAAATTCCAATGTGAAAATAAGTTTTAGTTTTAATTTATTTCTTCCATATCCCTTTTCTGTAGATTAGATAATACTGAATTTGATAACTATACTGTGATTAAGAGACTATTCTAATTTGTAATAAAGATACACTAAAGTATCTTTTGAGGGATAAACATGCATGAAGGCAACCTACTCTCAAATGGTACGGAAGAAAGAATATATCTAGAGATAGAATGATAAAGCAAATATGACAAAATTCTAAAAAATTTGGTGAATCTGGTTAAAGGTTGTGAGGGTTTTTTATACTGTCCTGGAAACTATGTGAATTTGAAATTATTTTCAAAATTAGCAAATTAAGAGCAGAAGAAAATATATATAGTGTCTATATATGTTTGAGCAAAATATATACACATATTATTAAACACAAAAAGGTATGGAAAGATACATCAAACTTAACAATGAAGGAATGAGGGCAAGGAGTATTGTGAAGGTAGACTTTCGCTTTTTACTATACTGTTTGAAGTTTACAATGTTTACATTTGTGTGTTTTATAATAAAAGGAACTAATATCATATATTTTTTGTTTCTGTAACTTGTGACTTTCAGTTAAGAGTTATTATCTAGAAGTAGACAGTTTGAACTTCTGAAACTTTATAAAGGGAAATAGACTAAAAAATAAATACCACTGAGGTAAGGTGAGATGAGGTTGAATATTTTCCTTTTACAAAATGGTGTTACTAAAATGTTTATGAAGTGTTTCAGTTTTTTTCAGTGACTTCAAACAGTTTTATAGCAAGTGCATAAACCATAAATGTATGATTTGATGAATTTTTATGAAGTTGATACACCTGTGTAAGCAGTGCTCAGATTAAGGACCAGAGCATTACTGCTACCTTAGGAAGTCCCCAGGAAGAAACCCCTTCCAGTTACCAGCACCCCACTGCCCCAAGGGTAGCCACTATCCTGAATTCTAACACCATAGTTTAGTGTTCCCTATTTTGAATTTCATACAAATAGAATCATACAGTGTGGGTTTTTTTGGTGGCTAGCTTCTTTTGTCCAACACATCCATGTTGCATGTATTTTGTTCATTCTCATTACTGAATAATATACTATTGTATGAATATACCACAATACATTTGTCTAATTTACTATTGATGGACATACAGGTTATAGCAGTTTGCTATTGGAAATAGTGCAGCTATAAACATTCTTGAACATTTTTTTGGTGATAATATGCATGAATTTTTGTTGGCTGCATTCCCAGAAGTGGAAATACCAAACACTGAGGTTCCTATATTGAGGGAATCTGGAATAGGGATGTTCATCTTGAGTTACTATTAATACTACAAAGTAGTCTTCCAAGGTGGTCTTACTATTACAATTTTAGACTTCTACCAATAGTGTTTAAGATTGTATCCTCACCAACACTTGGTGTTAACTGTTCATTTTTCTCATTTTGTTGGATGTGTAGTGTGCCTTGTGATTTTAACTCCATTTCCCTGGTTATTGCTGAAGCTGAGCAACATTTCATATGCTTATTGGCCATTTGGACATGCTCTTTTGTGAAGTGTCTGTCTTTTGCCAATTTTTGTTGTCTTTTATAAATTTGCAAGAATTTTAAAATATATTTTGGATGTGAGCCCTTGGTTGAATTAAATGTATCTTCTCCCACTCAGTGGCGTGCCTTTTTATTAATACTTTCTTATAGGGAGTTTTTTAATGAGCAGAAGCTCTTTTACAGTTAGTGGTTGTGTATGTGTATATATAGTTTAAGCAACCTTTGCCCATGAGGTTTTATTTCATTTTTATATGTATTTTTTCTGGATTCAATATTAGGTGTGTTACTTGATTCTAAAAAAAACCCATTTTCTTCCTCTCCTCCTTTTATATCCTTCCTCACCAGAGTGGGTATTAAGGATATTGCTGGTATCCATTTGCCAACAAATGTAAAATTTCAGAGTCCAGCTTATTCTTCTGTAGATACTGAAGAAGCAATTGAACCTTATACAACTGAAAAGATGAGTCGAGTTCCTGGAGGATATTTGGCTTTGACAGAGTGCTTTGAAATTATGACAGTAGATTTCAGCAATCTTCAGGTGAAAAAAAAGCTCAATTACTATTTTCAAGCATAAAATTTCATGTATTGTTTAAAATAATACATAGAACAGTCTTATTTTATGAGTCTGCATGAGATTTCACTTCCTGTATATAAAGAAAATCATTTAAGGGTAATTAGAATTTCCTCTTGAAATTGTTCACTTTTAATATTAAAAAAAAACCCTAAGATTTGTTGGGAATGTATAGTGTGCTAGGTGCTTTTACACATCTACTTAGGGAGCTCTTATGACTTGCTGCAATAGAATTATAATTATCCTTGTGCTATATACAGATGAGGAAATTGTTGCTCACATTAAGTAATTTCCTCCAAATCATTCAGCATGTGAATGCAGCGACAGGTGTTCTAACCCAGGTCTTTCTGACTTTTTTCTGTATCCTGCTGCCATTTCAAATTAATGAAATGAACAGTAATCCAAATCTCTAGGTTGTATGTGGTCTTCACGGTTTGCCCTGGACTGAAGGGTTCCAAGACATAGGTCAGTTTTGAAACCAAGACAGCCCTAGGGAAAGTGGGACAAGTTGATCATCCTTGTGTATGTATGTGTGAGTTGGTAGGTGGTGGGAGGATGTGCCGTATAAAGAAAGTGCCCAAAGAAATTGGGAAATGTTACATGGAATCTTTCTCTAAAGGTCTTTATGTAAGGTTAAATGTTGAAGTACATAAGTGTTATAAATGAAACTTGTCTGGGGATAAGACTTTGTGAGGCTCATGTTATCCTAAGATTTTTATAATTTAATGGAAACTTTCTTCCGTTATTTGTCACTAGGTTGTTCTTGAGGTGGTCTGGAACTAATTTAACAATCAGGCATTGCTTAGTGAGACTGAGCTGTTTTCCTGAGCTTTTAAGAGCATTCCTTATCTGAAATAACATTTCAGTAGTTTAAAACAGTTGTAGCTGCTAATTACCCCAAAGCTATCCTTTTATTACTTTAGGCCTTTTTATTTTAATTGTTTTTGCCATACATAAGCCTTATGAAGGTTTTAATTTTGAAGGTAATGTCTGCCTGTTTAACACTTACAAACAATACAGAAGGGTAGAAAAGACAAAGTCTTAGTATTTTTCTTCCCTTTAAAAATTTCGCCCCTTCTTTCCCTAGGTCACTAGTTTGAAGTGCATCTTTTCAGACTTGCTTTTCTATTCTTCTACAGACAGACAGACACACACACACACACACACACACACACACACACTTTTTAAACAAAACAATCCCTGTTGCTTTGCCACTTGCCTTTTTCATTTTACAGCATATCATAGACTTCTTTCCTCATCAGTAATATGCTATCTGCCTCATTTTTAAAAATAATAATTGCATGGTATTCCAATATAATAGATTAGAGCTTCCCATCCAGTGTACCTAGATGGTATAGGTGTGCCAAGAATACTGATTCCCTAAGGGGGCTGGGCAGGACTAAGAACTTCAGAGATGGAAAATGGTATGATCTTGAGGCATGTATATATTAAATGTATAAAATCTTCTCATTCCTTTCATATTTTTCTCAGGAATTAAAAAGTCTTGCAACTAAAAAACCTGATAAATTTAGCATCCCTGTTATTACAGAGGGCACACTAGATGCCATTGTGGTTTGGTTTGTGCTCCAGCTTGATGACGAACACAGTTTATCCACAAGTCCTAGTGAGGAAACATGTTGGGAACAGGCTGTCTACCCTGTACAGGACCTTGCAGGTAGGTCTTGTCTAATTTTTTTTTTTAAACTCATAGCTTTAATCCTCTAAGCATTTGAGTCAGTGGCAAAAAACAAAAAAAATTACTTTGGATATGAAGTTTTCGGTCAAGGGAGGTTGGTTAAATCTTTCAGAATTTTATTTTTCTTTTTCAAAAGTAGTTTTAAATAGAGTGTAGTTAAGAAGAGAGACCAAAACATAACTCTGCTGCATAGTACTCAGAAATACCTATCATTAAATAATTTCTTCAGCTCTGATTTTTCTAGTTATCAGTAGATGAAAGAAATGCTGGTTCATCATGTTATGGAAAGTATTGGAAAGTATTGCTTTTAGTGTTGGAATTGTTACCCCTTAGGGAACCTGATGGCATCTGTGGAGCCCCAGGTCGTAAAAATGCACATACTCACATAAGCACAAAATTTTGCAGTTTTAGGGAGCTCATGAATCCGTGAACTTCCCTAGGGAAGCTCTGTATTAAAGATTTTTTTTTGTATAGGAATTTTTTTTTTTTACAGCAGTTTGAATAGATTTCAGTAAGTTCAGAGCAGTTGAATTAAATAGAAAAACTGTACCCTTTTTAAACTGAAAGGTAATATATTTCTGTTTCTGATTAGTCTCTTAATCAAGAATCTAATTTGGCAAGGTCATAAAGTCATGGAATCAGTATGGTGTTGCGGCTACTAAGGTATTTTTGGAGTCAGGTAGATTTGGATTCAGATCTTGGCTCTGTTACTTACTGACTCCCTCCTGGCCATCCTTGCCGGTTATTTCTCAGAGCTTTTGTTGTGTCATATATAAAAACAGGAGGATACTGTCTATCTTGCAGAGTACTGTTATAGGGATTACTAGAGACAATGGGTATAAAATGCCTGCCACAGTGATCGGTACTTAGTAAATGGCATTTTTAAATTTGAGTTTATTCTAATTCTCTTATACCCGTACTAACTTAGACAGAGATGGTCTTTTGTTTTTTAATCCTTCTTTGGGAAAGGACATTTACGTGTTTAAATATAAGAATAATAACTTGTATTTTCAACTGGTTCTCGCCCTTCCTTATACTTTCAAATTTCTAAACATGCAAGAGTGTCTGAATACTTGCAGTTAAGAAATATTGCTGGTATGGAGTCTGTTGAATACTGCCTTGTTCTTTTAGAAATTTCTCTTAGAGAAAAGAATGTCCCTTTAAGCTAAAGTGAGGTTTGGTATTGATCCCTGAATTTCATCTTTGTTAATGTTAGCTTCATTACCAAGGATGACAGAGTCCCATGTAGCCCTCCACTCACTGCCAAATTTGGGGATATGGTGAATACCTAGTGAATGAAATAAAAACACTATAATATTGATAGACTTAGGGTTCAGTAATGGAGCTCTTGAATGTCTCCATTATGCTATGAGTTAATTGAATCTTTAAACTTCAGTTTTTCCCTAAGTAAAGCTGATTGGATTTTCCTAGTTTTTTGTGTATTGAATGAATAGATGTGATCCTTCCTGTAGTGATTTAAAGAATGGGGGTTTAGATAGGAAGATGATGATGTTTGTGTGATCCCAGGTTTTCAAGTACTCCATGTTAATCAGTTATAATTTTTTCCTTTCTTGCTGTTTGATGAAGACTACTGGGTAAAGCCTGGAGACCATGTGACGATGGAAGTGTCTTGTCAAGACTATTACTTAAGAATCCAGAGTATTAGTGTCTTGGGTTCGGAATGTGAAATGGATGTTGGAAAAAGTTTTACCAAGAATAAAGGCTTGCTATCATTAGGAAATGAGGCTGAACTCTGTAGTGCCCTGGCTAACCTTCAGACCAGTAAACCAGATGCTATAGAGCAGACCTGTGTATTGGAATCTACAGAAATTGCTTTGCTTAATAACATCACATATCATGAAGGGTTTAAAATGGCAATGAGGAAAGTTTTATCTTCATTGACCCCAGAGAAACTGTGTCAGGCCATGGATACGCGCTGTCAGAATAATGAGATGGGCTCTGGTACGGGACAGAATAATACTGCACAGAGCACCCCTGAACCTTTCTATGTGTTAGATGTGTCTGAAGGCTTCTCTATTCTGCCTATCATTGCGGGCACACTTGGGCAGGTTAAACCGTATAGTTCAGTAGAAAAAGACCAGCATCGTATTGCTCTGGACCTTATATGTGAAGCCAATCACTTTCCTAAAGAAACACTTGAGTTTTGGCTGAGACACGTGGAGGATGAATCTGCTGTGTTGCAAAGGCCAAAATCCGACAAGTTATGGAGCATAATTATATTGGATGTCATCGAGCCATCTGGGCTCATTCAGCAGGAAATAATGGAAAAAGCTGCAATATCCAGGTAAAACACAAAATATTAACTTTTGGGTTTTTCTGAACTCAAATTTCATGAAATTCCTTTAGTTCTTTAGTCGTATAACCGTAAAAACAAGTCAAGATCATTGTATGTTCCCCAAGCTTTGCTTTTCAGGACCTGTGACTTCATTCCTTTCTCTTTGTATGCATGCATTACCGATTTTTTCCCCCTAAAGGAATCTCTGTACTTAGGTGTGAAGAAGAGAACCTGGTTTGGGATTGGACTGCTTATATATAGTATAGGGAATTAGGTGGAGCTCTATAAAAACAGATCAAATATTCAGGGTAAAAACGGAAAAGTCAAATTTCATCTTTATATGTAAGAAACATACACTACACATTTGATAGCCTATTGGGAGAGCAAACTGCTTCTTAGGAATAAATCCAAGTCCTCTTGGGTCTTAAAATCTTTATTTTATAATACAGTTCTCTCTCCCTAGAAGTATTTCTTTTTCAGTATAGGTTGCTTGAGGTAAACTTGGCCTTAATATTTAATATTGGAAAGCAAATTCAGCTAAGCCACAAAGCCCTTTAGTTGCTGCTCACATCTGAAAAGAAGGTGTAACATTTGGATACCCAGATTTAGGAAAAATGAATGTGTTACAGAATTTAAATTTTGTTATATAGGAACAGAGGTAGTGGCCGGGCGCGGTGGCTCATGCCTGTAATCCTAGCACTCTGGGAGGCCGAGGCGGGTGGATTGTTTGAGCTCAGGAGTTCGAGACCAGCCTGAGCAAGAGCGAGACCCCGTGTCTACTAAAAATAGAAAGAAATTATATAGACAGATAAAAATGTATATGGAAAAATTAGCCGGGCATGGTGGCACATGCCTGTAGTCCCAGCTACTTGGGAGGCTGAGGCAGGAGGATTGCTTGAGCCCAGGAGTTTGAGGTTGCTGTGAGCTAGGCTGACGCCACGGCACTCACTCTAGCCCGGGCAACAGAGTGAGACTCTGTCTCAAAAAAAAAAAAAAAAGGAACAGAGGTAGTATAGGAACAGTGGATAAACAATATTTATCCATTGAAGATAAATATTTGACAAAACCAGGAAAAAAGTATTTTGCTTATATAGCTGATTATATTGAGGTTTCATATGCATTTTCTTTTGATACCAAATTTATGTCTTCTTTATGGATCAACCAATAAATGTCACTGTGTTTTACTTTAAAACAATCTTGTACATATAAATTGTGGTGATATGGAGGTATAAATATATATATAAATATATATAAGTATATATTTATATATATTTATTTATATATATTATATATATAAATATATATAAAAATATATATTTATATATATACATACATATGTGTGTATATGTAAATGTTTACAAAGATGTACTTGATACAGGAGTTAAAAGAGTTTATATTTAGTCTTAGATTTGTCACTGAATTCCTGAGTAGTGAAATTTTCTAAGTCACTTAATATTTCTCACCCTCGGTTTTCCTCTTCTGTAAAATGAGAATACTGGATTAAATGCCTTTGAAGGCATTTCAGCTCTGTGAATTCCTAACACAAATAAGGTTTAATTTATTTGGTGTAGTCACCTTGGAAAGTCATACACTTACATAGTGATTTATTTATTTTAGTTTTAGTTTTGATTTAATTTTACACTTACAGAAAATTGCAAGGGTAAAAAGTACTTTTACACAGATTCAGTGATTGTTACTCTCCTATTTGCTTTGTCATTCTGACTCATTCCCTCTCTCTTTTTCTCTATCTCAATATATATTTTATTATTATTTTTTTT
>CM052440.1:120923333-120949927 GCA_028533085.1 Varecia variegata
TTAGTTGAAGTCATTTTCTACCATTTGAGTATGTGATACTCTAATGTTAAGAAATCAAGTCTAAGCCTAGGAAATTTAGACTGATTATTTTTGATATACAAAACTTACATATATATAAACCCAGTCATTGTACCTGGTTTTCACCCATTTTTGTGTTAAAATTTTCCATAATTTATGGTTTGTCCCACGCACAAAATCCTGAGCCACGGGATACCAGGTAATAATATAATACGGTAGTAGCACAGTTTGCTTTTGCACACTGTTCATGAGTCCACGGATTTATCTGAAGCTTCTTTTTTTTCTCCTGTAGTATCATTAAATATTTCATCAGATATCTTAGCTATAGTAGGTGTAGTCTGGGGAGTCACAGTGTGTCCAAACCCTTGGTAGTGACCCACGGGTGAAGGTGGCATAGAAGAGGCAATGGAAATTGCATCTTGTGATGATGATGATAACAAGCTTGTATGTTCATTTTGATCTTGATCCTCGGGAAACAATTTTTTCCTAGGATGTCCCCTGACTGTCCGTCCTTTAGAGTAATATAAAGGTTTCCATGTTAGTCAAAAGTTATTTTCACCATTATAAACTTACCATTCTAAAAATAAGCTCCCCACTTCCATCTCATCCCCCAAATTTGATAAGCCTGTACTGTGGTACTACTTTAAACAGTCTTTTTTATCTTAAATAGGTACTAAATTGCCCTAGTACGAGAAATTCAATAACCTACCTATTTGGATGCATTAAATGGCTAGTACTTACCAACATGCCTTACTTGTTCAGAAATATCATCTCTAATATCTGAAACATCCCACATGGCAAGAAAGGAATCAAAGCATGAGCCCTCTTCTGCTTCTTGGACATACGGTTTGTATGAGAAAGTGTAGTGATGAGCAATAGCAGCAAGGAACATCTCAATACAGATTATAAAGTCCTATAAAAACAACAACAAAAATATTAGTCATCTTTGGATTTGAATCTAATTGTGTAGAGTGCTATCTTTCTCCAGGTACTTTTCAAAAGTCCTAAAGTATAAACAGCTGTTATTTTCCTTTTCAAATTATATTCATTTTTCCATTTTCTAAAATAATTATTTTTGACCTCTTCAAAAAAAGAATGCCAAAATTTACATCTATCTTGTACTACTTGAAGTATTTCTTAAGAAGCAAAGTACATTGCATTCTCAATCCACCACCCAAGGACTTAAGAGGAGAAATGGACTAGGAATTACAAAATCCAGGTTTTATTCCTGGTTCTGCTACAAAGTAGTAATTATGGCTAGTTTCTCTAGGGTTCCCTTGTTTTCTCACTTGTAACGGGAGGCTAACAGTAGTCCTACACCCTGCATGTTGTCAGGTTTAGTGGAGATAATAAGTAAAAATGGTTAACAAATAGTAAAGTTCTATTGAATTCAGAGATAGCACTACTTACCTGGAGTCCTGTAGCCACAGCTTCTACAGTTTGCCATTCCCATGTATGCTTTTCAGAAATAACGCCAACTTTTACCAACAAAGCAATAACTACTGCTTGCCTATATGTTAGGAAAAGGTAAACACTAAATCTATATCAAGCATAAAATGAGTAGTTTTAAAAATATGCCATTTAAAAAAGTTAAACCCCAGCTCAACCTGTGGACCACCACCACCCTGCCTTCACAGCATATTCCTGAAGAAACTGTATCTATATTAAATATATTAACTTGCCAAAAAGATTCATTCTTCTATAGTTTCATCAGATGAATTTTGATTATGTATTCTCAAAACGTCAATACTTGGTTTATACATCTTTTTGTGTTTTGAAAGTATGCACAAGCCATTAGATTTTAAGTTCTTCCTATACATGCACAATGCCTAACACCTGTACAACATGCAGTGAAAATGAAATAAAGGACAGATACTCTAATGCTTATACATGTATAAATTATTCAGATTAGTTTTTAAAACAGTCACTTGAAACCATATTTGTTTGACTTAACTGGAGTTAGAGACAAACTCAGAAAAGGGGTCTGACTCTAAGACAGAGAGGAGTCATGCTGAGCATTTCAAGCAAATCTAGGGATATGGCCCCAAGGTTAACTTTAAACAGCAAATAATGAGATAGACAAGGTTTCATACAAGAATATTCACTTCAGTGTTGCTTGTACTGGTGAAAAAATTAGAAGCAACCTAGATACCAATAGATTGGCTAAAAAATTATATTCATACAACAGAACACTAAGCAAAAGAAAAAACAAAACCCCCCAAACAACAAAATTATATTTCTTTTTACTGACAAGGAACCATCCATAATATACTGAATATACTACTGAATTCCACAATAGTACAAAACTATTTCTATGGAGTTGTACATATGACATGGATGTACCAAAATGTTAATCATTCTGGGTGACGGGATTGTAGGGTTTTTCTTTTCCCCTTTTTGTATTTCTATCTTGTTACATTTGGTGTGTTTCTAGGATGCCTATTACCTACCTCTTTACTGAACTGAGACCATGTATAGTTTTGCCTTCTATTTTAAAAAAATATTTACTGATAAACATTTCCCCACATCATTAAATATTCTGTATCATGCTTTCTTCCAAATTGTATAGTATTCTATTGTATGACAGGACCATGATTTATTTTAATGATTCTTCTAGTACTGAGATATTTAGGTTGTCTCAAATTATTTTCTTCTTATAAATGTTGCAGTGACCATCTAATTATTTCTTTATGAAAATCCTAGAAGGACTAAAGGGATGAACTTTTAAAAAGGTAAGTAGAGACATTTTAGTCCATCTTCCCATTAAGGCTATTTTTTAAAATCTTCCTTTAATCAGCAGTTTTTACTGCCCTTTAGAAAATAAGAACATGTAAGAGAAAGCAACACTTACCAAAAAGAAACAAAAACCACCAGCTTTACACAAAGAAATTTGCCAACAGGTTGGATTGGACTCAGTTCTTCTTTTAAAACTTTATAAAATAGCAGGAGACAATACATGGCAAACTAGAAACAAGATTAACATTTAAACTTCTTCAGTAAGAATAACTAAATATGGTAACAGAAATATTACATACCAGAGACCTGGTACAGAATAATGCTGCAGGCACATTTTTCTAGGCTTTATTATTCTATTTTTAGATTAATAAGATTTTATAGTTTATTGTAGATGAATATATACTATCTGAAATTTCTCAAAAGAGATGTAAAACATCTTCCCTGAAAATGTTTTTAAGTGTACACTTTCCTGGGCCCCATAAAGGGAACAATAATCAAATAACTGACACAAATGGAAGAAAAAGGAGGCTTTTGTTCAGCCAGAATAAAAAACATATCTATCTGTCATGGCTTTTAAACAGAAATAACCAGTAACTTTATAAGGCTTTAGTACCTTACCTAGTCTATTTTATATAACATTGTATGTATATTATTTATAAGGCCACACATTACAAAAGTACAATTTCAATAAAATTGTGACCACGAAATCTAAATGTAAAGAATCAGGCAAATAATTTTTTCTTGAGCTGTTCCAGCTGAGTAAGATTTATTAACTAATTTTAGAAATTAGTGGCAGTAACCTAGTGTAGTGATGAACAGCAACAAATATTTTCCTAAAAGTTCACTTTTTCCCATTAAAATTATATGAAATACTAATTTATTTTTAGAATAGGAAAGCAGTAAAAAAAGGATAAAGTTATCTATAGGCCTATCATCCAACCATTCCTCTCTACACATACGCTGGTTTTTTAACAGGTGTCATGAACTAAATAGAAAATTTTGTTGCCTAATTTTTTTTACACTTAAAGTACTTAACTTCCATATGTTTCAGAAGGATTCTTATCTTTGTTTCTTTTTTTAAGAGACAGGGTGTCTCACTGTCACCCAGGCTGGAGTGCAGTGGCACCAGCATAGCTCACTGCAGCCTCCAACTCCTGGGCTCAAGTGATTCTCCTGCCTTAGTCTCCTGAGTAGCTGGGATTACAGGTGTATACCACCACACCCAGCTAATTAAAAAAAAATTTATTTTAAAGACAGGTCTTGACTATGTTGCCCAGGCTGATCTTGAACTCCACACCTCAAGTGATTTTCCCATTTTAGCCTCCTGAGTAGCTGGGATTACAATGTAAGCCACTGCACCTGGCCTGACTATTTCTTTAGAATACATTCCCAGAAACAGAACTACCATTTCCAAAGAAGATGAACATGTGGAAAAGCTTTAGATATATAGACTTCTAATTTTTATTATAAACCTCTAATACCATACATGAATGCTACTGCATCTAAATTATTATTTTGCTGAAAGCATTTACCCAAAGGATTTAAATGAAATGCACATTTTTTAAGTTCATAGGATCAAATAGTAATCTTTAGAGCATTATATACTACTTTCCATTAATAGAACATCATCCATTTTTTAAAACTTGGCAATCTCAATTTTCCTTTAGTTCCAAATATAGTATCAGAGAATTTTATTCTCTGACTTTTATTCAAACTGTATACTGACAAATAACAATTTGACATTTTCTTTTACTGACTATGCCCAGTCTATCTATATTTTTGGTATGTGTGTATATATATTTTGTTTTGTTTACTTAGTACTGTGCTTTTATTTATGACATACCCTCACAACTATGCAATGAGCAATAGAAATAAATCAACAAACATGACCAACAGGTCAGGGTATTAAGTCACCAAATAATTAAAGGAGATATTATTATATCTTTATATATGTATAAAGATGTAGATTACAGTTTTTTCAAGTCTTCCTATAAATTAAATTTCAAGATCAAAAAGAAACAAGCTTTATTCTAAGAAACTCTGCCTAAAAAAATTCAGTTACAGACACTAATTTAGTATGATTAAGAAAAATGAATATTTACTTACCAATTGTGACATATTGTTTATTATAACCAAGTAAGTCCAAGCATTTGAAAAGCTAAAGTTCCCTTCATCATATATACCAACCAGCTCACAGATTCTAAAAAAAGATAAAAATAAGACATCTTTATGATTAAATCAAAATGTGCTTTAAAACGCTGTGATGGCAATACTGAAATTTAGAAGTCAGTTTATTTGAAAGATCCCATAGATAATCACTTGATTTTGGCCATGGAGGTGGTTCAAAAATAAACATTTTTCCAAAAATGTTACCATATCATTACTCTACCAACTTGAAGGAAATCCAAAATAAGACACATAACAATGAACTAGAAAGAGTGATTGTTAAATTCAAAAAAACTATGCTGCCTAATTTTGAAAAGCTTGATTGTTAAACATATAATGCCAGTCAACTGGAGTTGTAATTTTTTCCCCTAAATTATCCTGGAGGTAAATTTTATGAAGACACAGATACCCTCAAGTAAATATTACCATCAGTATTCAATTATATGCTTAACCACTTTCTAAACTGCAGAGAACCTTTATTTATAAAGCATGCCTTCATAAATAAATGAATTTGTCTTAATTGGCTAAATAATTATTGCTAGCTCAAAGGCAGAATAAAGACTTCTTCTTTCAGAGGTCTTTCTATTTTTCCTCTGTAAGCATGCAGAATGTTGTAATAACCAGTATATGAAATATGCAGTCTATCTGCTTTAAATTATTTGATGTCTTTAAATTTTTAGGGAATAGTTTTGCCAGGTAGCTTAATGATAACCCATTTTACCTCAATTCTAACTCTTAACAGAATATTTTAAGGAAAAATACGACTTCTTGGAGTAGTCTCTCAATATATTGTATTTTTTTTTTTTTTTTGAGACAGAGTCTCACTTTGTTGCCCGGACTAGAGTGCCGTGGCGTCAGCCTAGCTCACAGCAACCTCAAACTCCTGGGCTCAAGCAATCCTTCTGCCTTAGCCTCCCAAGTACCTGGGACTACAGGCATGCTCCACTATGCCCGGCTAATGTTTTCTATATATTTTTGGTTGTCCAGCTAATCTCTTTCTATTTTTTTAGTAGAGACAGGGTCTTGCTCTTGCTAAGGCTGGTCTCAGACTCCTGAGCTCAAATGATCCACCCGTCTCGGCCTCCCAGAGTGCTAGGATTACAGGTGTGAGCCACCATGCCTGGCCTCTCAATATATTCTAAATTAACTATTTAGAAAATAAAACTGTGCAATCAACCTAAAGTAGCATATATTAACTTCATGCAGTAGGGTTTCTCTAAAACTGTGTATTTGAAAAGAGAGCATTGTTTTCAAAGTGCTTTACTGTAAGCTCTAGAGAGGATGTAAATATTTGAAAGAACCTTGTGGTGATTCGATGCCTATAAATGGTTGCTTTTTTATTTTAATAAAGTTTCTGTGTACTGTGTTTTTTACAGCAGACTAGACCTGCCTTAAACAAGTAAATTAAAATACTCTTTTCCACTTAGTTGTTCCCACATGAAAGCACAAATATTTAAAAAAATAAATGGTAATATAAAATCTGTGTACTTACAAAGCAACAATGGTGGTGAATGGTCTGACAACTGTATACTGCAGTACACCTAGTTTGCACCTAAACAGCAATACTCTGCAAAAGAAAAATAACTTAGCATTTCAACTACTAATTTAAATAGCACCAGATTTCCCCAAAGCCTCCAAATTAAAATCATGTTGACTAATGATACCATATTTATATTTCTTTCAATTTAGTCATCCTAAATAGTGGTGGGACAGAATAATGTGGATAGCAAACAAATTAACTAAATAACCATTTTTGAAATTATTTAACAGCTACATCTTCTGAAAGATCTCCCTTTTTGTGTACAGTCTCAAGTTCTTGAATACGGCAACACAGAACAAAGGGTACAAAAGTGGGTCCCTGTGTGTTTCTGGAAGAAAAACCGAGTAACGAATGATGTGTGTGTGTGTGTGTGTGTGTGTGTACAAGTGAACACATATTTAGAAAGTATTATTTACATGTACGATTGTTTCCTTTTAAGTTTGGTATTTGGTTATCATTCTAGAGAGTATCATTGATTGGATACTCTGAAAGGACAAAACAAAGATCCTGCATAGAACAGCTTTTATTCACTCAATATAAGGGAAAATTTACAAGGAGTAACAAAAAAACAAAACAAAAAAGCCCCAAAACAACAATTGCCAAAAACAGTCCTGAGAACTATGGATAAGTCCTCTTAACATTTAGACCAAGTTGCTCTGAAAGCAAATGCTTATTCATCACTTCTACCAGGAGAATTGATTGTCAAAGTTATGTATCATAAGTCCTTTAATCTAAGGATTATACCTAGACTGAGAAGATAGTGAGACTGGCATACAGATGCCTTAAGGTGCTGTATTACTAGGACCAAAATGTTTATTAAAAAAAGAATGTAATCAATGAAAATAAGAAAAGAAAAAGAGAAAAATGGAATACAAAAAGATAGCAAGATTATAAGTGAACCTATTAATAATCACAAAAATGCAAACTGCCTAACCTGTTCAAGTGTGGATTGTTAGATTAGTGTAAAAAAAACCCCATGAAACTTTTTAAAAACAAACCATATATCTAAAACATTAGGATACGAAAGGGATGGAATGGTAGGAATAACACAATAAAACTGACCTCATGGACATAAATATTTAATATAATACAGTAATCCACTAACAGCATACACATTCTCTTCAAGCACACAGGTCACCTTTTAAAAACTGCTCATGAACTACAGCCCATAAAACAAACCTTAACAAATTTCAAAGGCTGTCTCATAGTACATTTTCTGACTGCAATGCAAATAAATAAGATGAAAAAGCAAACCAAAACATAATTTTGGAAATTTAAAAATGTTCCAAAATAACTTGAGTAAAGAAGAAATGTCCGTGGAAATTTAAAAACCTTGAACTGAATGCTAATGAAAATACTAAATATCAAAACCATGGGGTTCAGGGAATGTAGTACTTGGAGGGAAATTTGTAGTCTTATACGCAGTATTAGAAAAGAATAAAGGCTATAAATTAATGAGCTAAGAATGTATAACACACTAAAAAATGAACATAATAAACCAAAGGAAATGGGAGAAAGGAAGTAAAAACAAAGCAGATATTAAAGAAATTGAAAACGAACATACTACAGAGAGAATCAACAAAGCCATAAGTCAGTTCTTGAAAAGACTAGTAAAAATCAGCAAACTTCTGATAAGATTAATCAAGGAAAAAACAAAGATACAGTTAACAATAGAAATGTTAAAGAGGGTTCATAATGACAGATCCAAAAAGGATTAAGAAGACATACACTAATGTATGCCTATACATTTAAAACTTAACTGTTCTAATTCCTAAAAACTATACTTTTCACAAAACAACTCCAGAAACAATAGGGAGACTAAATACTTCTATAATTTTCCTCTTACAAAGAAAAGTCCAAGTCCAATCTTTCAAGGTATAGTATAATATGTAATCTCTTCCTGTGATATACAAATAAAAGGCAATAATTCTTACTCAGCCAGTATAACCTAGATATGAAAACCAGATAATATAAGAAATAAAAATTATAGTCTAATATTACTCATGAATGTAGATGTAGGAATTCTAAATAAAATATTAGCATACCAAAAAAGATGATGATACATCATAACGATTTGCATTTATCCTTAAAAATGCAAGGGGGTTTTAACATTGGAAAATCCATTAATCTAATTCACTACATTAATAGATTAAATAGGATAAACCATGATCATCTCAATAGGTATAGAAAAAGCATTTTATGAAATTTAATACTTCATAATTAAAAACTCTCAAACTAGCATAAAAGGGAGCTCTTTTAAGCTGATAAAGAATACCTACAAAACACCTTTAGAAACATCAAATTAAATTGTGACATTTTACAAGAATTCCCTTTAAAATCAAGAACGAGACAAGAATGTCTAGAGATACTATAAGCACAGTGACAAAAATAAGAAATGTATGCTATAAGGACTAGAAAGGAAACAGATCCTTCATTTGGAGATGACTGTCTACACAAAGAACTTAAAAGGATCTACAGACTCAGAAAATTTAACAAGATTTTTGGATATAAGATCATTATGCAAAAATCAGTTGCCTTTCTACACATGGGCAGCAGTGAAACTAATTTTTTAAAAAGATGCCATTTATAATGGAAATAAAATATATTTACAAAGTCAACAAAAGATATATAAGACTTTTATGAGAAAATTATACTTTATTGAAAGATATAAATGAAGAGCTAAATAAATGGAAAGCTAGACCATATGCATGGATAAGATTCAAAATCCATAAAGATGTCAATAAACTAAGAATTGAATTAAAGCTTTTTCAAGCAACTTGACAAGCTGTTTCTAAAATGTATATGTAAGAGCAAAAATGCAAGAAGAACCAAGATAATAATAGGGTTGGGGTACTTGCTCTTCATTTTAAGGTTATTTATTTATTTATTTTTGGAGACAGGGTCTTGCTTCTGTTGTCCAGTCTAGAGTGCAGTGCCATGATCATAGCTCACTGTGACCTCAAACTCACATAGCACAACTTCCAGCTAATTTTTATTATTTTTTGTAGAGACAAGGTCTCACTATGTTGCTTAGGCTGGTCTCAAGCAATCCTCTCACCTGGGCCTCCCAAAGTGCTAGGATTACAGGTGTGAGCCACCTCAGCTGGCCCATTTTAAGGGTTATTACTAAGCTATAGTAATTAATGTATGGAGTTGGTCCAGGGATAGAAAAGTTAACCAATAAAACAAAAAGGAAAGACCACAAACAAACCCATACATATGGAAACTTTACATATGACAGAGGTGCCAACACTGATCTGAAGGGATCAGCAGGGAGAAGGGAGAGAATGGTGCTAGGGCAGTTATCCAATGAAATAAAATGAAATTACATTTCTACTTCACACAATATAAATTAACTCCAGATGGATTAAATGCTAAGTTTTAATGGTAAAATTCTGAAATGTTTAGGAAAAAAGCATAGGAGAATGTTTTATAATCTTGGGTTTGGGAGGATTTTTTTGAACAAGACCCAGAAAGTACTAACTATAAGACTGATAAATTCGGGCCGGGCGCGGTGGCTCACGCCTGTAATCCTAGCACTCTGGGAGGCCGAGGCGGGCGGATTGTTTGAGCTCAGGAGTTCGAGACCAGCCTGAGCAAGAACGTGACCCTGTCTCTACTAAAAATAGAAAGAAATGATCTGGCCAACTAAAAATATGTAGAAAAAATTAGCCGGGCGTGGTGGCGCATGCCTGTAGTCCCAGCTACTCGGGAGGCTGAGGCAGAAGGATTGCTTAAGCCCAGGAGTTTGAGGTTGCTGTGAGCTAGGCTGACGCCACGGCACTCACTCTAGCCCGGGCAATAAAGCGAGACTCTGTCTCAAAAAAAAAAAAAAAAAAAAAGACTGATAAATTCAACTATTTTAACATTCAAAAGACACAATGTTTATCAACAGATACAATGAAAAGTGACAAAGCATGCCAAAAACTGGAGACATTTTTAACACGTCAAAGAAAGAATTAGTATCTACATGTTTAAAAATCCTCTGTAATTCCACAAGACAGATAACCCATTAAAGAATAAGAAACAAACATTTTTCAGAAAAGGAAACACTAAGTGACTAATAAACATGAAAAGATGCTCAACCACATTACTAATCAGGAAATCCAAATTAAGACCACAGTGATATGTTACTTTACACCCTCTTGATAGGCAAACATAAAGTCTGTGTAATTCCAAATGTAGGTGAGGATGTGGTTCAACAGAACTATTCTATAATGCTGGTGGGAGAACAATTTGGTACACTTCAGAAAATAGTTTGCCACTAACTTATGAAGTTGAACCAAACCTGTAAGACCTAGCATATCCACATGAAGGAATATACTTAGAGCAGTATTTTTCAAACTGTGTTAAATTCAACTTAGTGGGCTGTAACCCAAATTTTAAGAACAAAAGGGAAGAATAGTAAGTAACAAGGGTTAGTACTGTTTTATGAAAACATCTACTTATCTAGAAGTGTAAGTACACTGAGTCACTAGGTAAATATATCCCCTACCCCCATGAACTATCTATATGAATTAAATATTCATTAAAAGAAAATTGTGCTTATTACTTATGTTGAAGAAATCAGAGTTTAAAAAGCAGACTTAGCTTTTATCATCTACTAACTGCAAACTTGCCAGGGCATTTGCATCTTAAAATGAAAACATTATACTGAATTATCTTAAATAGCAATAACTTTATTAATTATCAGCTATATATCACCAGTTATCTATGAGAGGAAGACTGGTAACCTAAAATGTATTTATGTACAACAGAATGACAAATTTTATTATTACTAAAACCACATTCCCACACTGCATGACTTTGGCAAACTATGTCTTTGCAAAGGTAAGAAAAGCTGAGTTATACTTATGGATGCATTGCTGACTATTAGTCACATTTTTTAATCAGCAGTTGTCAGAATTCAGAAGTCTCAGGAAAAAATGAAGCCAATGCAAAAAAAAATTTAATATGAATAAATGTATTTGTGTACATAGGAACAAATCAATTGCACAAACACAGAATATGAGAACTTTGACCAGTAATATCTGAAAAAGGTTTGGGGTTTCAGATGACCACCAGCTAATTGGGAGCCATCTGAAGAGGCAGATAGAGCCTCATCTCAGGTTCTGTATTGACAGAAGAGCCCAGATCAAAGCCAAGCCACCACCATCATCATCATCGCCACTGCCATCATCATCATCATCATCTAGGGCGGACCACTGCAATCTCTTATCTATCCCAGCTTACACCCTTGCTCACTTCCAATTCAGTCTATATAGAACATAGTCATCTTTGAAAATGAAATTTGGATACCAGTTCTTTGTGTAATATCCTACAATGGCTTCTCACTTGACAAAGATTCTCTCATTAACCAAACTTTAGACAAGCTTCTCGAAGTCCTCTTTTCAACTAGGCTTCATCCTTGGCCTGTGAAGTCCATCTAAGCAAAGACTTTTGTTAAGTCATCCTCCTGCTCCATTAATACCTGATCACCCTTGATAGCTGATCAAGTTCCTCATCCCCCACTCTTGATAACTAAGCCCTTGGCCTGCCTTTAGCAAAAATCCTATTAGGTCAGTTTAGCCAGAATCCCCCTAGCCCTGTTGTCTCCTCTTAAAAATTTTACATCCCCTGACCCCCTCAATCTGCTCATTAGTTATAAATCTCTATTTGTCCTTGTTGTATTCGAAGTTGAACACAGTATCTCTCCCCTGATATCCAACCATCATTAATTTTTCCTTACTATTCTCTCTCATGGTCTCCTGTTCTTTTTCCTTCATTGTACTTCCTGAAATAAGTAACTATGTAGGTGTCTTCATTTAATTCCTAACTCTCCTAGCCAAACTGTAAGTTTCATGAAGTCTGTGTCTGTTTTCTGCACTATGATATATCTTTATACTGGTACATATTAGCTGCTCAATACATATTTGTCAAATGAACCCATTAGCAGCTTATTATTTTTTTAATTTTTATTATTTAAAAATCCAGGTAGCTCCTTGTCATTTCAAGTGTGTAAGTAGAGATAACATTTTTCAGAATGTTGTACAAATGGTTCCGTACTGCATAGGAGTTGACACAGACACCCCTACATCTTATGTCTACACTGATTACTATACCTCCATTTACCTTGGCTTATAACTTCTACCAACCCTATCGATCAGTGGCCAAGTCCTACTGATTCTTCAGTTGCATTCTTTTGCCTTTCTTTTCTATTCCAATCTCATCCCTTCTTTTCAACTTATCTTGCAAATGGAGTATTATAAATTAATCTATTTCCCCTTCTGTGGAGTCTTATTCCCTCCCATGTATCCTTTATAGTATTGAAAAAATTAGTCTTTCTAAAACACTATTTTCAAATGTTTGCTTGCTGAAAAATATCCAGTGGTTCATTTGTGAAATAAATGCAATCTTAACCTCAATTTACTTTTTAAAATGAAAGTTGTAAATGACATAGGTTTTACTGTCATACACAAGTATATAATAAGGCAAGCTAACATATGTTATTAGAATAAACACTGCTATATGTTGCTTCCATTTCATATCACATGCTATTTTCCCACCTAGACTATCTTCTCCCTGAGTCTTTTAACTAGTTGTGTGACTTTACATAAGATCTGCAGACCCAATTGTAAAAAAATGTTGATTAAATAATTAATAAGGATTTTTCCTTCAATATTTTATTTAATTTTTCTATTAGGGATGAATAATGTAAAAAAGACTAATATATATGTGGATTATGAAAATGTGTTTTGTTACCCTTTAAACGTGACTATGACCTATCTAACGGTAGGGACTCTTATACTTTTTGTCTTGCTAATAGTACACTTAAAACACACTGCCTTGTAGAGAGCTGACTGCTAATTAAAAACTCTGCTTAAATAAAACAAAAACATAAAATAATTAAAACCAAACATACTTACTCTCCCATAGCCCATGGTGGACAGCAACATAAAGGAGGGAAATGTTTCTGCTGGTCTTTGGCTTCAAGTATTAATACCAGATTTGGATACCGGTTAGTTAGATAATTGGTAAGGAATCCCATAAAGTTGTAAATGACATAAGCTTCATAGCATTCTCTGCAGGTATCCACATATATTGCAATGCTGGGGTATTTCAAAGCTACCCACTATGAAAAAGCACAGATGTTAAAAACAGTTGTAGCTAAGATAAAATGAATTACCATTCCAATTTATGGTACTCAAAATAAGCTAATTTTTAAATTTGAGATGTCTTGTCACATACTTACATGAGACTCTCTAAAATTTATCATTATGAGGGCTACCAGACAATCTGTGAAATGAATTTTTAGAAGTAATAAACATCTTGGATATTGGTAAACAAAAAGATAAGTGTTTGGGGGTAAATAATAAATAATAAAGAGAAAAGCAAAATTCAGTACTTGAATTCTTAAATATAATCTGAAATTTTTCTTAATATGATCAGAGAAAATGCTACTAAACTTATTTCCTTTATATTTAATCAAATTAGAGCAGTCATCTACAACAAATGCATGTGTATCCACTGGGAAGGTTTCTTTTTTTTAATTTTTTATTCCACATAAAAGACGTAATAAATTAAAAAGGTGATAATGTAATTTAAAATAGTATATTCTTTAAAGGACTAAGAACTACTGATCTGTAAGTTTAAAAGATTAAGCAAAAAAAAGGCATACATTTTTAAAAATTTCAAATATCACATTTCCATTTTCTATTATACTTCATGTTCTTTATCAACATTAAAAACAAGTGAATCTTTTTACTTTTCTTATTAATAAGACTCCTTATTCTCAATAACATACTTTCTTTACTGTAAACATTCTGTAAGAATAGTTACTATCATCAAACAACTTCTCAGTTAATGAGATAAAAATAAAAAATACTTACACTATCTAAACTGTATATGGGTACCATCCAAAGAATCCTATTTGGAAAGCAAAACATAAATTAAAATCATCTTATGTCATATTTATGAAATAAGCCAACACAACACCAGGAGAATCAAAATATATTAAGATTTACCTTATTATTGGTTTTTGTAGTTCAGGTTGTGTATAATGCACTAAGTGTTGCAATATCACCCACAGCGATATAGGTATAGTCAACAGCAAAAAGATTCCAGCAATAAACCAAGCCTTGGTGTGTATTCCAACCTTAAGAAACAAAATAACACATTAGTATAAATTCTGATACTAAAACTAAAGAGATAGATAGATAGAGATTTATTTATTTATGAGAGAGAGGGAGAAAGAGAGAGAAAGAGAGAAAGACAGGGTCTCACTCTGCCACCCTGGCTAGAGTGCAGTGGTATCCGATGGCTCACTGCAACCTCAGACTCCTGGGTTCAAGTGATCCTCCTGCCTCAGCCTCCTGAGTAGCTGGGATTACAGGTGCACACCAGCACACCCCCCTAATTATCTAGCTCTTGCTCAGGCTGGTCTTGGACTCCTGGGCTCAAGCGATCCTCCCACCTCAGCCTAGAAAGTGCTAGATTGTCCATGCCCAGCCAAATATTTTTATTTCTTAAATTTTCATTTATTTGATTACTAATGAAGCTTGATATTTCCCAAGTTACTAGTAGCTATTTTTATTTCTTCTTCAACATAAACAGCCTATATGTGTTTTTGGGGAGGGAGAGGGTGTATTTTTCCTCATGGGGTTGAGCATTTTCCTCATGGACGTTTATATACATTAGAAATATTAACATCATGTCATTTCCCCTCAGCTTATTATGTGCCTTTTATATTTGATTATTGTGCTTGGGGATGTACAGAAGTTTTAAAATTTTCTGCAAGTCAAATCTAAAAATCTTTTTATGGTTTATTTCTTTGCTTTTATGGCTGGAACATTAAAAATCTACCTACATTTTCTTCAAATTTTATTGTTAAACATTTTGGTAGGTAAAGTCTTGCATACATGAAAACAATAAACATTTATTTGAGTGCTGAACATTTGCCTGATATCTTGCTGAATTCTTTATGTACTGCCACACTACTATCCAAATTGTGTTTCTATATACTACCCTTATATACAACAATATCAACTCAGGATGTCATTATTTTAAAAAAAGCTCTAATTTCTTTTTTATGTCAGTATCTGATCAATATCTTATCCTTTAAAAGCTCAATTTCTAAAAATATACTTTGAACCATCTCATCCTGTACTAGAGCTGAAGTAATCTACTTGCTTTCTGATTAAAAAAACACTTTATTGAACCTCTGTCCTATTTGGGGGCCCTAGAGATTAGAATTTTATACTAACTTGTAATCCTGCCTTGAAGAGTGTGAATCTTTTTTTTTTTTAAAGAGGAAGTGGGCATTTATTTTTGATATTTGAGGGTTTTGAGCAGTTAACAATTAAAATAGATCTGGGGTCGGGCACAGAGGCTTACACCTGTAATCAATCCTAGCACTTTAGGAGGCTGAGGCGGAAGGATTGCTTGAGGTCAAGAGTTCAAGACCATCCTGAGCAAGAGCAAGACCCTGTCTCTACAAAAACTAGACAAAATTAGCCAGGCGTAGTGGTGTGGGCCTATACTCCCAGCTACTTGGGAGGCTGAGGAAGGAAGATTGCTTGAGCCTTAGGGGTGGGGAACCTGTGACCTCAAAGCCCCATGTGGCCTTCCAGATCCCCAAGTGCAGCCCCTTGACCGAATCTAAACTTCACATAACAAATCCCTTTATTAAAAGTAAAAGTAAAATTTGGATTCAGTCAAAAGTCCACACTCAAGGATCCAGAAGGCCACATGTGTCTCAAAAAATAAAATAAAATAAAATAAAATAAAAATAAATAAATCTTAAGTCCACAACTCTTAGTCTCACTGTTTTAAACAAGACTTTCTTTCCTCCACCAGGGGCCAAAGATTGAAGTAGTAGAAAACAAAAGTATGGAAAACAAAGGTATTTCTACAGTAATGAATTTCTACATTAAAATGTATAGAAAACTTGAAAAGCAAATATGAAAGTCTTGCTAAATTCTGGGGATTAATCAAAGCAGTAAATGAAAAGCAAATACATGGAGGTGAAGATTCTAAAAGGAATGTCTTAGCCAGGTGCGGTGGTGCCCACCTGTAATCCCAGCTACTTGGGAGGCTGAGGCAGGAGGACCACTTGAACCCAGGAGTTTGAGGTTACAGTGTGAGCAATGATTGCGCCACTGCATTCCAGCCTGGGTGACAGAGTGAGACCTTATCTCTAAAAAAAAAATAAAAAAAAAAAAAAAAAAAAGACTCTAAGCCAGTTCTAGGTTCCCAGAAGCATTCTGTTTCACCGTTAAAATGACCTGGCTACCATTTACATTAGCTCACCCCAAAAAGGAAATACTTAGGTATAAATCTAGTAAAATATCTACAGTATCTATGAGGAAAACTATAAACTCTGATGAAAGAAATCAAAGAATATCTAAGTAAGTAGAGGGATAGTTCACATTTGTGGATATGATGACATAATATTGTTAAGATGTCTGTACTTTCCAATCTGTTCTGTAGATTCAACTCAATCCCCATAAAAATTTCAACAAGAAAAAACAAATAAAATAAAAGGAATGTCTGGTCATTCATTTTTCAGGGCTTTTTGCTTTGCTTAATTTCATTTAAAATTAAGTACAGCAGTCCCCCCTTATCACTCAGAGGATGTGTTCTAAGATCCTCCCACCCCCCGTGACTGCCTGAAACTAGGGACAGTTCTTAAGTTCATATATGTATTACTATATTTTTTCATATATATATACATACTTGTAAAGTTTAATTTATAAATTAGGCACAGTAAGAGATAAACAACTAATAAAATTAGAGCAATTATAACATATACTGTAATAAAAGTTACTTAAAACTTATGAATTATTTACTTCTGGAATTTTCCATTTAATATTTTTGGACCACGGTGGCCCACAGGTGACTGAAACCACGGAAAGCAAAATTTCAAGAATGACCTAAGAAACTAATAATAGCATAAGCATATTCTAGATCTTCTCTATTATAAGGCAATCATTAAGAATAGTATTGCCAAGTCATTTTAACATCCACATTGGTTTTTTATGATTGCCTTAGTTCCAAAAAGGAGAACCTGGTGATAGACTTCAGAGAAAAATGATGTGATTGTGACTAATGAAGATTAAGCGTCCTCAGTGTGCTGTACGGAAGAAAGTTTTCTTTTAAACAATAAAAAAACAAGTGACCAGAGAATTAAGTCATTATATGATAATATAGTCATGCCAAATTCAAAAAATCCTGTACCAGAGTATTATTTTTACACTGCAAGTGTAATTTAGTTTCAGAAAAACATCATCTCTCCATATTAATGTCATTAATTTTAGTTATTGGTTTTAATAATTGATTTTTGAGCTACACAAAAAGCTATATGCATAGGAAATTTAACCCATTTTATGTGTGTACATATTTCAGTAACATTATTAATAGAATAACTCAACGTTAGGTATCTATAGATATTATTACATTTACTTTACTTTTAGATAATTTATTCAAATTTGAGACACATTGATATAAAGATACCATTAACCTTATTCTTAAACTTATCAGCCATGAGTTGAGTTGTTTTGGCTCACAAAATGAGGAGGAAGAGATAAATAGATTTTTTCTAAGGTAACTTGAGGAAAGAAGAGAGGAAAGAAAAAACCCTTAAAGACAAGCATCTAGGAGTAAGTTAACTCTCCCTTAGCCAAATGCTTCAAAACAGAAAGGGAAGACTAACAGCAGAGAGTGCTTTCTGGGCCCAATCTTCCGAGGAGAGAGAGCAGAACTGACAGAATAGCTACTTGGGGCATAAGGATGAGTGGGACAAGGTGAAAAGACTACAGAGCAGTGTGCCATCACGTGTGCATTTGACCTACTTCAATTTTACATGCTCAGCCAACAGAGTATGAGAAATAGTGAAGATGGTCATCCTGCCATTCTAATAAATGAGTATATACCCCATGGGCATGGGATGAGCTTTCAAAACTGTGAGATAATAAATTTTGGTTGTTTAAGCCACTCAGTCTGCACAGGCTGCCATAAGAAAATACCAGACTGTGATAAACTCCCACATTTATATCTGCAGCTGAAACCTTTCTGAGTTCTAGACTTGCATATCCAACTGCATATTTGGCATGCCCATTTGAATGTCTCTGATTAAACTAAATATCCATAACGGAACTTAATTTCTCTCAAACCTGTCCCTAATGCTCAATTTTCCATCTCAACTGGCACCACCATTTACCCAGTTGTTCAAATCAAAAACCTCAGAATCATCTTTGATTTATTCCTCTCACTGCCTCTCCTCCCCAATCCAATCGACTGCCAAGTCCTATTTGTTCACTTCCAAAGATACTTAAAATTCAGTTTTCCATCTCCACTTCTGCTATCTTGATCTGGGCTGTAAATCATCATAGCTTAGCCACCTAACTACCTTTCAACTATCATAAAGAGCTTTCTAACTTTCCTTCACTTCCACTTAATTTTCTATAGCTGGTAGAGTAGTCTTTTGAACTTGTGCAATAAGATTGCCCTGCCTGTTAACTTCTCAGATCTTTTTTTTTTTTTTTTTTAGTTTCCTCCATAGCATTTCTTTTACAATTTTGGTTGCCTTTGTCTCCACCACTAAGTTCCATGAAGATAGATGCCATGTTTATATCTCTGACCATATAGTATACTTGATCATTTATTCAAGTATCAGTTATTTGGGCAGAAAGAGGGGGAAAGAAAATTGAATAAAATATGTATTGTGGTAGATGATGGTAAGTCCTAAGCAGAAAAATAAAAGAGGGAAGGGAATATGAAGAGTTGAGGTGAGGAAGGGAAGCTTGTGATTTTAAATAGGGTAGTCAAGTGACATTTGAGTAAAGACCCAAAGGATGTAAAGGAATAAGAATAATATCTGGGGGAAGGGCATTCTATGAAGGGGGAACTTTTAGTGCAAGGGCTCTAAGGAGGTAGCATGCCTGGCATGTTTGAGCAAAGTGTGGTGGAAGCCTAGGACTTGAGGAAAGTCAGAGGGGGAATCAGGTGGGAGTGTTGTCAGATGATGTTGGGCCTTGATGACCATAGTTAGGAATATTGGCCTTTACCCTGGGACTAGGAGTGATTGAAGAAGACACACATAATGTGACTTATGTTTTAACTGACTTACTCGGGCTGCAGAACTGAGAAGAGTCCAGGCAAGACAGGGTTGAGAACTTGGCTTTGGGTCAGCAGTAGAGATTGGAGAATAAAATTTTTCTTAAAAGCTAATGGCACTTAAAAACTACAGTTGAAACTAACAACTAAGAGAATTCTTAAACTGGGGTGATATTGTGCATAGTATTAATCTTAAAAGTAGTTCTTACATCATACTCCAAGGAAATACTTCAAAGTATGAAAACCGTATTTGTATTAAGATATTTATACCTGAATTTTGATAGACAAATTATGGAAATAACCTTAATATCTAACAACTGGGAAATATTTAATGTAGCTGAATGTTACATTATCATTGAAAATAGCTATATGGACTATGCCAGTATAGAAAGTCAACAAAAAATAATTTGGTGAACATAGAGAAGGTAAATGTATATTAAATATTTTGTTTAACTATGTAAAAATCATTTCCACAATAAAGAAGGGCCTAAAATAGCCATGGTCTTGTAAAATAGTTGTTTCTCAGTAAAAGTACTTTCTGGTTTTTATTAACTTCGAATTTAAAGTTCATTATACAGTTTTTATAAGGTATATATCTTAGTTAAATATTTACCTTGGGGTCTTCCAGTTTGTGGTATTTTACTGATGTCACAATAAGAATATGACATCAAAAATTATACAAGGGACTTTTTGCAAAACCTTTGTTGGTTAAGAGCTTATTTCCAAAGTAAAAACAAAGAACAAAGTTATACCAACTACAATCCTTTAATTCAGAATGCTAGTTAAAAGCTAATAAAATTCAATACATGGTTCTCAAGATAGTTTATTTGATCTAGTTAAGTCCAATATCTGAACAGGTCAGATTTCAGGAATAAAATTACCTTACTTTCAGAGAACTGATGAATACTCGCAAAACAGTGCCCTTATATTAATATATCCTATTTTCTCCACCTGGTCCCACCTCCACCTGTAGCATGCTTTGAAGAACTGTGAACAAGAAACCAGACAGGTTTATGTTCTAAGACTGGGCTCACCTATCGTTTTCATAGATCGTTTTCAGGACACCAAGTCTGGGTAACCAGGGTAGAAATGGGGGGAAGGGTGTGTCTTTCCCAAGTCTAGATGGGTAGAAGAAAGGGTAGAGGCCGATGCAGCTGGACCCTCTTACCTCCAGTTTCTGTAATTCCCACACGCATAAGGGAACCGCAACCACTATGGACACCAGGTAGATGACCACTGCTAAAGGTCGAATCCACTGTCTCCAGTTCCTCCAGGTACAAGTGCAAGGCATGTTTTCGGTTAAATTAGCTCCGGATAGCAAGGGAAAAGAGCTCGAAGGAGATTGTAATGGGGAGCCCTGTTCTCTGGCTGTTTTGTCAACTCGCATACTACTGACAAAGAGCTGTTGGGTGACTTTACCAAAAGCTCGAGCCGCCTCCTCGGCCGGCGCTGTGCTTTCTGTTGCTGTTGCTGTTGCTGCTGCTGCAACTGTGGCCTCTCAGGTTGCTACCGAGAAGCAGTGCGGGCAGCATCCTTTCTTCCCCACCCAGCATCTACCCGGTTTTACTGTGGTGGGATCTCCGGCGGAGCCGCTCCCTCACCTGGGGATCGCCCTGAGCTCTGCCTGCACCATGGCCTCGACAGCGGCGCCGACCAGGACCGGCCTCTAGGGACCCAGCACACTCCGGTTCTGCCCTACCGCTGCCTGCCCGCTTGCTCTTTTCTTTAGGGTTCGCGGTTCCTTCCTCCAGCCCTCGCCGGTGTCTCTTCGCCTGATTCTGTTGGTAGATCAGGCCCCAAGATTTCCTCACTCACTCGCACGGGACATCCCCTACGGCGGAACCCAAGGCCAAACCAGGACTTTCTGCTCTTTTCCGCTTCCGCCTCTGCTGTCTGAGGCAGGCGATTCGTCGTCAGCGCCAAACGAGACCCGCCCCATCCGGCTGGCTTTAAACTCTCTGATTGGTCATTTGCGGGGGCGGGGCGGTAGGATTGCGTAGCACGGTTTGAAGGAGGAGTAAGTGGATGGAAGGTGGTGTAGTTGCTGCCAGGTGGTCCGGTGGCCCGTGAGGAGGATTCTGGAAAGCTGCAGGAATTGTTTGAGGACACTGGAGGAATACTGGCTACATTCTTCTGCTGACCCTATTCCAGCTCAAACAAAGCTTGGGTAAGGGGCAGCTACTTTAGAGTCGAACTGGAAGAGAGAAGACCTCTCTAGGAGTAGATATGGAAGCCAGTTGGAATAAGACAGAGAATGGGAAACGTCCGCCCAGTTTTCTGTCAGATAATAACATTAGTTATTATAATAACATTAGTTAACTAATAATAACATTAGTTATTTCTGGACCCTACAGAAGGATCATTCTAAAGGTTTAATTTCAGAAGCAAGCACAAATACGGAATCTCCTTTCCACACTTGGAACTTGTATTAAATACACTCATTTAAGTTTCAAAAGGTTGACATTCCAGCTGACAAGGAATATAAGGAATTTTATATACTTAAAGCTTTTAGCTAAACCTATAGAGCAAACAAAATGGCATATGGGATCCTAAAGTCTTTATAAACCGATAGAGCAGACAAATATCTACTTCTCAATGAGATATACGAATGTGTTTGATATTATAATTGTCATTTTCGGAGGTACAGGCACTATATTATATGAGTTGTTCTGCACAAAAAAAAGCCCTGAGAGATAGGCAGTTTTCTATTTCATGGGTGAGAAGGTTTCAAGTAGTTAAGGAATTTGCCCAAGCTCACTGAGCTAGTAAGTGGTAGTGCTGGGATGCTAACCTTGGTTTCTCTGACTCCAAAGGGCATTATATTTAAACATTTGACTTGTCGGTACCTGCCATCCGGGGAATTTCTGCCTAATGCCCATATGGACAAGAAGGCCTGTAATATTGAGTACACCTAGCCCAGAATTCTCACAGAGACTTCCAGGGACTACTATGAGTATCTTTTCCAGTGTCATCTGTCCTAGCCAAAGACTGGAGCTTGACTTCTGCAGCTGTCTTCCCAATCTTTAACATGTCCATTTTACATCCTGACCACTTTTTAATACAAACTGCTTTCTGAAAGGGGAATTAGGCCTTTGTTTGTTCTTCCTAAGCTAACTTACAATATTGAAATAGTTGTTTTTTAAAAAATTTCCTGATCTTGTGAATTTCCTGAACTTGTGAAAACTTCCTTTATTTTCCCTCCATATATTCTTATAGCACTTATGTTGTGTTGTATTTGTCTACTTGTTTGTCCTGATCATTAAGTTAATGATCAGAACCTGTTGTTAAAGTTCAGAAAATAGAAGAATAATGAAGAGAAAGTTAATTGTACTGTACAACCAAGTATAACTACTCTTTACTTCTTTTGGTACATAGTATAGGCTTCCTTGATTAGGATGTAGGCATAGATTGTGCTTTCAGCCACAGTATTTTTGCCACCTATAATAATCTTTCCCATTCTTTCTGATGGACAACACTTTTTCACCTAACTTGTGAAAACTTCCTTTATTTTCCCTCCATATATTCTTATAGCACTTATGTTGTGTTGTATTTGTCTACTTGTTTGTCTTTTTTACACTGTGAGTTCCTAGGAGCAAGCTAAAATTCTAGAATCATTAGAAAAAAGCAAAGGAGAGAAGAGACTAGACTGTCAAATGCACAAATGATTTCACACCCCAGTTTGTGAACTGGGGTTCATCTATGGTGACGTTTCTTCAGAGCAGCAGAGTTATGAAAAAAAAAAAAGAAGACAGGTTGAATATGCCAAATCTGACAGAGATCTGAAATATTCCAAAATCTGAAACTTTTTGAACATTGATATTATGCTCAAAGAAAATGCTCACTGGAGCATTTTGAATTTGGGATGTTCAACCAGTAAGTACATTCCAAAATCTGAAACATTTCTGGTTCCAAGCATTTCAAATAAGGGATACTCAATCTGTATGTATGTGTTTGTGTGTGTATATATATATAAAATAAGTTTTTAATTTAGTTTATTCACTCTTAAAGATTGTATTTTATTTTGAAATTGTCTATTCTATTTTTTAATATGATGATAGTAGTTCTTCAAATATTCTTACTTTGGAGAATAAAAAGTTGGCAACCTTATTTGCCCACCATTTGGTTTTTTTATTTCTGCAATTTTTCTTGACCCATGACATCCTAAAGTGTAGTTACTGATAGGGAATGGCCACTGGTGTCAGCAGCCATAATGCTGATGTGATCCTAATCTACTTGGTTTGCTTGCTATAGGTATTCTCTGTATTCTTTCTGGATATGACTATGCCTAAGCCTGAGGGTGAATCTGAGCTTGATGGTGTTTAGAAAATAAGTGGTTATAACGGGAAGATGGTACTGGGGTCAAAAGCAAGCTGTTAGTCAGTCTTGATGCAAATATATAGATAAAGTGAAATTTCTGTTTGTTACTGCATCACATGAAAATAGGTGGAATTTTGCTATCCTTAGAGGGTAAGTTTGGATTGGTCTCCCTTAAAATAATAGGTTAATAACCGGGTGTGGTGGTGTGTGCCTGTAGTCTCAGCTACTTGGGAGGCTGAGGCAGGAGGATTGCTTGAGTACAGGGGTTTGAGGTTGCAGCAAGCTATGATGACACCACTGTATTCTAGCCCAGGTGACAGAACAAGACCCTGTCTTGAAAAATAAAATACAATAGAAAAATAATGGGTTAAATTCGCTTTGAGGGATGTTGGAAGGTGTTAACCCTTTGGCATGTATCTCCATTTC
The DNA here is from genome assembly GCA_028533085.1 of Varecia variegata. Lineage (NCBI taxonomy): Eukaryota > Metazoa > Chordata > Mammalia > Primates > Lemuridae > Varecia > Varecia variegata. Next base: position 120,947,629 of record CM052440.1, read on the forward strand.
TCTCTCTATATATATGACCATGGTGGTTTTAAAACCTGGCTGCACCTTCTTCAATACTCTTTCCATAAAAAGATAGAGGCTGCGTTCCCTCTTCTGAGATCTGTGTGGGCTTGTGACTGATTTGACCAAGAGAATATGGTGAAAGTGACCATAGTCACTGTATGTGACTTCTGAGGCTAGGTCATAAAAGGCCATGCAGCTCCACCTTGTCTGCTACAATGCTAACTTAGAACTCTCAGCCGTCACATAAGAAGTCCCACTACCTGAGGCTGGCATTCTGTGATAAAGCCCAAGACCCATAGAGAGGCCCCTTGAAGGTACTTGCGTTGACAGTCACAGCTGGGCCCATGCCTTGAGTCAGCCTAGCCCAGCCCAGCCCAGGTGCCAGTCATGTGAATGGATGAGTAGATTCCAACCCCCAGCCATGCCCGTCACTCCTCAGCTGTTCCAGTCTTCCCAGCTGAGGCCCTAGGCAAATGGACTGGAGATAAGCCATCCCTTCTCTGCCTTGTCCTAAGTCCTGACCTGAAGAATCCATAAGCATAATAAAAATAATCATTGTTTTATTTAACTGGGTTTAGAGTTGTTATGCATCTCTTCCAGTGAATAGATAACTGAAGCAATGTTTTTTGTCTTTGTATTTATGTACCCTGTACCTAATTTGAAAGAAGTTTCTCACAGTGATTTTTTTAACTGTAGCAGACTTTTAGACTAGATAAAGTCCCTCAGGTTTTTCTTTTTTTAGGAATATGTTGGCTCCAAAGTCTGAGATTGTTCTAACCAATCAATGAGTTAAGTGAGTTTTAGATTTAAATGTTGCAAGAATACAGGGGAGAGATGTGAGCAGGACTTTACAGTATGCTTACTTTTTAATGTTTCCTTTTCTCTCCCACCCCCAAATAGGAGGGAAAATGGTCCACTGTGAACCAAATAAGTGGGGAAGAAAATAAAAGTGGTACAAGTAGTAAAGTCAAACTTTCAAATTTGAACCTTGAAGCTGAGTATTTTTGCCCACTTCCAAGTTTCTGCTTTACCTACCACATCCTTCAGGCTACCCTTTAAGCTCCATTGAGGGCACCATGCCTTATTCATCTCTACCTACCCTAGCCCTCTGTCTATAACAGACAAAACTGGAGATACTTGGTAAGTATCCTCATATCTTTACATGTCTGTATGTCTTTATATACATTCTACCTCATCTTGAGACTTCGCTCAAGTATTTTTTGGTATATAAATACTACAGTTGCATTTACACATTTTTTGCGCATTTAATAAACCTTAAACATAAAAATCTGTTTAACATGTTCCTATTCAAATAAAAGTGAATTACAATGACTTAGAAAGTTTTTTGAGTATTTCATACCATTTTGTTTGTTTTGTTTAGTGGGTCTTATGATTCCAAGCAGGGATTGGGAAACTACACCCTGCAAGCCAGTTCTGGTCTGCAGTCTGTTTCTGTGTGGCCCATGAGCTATGAATGGTTTCTAAATTGCTTTTTTTTTTTTTTTTTTTTTTTGAGACAGAGTCTCGCTCTGTTGCCTGGGCTAGAGTGCCGTGGCGTCAGCCTAGCTCACAGCAACCTCAAACTCCTGGGCTCAAGCCATCCTCCTGCCTCCCAAGTAGCTGGGACTACAGGCATGTGCCACCCTGCCCGGCTCATTTTTTCTATATATATTTTTAGTTGTCCAGATAATTTCTTTTTATTTTTAGTAGAGACGGGGTCTGTTGCTCAGGTTGGTCTCAAACTCCTGACCTCAAGCGATCCTCCTGCCTCGGCCTCCCAGAGTGCTAGGATTACAGGTGTGAGCCACCGCGCCCGGCCTACATTGCTTTTTTTTATTGTGGTAAAATATACATGACACAAAATTTACCATTTTAATCATTTTAAGTGTATAATTTAGTGGCATTAAGGATGTTCACATTGTGGTGCAACTGTTACCACCATCCATCTCCAGAACTTTTTTATTACCCCAAACAGAAATTCCATACTCATTAAATAATAAGTCCCCATTATCTCCTGCCCCCAGCCCTTGGTAACCGTTATTCTACTTTCTGTCTCTATGAATTTGGCTATTCTGGGTAACTTATATAAGTGGAACCACACAGTATTTGTCCTATTGTATCTGACTTATTTCACTTAGCTTAATGTTTTGAAATTTCAGCCATGTTGTAGCATATATCAGAATTTCATGGCCGGGCACGGTGGCTCATGCCTGTAATCCTAGCACTCTGGGAGGCCGAGGCAGGTGGATCGCTTGAGGTCAGGAGTTCGAGACCAGCCTGAGCAAGAGCGAGACCC
>CM052440.1:120950027-120981640 GCA_028533085.1 Varecia variegata
AGACTCTGTCTCAAAAAAAAAAAAAAAAAAAAAAAAAGAATTTCATTCCTTTGTAAGGTTGAATAATATTCCATTGCGTGTGTATACTGCATTTTGTTTATTCATCTGTTGATGGAAACTGCGTTGTTTCTGCCCTTTGCCTAATGTGAATAATGCGGCTATGTACATGGGTGTACAAATGTCTGTTCAAGTTCCTGCTTTCAATTTGGTTTTTACATTTTTAAAGAGTTGTAGAAAAAAAGAATATTTCAAAATATTTACTCTTTGAACTTTTGCAGAAAAAGGTTGCCAACCCCTAATTTAATTAAAAACTTTTACAGTGGGCTCTTATGAAGTTGCTGAGTGCAGCTTTCCATAAAGTTCATTTGTTTCTTCATTAGGAAAATGATATTTAAATTTTAGTAGAATTTCTCACACTAAATATTTGAGGAACTCTAGTTGTTTGGTCCCAAAACCAACATTGAAAAATCACTGTTTTGTTTTTGTTACTAAGAGTGTTCACTGATTTAAAAGCAAGATTCACTGATTTAAAAGCGAGCCTGCAGTCACTTCACAGTAAGAGGGCACAAGGGTTCTTCAGAGCCAGGATGGAGTGAAAGCAAAGGCCCTGCCATGTATAATTAGGTATGTAGAAGCTGGAGGCACTGTCCTTTCCGCTTTTGATCTGCTTTTCTAATTCTACTCTGAGCAGGCTATGTCCTTTGAATCCTAGCAAGTCCCTAAGGCAGAAATTTCCAAACTGTCTTGTTTCACAGTGCCCTTAGAATCTCACTAATTTTTTCATGGTGTCCCTTAGCCAAAGAAATATCCAATAGTTTTATTAAGTAATTAGGTCAAAATAACCCAATTATAGACATTCATGTAATGTCTGACAGATGTGTTTCTCTCAAAAATTAAAATACCCCAAGGTTCATCTGTGAGTCCACTTCAGTGGCCTATGACTCCTTAGCACATGATTTGGGAACTACAGTCTTCTACCCGGGTTTCTGACTGGACTTGCCTTTGTCCTTGGCCTTAGCTTTTTGTTTCATCCCAGATACTGTTCCCCACATTTCCAGGGATTTCCTAACAATAATTTCTGATGGCTTTCTTTGCTTTACAGATTTAATTTTTACATTATTGATTCAGGTTTATTTCCCCAGTATATTAAATTTTATTTTAGATTTTATTTATATAGTTTCTTTGTTTAAACTACTGAAATAAATATTTAAATGAATAGAACATTTGCTCTCATTTTGAAAGATGTATTACTAGTATTACTGGATTAATGACTTCAGGGTTCTTTAGTTTCCTCATGAGAAAGGTGATAAAGTATCTTAGGCACCCAGTAGTCTTTAAACGTATATGTTGTCCTTTGTCACTAAAGATACTCTGAATGGTACAAACAACTTACATAGTAAATAATAAATTACCTTTTCTATAAATTATTACTCACTAGATAAGCTTTCTAGTAGCTCTATCTGGTAGGGAAGTTTCTTCTCTTTTTCTTCTTTCTTATCTCCACTGATGTTTTATTTTCAGACTAATTTAAGTGATACTTCTAGAATTTCAAGTTGCAGGCTAAAAGGAATGAAAAAAACTTTTAGTAACTTTAAATAACAGAATCAAAACTAGATACTGCAGTAGATTTGGGAGAAAAGGTATTTCTAATTAGGAAGAAGATTCTGTGTATTATTAAAAATATGAGAAAGGAAAAATATTTTTATACTGAAACAAATTATTTTAGGATTTAAATAAAAATTAATATGCCATTTATTTGTACATTAGATGCTAGACTGGTGATTGCCGTAGAAAAAAGACTTTGACTTACACGAGGTAAAGAGAATTCATGGGAGGATTTTGTCTTAGAGTAGAGGAATAGTCTTCTTTGAATGTAAGGAATGTTTTACCTTTATTTTTCTCATGTATTTCCGGCTGTTGATTGCCCTTGTGTAAACTCATGAGCACATGTCCTATACGTGTTTATATAGGTAGGATGTGTGTGCGTGAATTCTTCACTTATGGGGTTCTTCAGGCTTGGGCCAGTGTCAATGGTGCTGCTCTTTATGTAGCACTTTACTATGCAGAGGGAAAGCTAGACATTTTTGCTCCCATAGTATTAATGTAATTTCTATGATTTGTGCTTTCTAGTTTTCTCCTTTGGCTAAGGAGAGGATCACAGGAGAGATGTGTCTTTGTTTTCTCCCTTCCTGCTTGACTCTCTCCCTAGAACCATCTCTAAGTCAGAATATAAGAATCAGCCTGTTGTACTGAAGCTAAGCTTTTTCAGCTCTCCCTTTTCTCGGGAATTCTGGCTTTGTGACCAGTGTCTCCACGGAGGAAGACTTAACAGGAAAAAGTACCTTGCCAGAGGTACTAGTTTTCTATTACTGCTGTAACAAATGACCACAAACTTAGTGCTTAAGTAATACATATTTACTGTCTTACAGTTCTGGAGGACAGAAGTCTAACATGGGTCCCAAAGGGCTAAAATCAAGGGATCAGCAGGACTGCATTCCTTTCTGGTGGCTCTCTAGGGAAGAATCCATTTCCTCCCTCATTCAACTCAATGGCAGAATTCAATTCTTTGCAGTTGTAGAACTAAAGTCTCTGTTTCTTTGCTGGTTGTCAGCTGAGGGCCATCCACAGCTTCTAGACAATGTCCATACTTTTTGGTTCATGGTCCCCTTCCTTCATCTTCAAAGCCAGCAACAGCAAGTCAAATCCCTTTCACATAGCATCCCTTCTTCTTCCTGCATCTTATACTTTTAAGGACCCATGTGGTTAGATTGGGCCTACACAGGTAATCCAAGCTAATCTCATCTCAAGGTCTTCAACCTTAGTCACATCTGCAAAATCCCTTTTGCTGTGTAACGTAACATACGTCCAGGTCCTGGGATTAGGAAATGGACGTGTTTGGGGTTAGGTGGAGGTTATTATTCTGTCTACCACACCTGGTGATGTTAAAAAAAAATGACCTGACACTAAAAGTCCTCAATTTTCAATCATTCTAGAGCTGTCAATTTTGTACATTGTATGTTAATATCCAGAGCTTCCTTTCATATGTTGAATTTAGACTTTCCTACATCCACTGATAAGGTCTTGAAGTCAATTGTGTTACAATATTTAGTTATCCCTTTAGGATAAAGGAAGGAAATAGTTAAAGGGAAATATGGAGATGAAAGTTTTACTTTTCCTTCCGACGTGGAAGAAAACAACAACAACAATCTGTGATCATGTTTATATGTTGATGGGAAAGAGCCACTAGAGAAGTAAAGCTGAATGTGACAGGTTGAAAGTTATCCCCCAAATCTGTTCTTCCCTTCTGTCATAGCAAAAGAGTTTTAGCTAGGCATATGGCCATCCAGCTAGAAACTACATTTCTCAAACCCCCTTGCAGCACTGGTTCTGACCAGTGATCAGGTTCCTTTAGTAATGCACTGTCTTGATAAGCTGGAAGGCAGAACAAGGTGTCCAGCACAGTTGTAGTCTTCTAGTAGCATTTCAGGGTTCATTGTTCAGAAACTGGTGGCAGTGGCAGCTTTTTTATTTGACTCTCTAAACCCTGTTATTAGCAACTAGCCCTGCTGTCACCTAACCATACCCTCAAGGAAGGTCTGGAGGACACTTCACCAAGCACCGGGAGAGGGGCATCCCTTGGTGGCTGTCCTCTGACATCTGGAGAAGACAGTGGAAATGCTGCAAAAATTGCACTTCCTGACTACAGTGGAAAAATGGCATTCCATAGAGGTAGAGGGTAGGTGGTAGAGTTTAACTAAGACGATTTTAGGTGCAGTTAGTATAATGCATCACAGAGAAAGAATGGTAATAGGAGTGTTTTGAAATAGGCAGCCTACTGAGGTTCCGTTTTGCATAGTAGAAGGAATACTTCTAGATCTATTGGGCAGAAACTGACTGGACACCGCTGTTATAATTCATGGCTTCCTCCCAGCTTCCCAGAACTAAGCCAGTGTGTAGACTTGAAGCTCCTCAACAGAGGTGGAGGCCAGGTACCTCTGAAGCACTCTATAGAGCAGCCATAGGTTTATACAATAGATTTCCTCCCAAGCCTTCCACAGAGTGAACTAGAGCTATTCACCTAGGGGACTGTGCACTGAGAGAAGGGAAATACCAAACCTTCTGGGAACTATTACATACAGCTTGGATTTTACACTCACCCCAGAGACCGAAAACACTACAATAGTCCACCAAAGTAGGGGGTTATGGGTTCTTGGCCCAAATTCATCTAACAGTGCATCTAGTGGGACTGCAGGCCCATCCTGTGTTTATTATCCCAGCCCCAGAATATATGGTGGGAGTACACACACACACACACACACACACACACACACACGCATGCATACATATTCACCTATACATATTCTTGTAGAATACCATTCTGCTTTCCTGTCCTGTAGGGTGAAGGCTATTATGAAAACAGGGACCATCTCCGGACTCTGGAGCTCTTCCCACACAATAAACCAAGCTAGTAAATGGTAAGTAACACTGCTGGGGGAATTGTTAGAAATTACTGTTGCCATAAAAACCTTGAGAGAAGCAGGGGGTAGTAATTCCTACCGTATGTGCATAAAACTTTTCTGTTTGACCAGAACAAAAGCCTGGCGGGCCTTGAAAATGACAGTAGATTACTGCAAACCTAATCAGGTGGTGATATTAGTTGCAACTATAGTTTTAGATATAGTATATTTACTGAAACAAATGATCACCCCAGGCACCTGACATGCAACTTTTGACCTGGCAAATGCATTCTTTCCCATCCCAATCAGTAGGCAAAATCAGAAGCAGTTTGTGTTTGTATAGCAGAGACAAGGGTATATCTTTATTGTATTCTATAGCTGTGGTCCCCAACCCCTAGGCAGCAGTCCTTGGCCTGTTAGGAACCGGTCTGGTGCCCCCTGCTTCCCCCCCACCCCCCCCACCCCCCATCTGTGGAAAAATTGTCTTCCATGAAATAGGTCCCTGGTGCCAAAAAGGTTGGGGACCCCTTTACATTGATTATTACACTGTTAATTGGATCTGGTGAACAGAAAGTAGAAAATATACGTACCAAGGGTGGGAGGTAAACCCGGTGAGAAAGTTCAGGGCCCTGCCACCACTTTGGTGAAGTTTCAAAAGGTCCAGTGATTTGAGGCATATTAGGAAATCCCTTCTACAGATAGATGAGGGACAGTACCTTGCACCATTCACCACAGAGAGGCACAGTGTTTGAAAAGCCTCTTTAGATTTTGGTGACAACATATATCACCTTTGGGCATGCTGCAATAACCCATTTATGAGATAATCCATAAGTTCCCAGTGTTACGTGAGTCCTGGAACAAGAATAAACTCTGCAGCAGGTCCAGGCTGGGATGCAGGCTGACATGCCACTGTAGTCTTATGACCTAGCAGGTTCAATGGCATTGGAGGTGTGCATGACAGCAGGGTGCTGTTTGGAGACTCTGGCAAGCTTTGTCTAGTGCTAGACTCTGGCAAGTCACTAGACAACCATCCATCACAAACTAGCTATTATCTGATCACTGAACCATAAAACTGGGCATGCCCAGTAGCATTCCATTATAATGGAAATGGCCACTACAAGACCTGGCCCTGACAGGTTCAGAAGGTGCCAATAAACCGCACAAGCAAATGGCTCAGACTCACGTCTTATTATAAGTTGGTATCAATTCAGATATACTCTCACCTGAAACCTAAAGTATTAGTTAGTATAGTTACATATAATATGTTGGAAGTTGGGAGGGAGGAAAGAAACAACTAAATAACATAAAATATAGCTGCTAGAATCCTCCAAGTTGAAAATTGTATGTATAGTATGAATAGTCACCCTTCATCACTTTTGGCAGCCCCAAATTACATGAGTATGGTGCTTACCTATATCCAGTGTTCCTCCCCTTCCGTGACACCGAAAGATTACACTTTTTTGTCCCTCTTGAAGGAGGGACCATGTGGCCAGTAGGTTATGAGGGAGAGTCATGTGCATCCTTTCCAGGTTGAAATATTTAATTGCTGGCCTACGACCCTCTTGCACACTCTTGCCTTTCCTTAGCAAACCTTGCCAACTGGAGAAGCTGGGTTGATTCTAGAAGACTGAAATATGGACTGTATGGGTCAACACGAAATGAAGTGAAAGCATTTAAATATTTTTTCCTTTTATTTTTAGTTGACACAATAATTATACTCATTTGTGTGGTATTTCGATATGTGTATACAATATGTAATGATCAAATTGGGTAATTAGCATATCCATCACCTGAAACATTTATCATTTCTCTGTGCTGAGAGTATTCAAATCCCCAGCTTTTAGAAAATAATATAATAAATTATAGTTAACCATATTCACCCTACAGTGCTACAGAACACCAGAACTCATTCCTCCTATCCAGCTGTAATTTTGTATCTGTTAACCAGCCGCTCCCCCTCTTCACCTCCCCCCAACCCTTCCCAGCCCCTAGTATCCACAATTCAACTCTCTACTTCCATGAACTCAAATTTTTTTTTTTTTTAGCTCCCACATATGAATGAGAACATAAGGTGCTAAAATTTCCTTGGCATAATGTAGAGGGAGAAATTTAAAGACTTTGGAAATAGAGATGCTAGAGTGGATTTTTCACATGTAGCCCACCCAGTCACCTACCCTCTAACTTTACCCAAGAAAGGGCCTGGAGAAAACACATTAGTAAAGAAGTGTCACCATCTCTGGAAAGTGCTTTAGTGGCTATTGTTTGTAATTGTAGCTGTTACTGGGGAACAGTGCAGTTAATATAGGTTCCCGAATTTCAATGGGGGCGGGAGGATCCAGATGTGGTAGAACCAAGTAGGAACACTTAATGGCTAGAGGAAAAGTGATTGCAGTTATTATAAAAGGCAGCAGGCCTGATACAGAATGGCATGACTTCGAGATGGTAGCCAACTGAGCAGGGAGTCCTTAGGCTGTTACTATAAGAACTGCAAAGGGTCGGAGATTTTTACCTTGTTTGCAAGCCAACAGGTTAGCCACAGTTCATAGATGCTGGCAGAAGATATGAGACACCTGGGTCAGAGACAAAGGAGTCTATTACTCACAGCACAGGAGGTGATATGAACTTCACGTATACATTCTTATACATCGGTTTCCCTTGCCTCCCAAGTCTTGGGGTGATATGGAGAGGCTCAGGTATATGCTGTGCATGCAGTGGGTCTGCATCACAACTGAGGAACCCCAAGCCTAGAAAACCTCAATCTTTTATAATGAACTGTAAGCAAACCTGCCCAATCCTTGCCCTGGAGGGAGACCCCATTGCCATTCTGTTGGTCAAGAAACAATGTGCTCTCTGTTTGAGAGGGAGACATTATCTATCTTCCAAGGTGGTTTGCTATATAAAATATCCTTGAAAAGATAATCCAGAAGGAAAGCTGAGCAAAAGCATGCAGAAATGTTATGAGGAATTTTCTCCCAATAGCGATTAAAATAGATAACCAGACCTACTTGATACGCATCACCAAAAAAATTATACATTTGGTGGGTAGAGGGCTGACTTGAGCCAGCATGATAGAGTCACTTGCTTCCCTCCCTGAGACTGCTCCTAAACCCAAAGCTATTTTAATAAAATTGAGGCTATAAACCTTTGAAGAAGGACTCAGAGATAATATTAAAGGTGCAGTCTGTGAATCTTGCCTGATGTTTACCAAGGAAACCATGCACAGTAGGGCAATGGGAGATAAGCCACACCTTTTGTTATTATCAAACAATTGTTTTCAATAAACACTAATTGCCAAATAATTCTAACAAATGATTACTGATCATATGCTTCAGTCAAGATTCCAGCTAAAAACGTGGTAAATTAAATTGAGCTATTTGAGACAAATTTAATAGGGGGACTATTTGCAATGGTGTAGGCAAGGAGTGTGGAAGCCATTTGGCATAGCACAGTAACCAGCCAAAGCGGAAGTAGTTACTAAAGTGAGGAGGTGGACTGACCGGCTGTGGCAATGGGCCATCTAAAAAGCTGTGACCTTCTGTGCAGGGAAGAGCCCACGGGGGTGGGGGGGGGAGTCGAAACAACGCTCAACCTCACTCTCCTCCCATCTTCTGATCTGCCATTCATGTCCCCTGTTGGCCAAACCTGGTGGAAGCCAATGCTCCCCAGGGCCTCTTGCTGAGTCAGGACAGATCGGCCTCCCAGGGCACAGAGCAAGGCAGGCAAGGGGAGAGGATGGATTTGGTGTGACAAATGAAAGAAATCCAACCCAACGTAGTGAAACAGAAAGTATTAAAAATAATACTTTAACTTAAAATATTCTGACTCCCCGATGTGTCCGTTACTGCCTTTTTTTTTTTTTGAGAGGGAATGAGCTAGAAATTAGATGTTTGGGACATAAATCTGCCTGCAGATTTATATGATACAGTGTTGTTTATTTTTATTCAGCACCTATATAAATATTAATGATTTACATTTTACTAGCTAGTGTCCTTCTGAAATTGACTGATACCACACCATCATCACCCCTATTTTACCCACAGAGAATAAGATCCATTATGATTTTTGAATATGCCCTCATTTTTATGTGACCACTGACCTGGCCTGCTGCAGATTTGACCCAATTATTTCAGCCGTCTTCACGTTTGATTCTCATCACTATGGGTCAAATGAGCTGAGTGGCCATCGACACTGATTACGATGGGGCTTGCAGTGATAGGATGGGCCGTGCCACAGCCTGGTCTCCCTGCACAGAAACATTCTTCTCAAGAATCAGTTTAAAAAAAAATCAGCAGAAAAGAAGATGCTGATCTGTTGAAATTCTTTTTCATTTGAATTTTCAGCTACACTGTCACCAGTATTTTTTTTTTTTTTAATGTAATACAATAGGATAGGTATCCTGAAATAGGTGCCCTGTGTCTTTGGAAAGAGCAAATGGATGACAATATCCAGATCTGAAATTTATAGTAACACCAAGTTGACCACCCTGGTCATCCTAAGAGAGCCCCAAACTGCGCCACGTGTATTTTCTAAAAAAGGTGAAGGAAGGCAGAGTGAGAATAAAGTTTGAAACTGAAGACTAGTACACTTTTATGCAAAATATAATACCAAAATGAAGCGTGCTGGTCCAGTTTTCTTTCCAGTTATAGTTAATCCCTAATATTTCTAATGAGCTATTATTGTATTATATATTGCTGTATATCCCATTGGCCATACCATTGTTGTCTTTACTCATGGCCTTAAAGAATTTCAGCTTTAATAAGGGACTATAGTTTCTTAATCAGATTATTTTAGATTTGGGAGATTGTGTGTGTACGTGCACACGTGTGTATACAGTTACAAATTCTTAGTATCTAGCAGGGTTTTATTTTTGTTCATTTTCCCCCAAAGATAGTTTATAATGCTAGATATTTTCTTGTTGTGGAAGCCTGTTGAAATGAACTCATATTTCTATTTATAATTATATTACTTGTTTATTATAAATATTCTCTTTTATGTATTACATGTATAATATAAATGATCGTATTTATTGTGGGTGCCTCATAGTCCAGTTTACTGCTGATTTAAATAAAAAGATTTCTTTAGTCTTAATTAGCAGCTCTTTCTTCAAGGAGAGGTTGAAATCCTAACAAATGGAAGATTAAAGAGAGCTGCGGCTTTAATCATTTTTTTCTTTTGCTTTTGCTCAACAAGAACCCACTACTCATAATTTCCAAGCCTTTCTACTATAAAAAAGTTTTAATTTACACATAGATCTGGTAAAATTGTTGCCATTTTTGTCTTGGTGCTTTGAACATTCCCCAAGATGCTGCCACTTGTTTTATGTACCAAGTTCAAGATGCTGTAGGCGTGCAAGTGGCCTGCATGTCTTCCATGCATCCAAAATGTATTTGCTGAGTACATACTGTTGGTCGGCAGTGTCCTACACACTTGAGTTACTGTAGGGAGGTGGACATCTGTATCCTGGCTCTGCACTTTTGCCTGTGCCAGCCCCTTGTTTACAATTTCCAATCCCCTCATCCCCACCTATTCAAATCCTAGCTGTGAATCTATCTTCCCATCTCATCTTACTCTGAACTCTTGACATTTCTGAGAAGACAAACTATCAATATTTCCTCCCTCGATGAGCACAGTGACCTTCCCTCAGCAGTAGTGACAAGGTGGCTGAGCAAGGAGGGAGTTTCAGACCCTCTTGCGGAACCTGGTGCTGATACGCCAATTAACATCTGAGAAAAGGATGCTTTTTTCTTTAACCAGCTAGACTGAATCTCCCAAATCAGCTGAGTGATCCCTGCCGCTCTCAGTGCTTCCAAAAAATATGCAAGGTGGCAGGAGATTCATGTTCTTCCCCTGGAGCACAACCACGGTGTGTCCAGCTGCATCTTTTCCAAGCATTGGATGGTGAGAACTCAGGTACTGTGTGTACCGTGTTCCCCTTGCACTGTTTGGGCATTTTTTTTTTTACAAAGACTTATTATTTAAATGCTGTATGAGTCTTTATAGACAGTGACCAGACTGTCCTTTACTTCTTTTAGGGATCTAGCGCAGTGCTCAGCAGTGCTCACCACTCAAAAAGGGACTGGTGGATGTTTGGCAATTTTTTCTGGATGATTAAAAAAAGAAAAAAGAAAAAGAAAAAAAAACTGGTGGATGCAAGAGTAAAGAGTACACTACACATTTGAATCGTGCTATTCTGGTAGTGGAATAATGTCTCTCCTGATTCTCTCATACCTCTTGTTCAGGCTGTACATGGTTGCCCCTTTACTCTTACGTGCATTAAGCGTGATGCCCAACTTAGTACATGTTGAATGAATGAGCAAATGAATGAATGAAGGAATAAATATTAGATAAAAATCTAGATTTTCAACTCCTGCTTCCTCCATCATACCTTTTCTGACTGTGCCAGTCCTCAGTGATTACTCCCTATTCTGTATTATTTATGTAGTGGTTAGAATAGGCTACCATGAATGGTTATAGTCTATGTCTGTATTCTATCTACTCAACCAGATTTTAAAGAACTGGGACTGTGCCTTACACCCTCGTTTCTATGCATTATGCCTGGCACAGTGCCTTATAATAGCATGCTCAATATGTATTAGTTGTTGTTGATAATAAAATTTTGGGAGGAAAATAAACCAGGAACTTCCAAGCTATTGTTCCATTTTGCTTTGACCTTTCTTTCTGGTAGAAGGTCTTGATTGAATCTGAAGTACTGTTAATCGCAATTTACATGATTTATCAAATATAGGTTTTAGCTTTGATTATACTAAACTAAATGTACTTGAGAGAGTAATACCACAAAAAATAAATTAAAAGCAGTTTTTACATTATATTTCCTGCAGTGGATGATCCAGGGTGCAGAGGCAGTGTGGGATAGGGAAAAGAGCACTGTACCAGGGGTCAGAGTTATTCCCAGATGTGTAGATTGGTAGTTGTTTTGTGTCTCTGCCACCTGTGAAATGAGAAAGGACCTAGTACAGTATAGCATGGTAAGTTTTGTTGAAATGCAATGTTGGGGGAAAGCCCACTGCATAGTGATAAACAAAGCTACTGGAACACCTCGGATCAGAACTCGTGCTAGCTCTGGGACTTTCTGTTTCTTACCTATAAAATGAGAAAAATGAGATAAGCATTCAAAGAGGTAACACATGCAAAACTCTTAGCACAAGTACTGATAAGCAGGCCTTCCCCGTGCAGTGAATGTCTATGAGCTGCTTTGCTCAACTCTTCTCTACCTTCTTCTGAAATCTGCACCTCTCTTCCCCATCCACATGGTACAGCAGGAACAGCCATGTTACCATGTGCCCCAGCCCTCTGGCCAGTGAGTCCCTTCTCAGAATTTCTTGGATTGGGCATTAAGAGACAGAGCTCAGAGAGTCTCTCTCCAGTCAACACATCCAAAGAAGCTGTAAGGAATAGAGCTTGGGAGTTGTCAGCAGTTAGGTTTCCTGCAGTGGAACAGGCCAGTGCACAGGGAGACAGGCAAGTGGAGAGCAGCCAGACAGGCAGGACAGCAGAGAGTCCTGATGGTGTCTGACCTCCTGTTTCCATCTAGTCCTCAGACCTAGTCTCACTGCTGCCCTCTGTTCTGTGAGGAACCCCGTAATCCATATAAGAAACTCCTCTTTTTCTTAGCTGGTATGCTGGAGTATTTGGTTAAGCTGGGAATTATGTTCCATGCATGGTTCTGGGTTAGAGTTGGCCACAGACAGATTTGCACGACGTTTGGAAGGTGGAAGGGAAGCAAAGACCATCATTCCTGAGAGGTCATCCTGGTCAGACAGATGGACACAGAGATGCCTGTGCGTCCCCACTGGTCCTTGCTCTCCCCCACACTGTGTCCATCTCATCTTCCTGACTGCCAGCCCTGCTCACCGGGAGCAGACCCAGTCCCTCTCCCCCCGAGCCAGATGCTTGGCTGCAGACCCACAAAGGTGGCAGTGACACAGAGGGAACGTCTGCCCACAGGCCTCTCCAGGGGCTCCCCCTTCCCAACTCCACTGAGTGGCTGGGTATAGCTGGTATCTCAGAGCCCCCCACAAGCTCCAACTTGTCTACTCATGCCAGTGCTTTTAGAGGATTAGTTTGTAACTCTTTCTTACATCCTCTGACTTTCACTTTCTCAGCTGTTCCTCCATGTAGGTAAGGGCTAATTCCTATAATAAGTCTCTTATTTCCATAATATGCTAGTAGCTCTGCTTCTCTGATTTAACCCTGACTGCTGCAGCTAGTTTGTGTTTTCTTCACAAGCCAAAAGGATAGCAGTCATTTTTTCCTAGATGTTTTGCATTCCTTAAACAAAAGAACACAAAATAAAGGGAAACATCAAGCATAAAACAAAGGGAAATATCAAGACAACACTTTTGGAAAAAATATATACTTTTTTTTTTTTTTTTAGAGACAAGGTCTTGCTATATTGCTCAGGCTAGCCTTGAATGCTTGGTTTTATGTGGTCCTCCTGCCTCAGTCTCCCAAGTAGCTAGGACTATAGGTATGTGCCAGTGCACCTGGCTTTATGTAATGTTTTTGGAGCAGGAAAATTATAGATTTTCTCACATCATTCTTTTTTTGCATATAAGAGACAGATTGATAACTCATGATGATTTTATTAAAATTGCCTAATATGTTCTGAATCTCTTGAGCCAAATTGAGGAAGATAGGTATGACTTTTGCCTTTCCCAGACAGGTAGAAAATAACACTTCAAGGAAGGTACATTAGGAGGACATCAAGGCCTGGAATTAGTGACAGTGACCTCAACTTCATCACTACGGATTCAATCAGAGAAGCAGAATGAGCGCGCGTGGATTTTTTACAGAGATTTGACCTTATGCAATTGTGGAAACTGGTTTAATAGTCTCTGTGAGGCTGTTGTCTTTGTATCTGAGGCTGAAGCTTGAAGTCCATTCTCCTTAAGAGTTTGGATACCTTCCTATAGGTATGCCAGGAAAGTTCTTCAGGCCAAGGGAGACTAACTTCCTTAAGCACACTTGGAAGAGCTGCTTCTCTTGGCAAAGAAGGCTTAACTAAATTTAGGGGTTCCAGGTCACCAGCTTCATTGGAACCTGCCCATATGTCTCCATTTCAGTTTTCTAAGGGCCTAGTGGTTTGGGGTATGTCAAGATATGCCTTCCAGTATATCATGTGGTGAGGGTGCTGAGAATGCTAGCTCAGGTCTCTCTTCTTTTTATACAGCCACCTGTCCCACCCACTCCTATGATAACTCATTAATCCGTTAACCTATTAATCCATGAATGGATTGATCCATTCATGAGGGCAGAGTCCTCATGGTCCAATCACCTTTTAAAGGCCCCACCTCTCAATACTGCCACATTGGGGATTAAAGTTCAATATGAGTTTTGGAAGGGACAAATATTCAAACCATAGCACCTGACATTCCCAGGCCTCTACAATATGGCCTGGTCCCCTGTTCCCTGTCCTTAGGCCATCTGTCTGTTTACAGTCACAGCACACATGCCCAGTCCTGCTTCTGAACCATGCTTGTCCATCTTTCTCACCCAGAACTCGCTCCTTGCCCTGTGTCTCACAGTTGAATCTAACTCATTCACTATGATTCAGCCTAAGTCAAACCTCCCATGAGAGGACTTCCCTAATATTTCCAGTTCACCCTTATCTCTCTTGTAAATCCCATAGGACTTCTTCTCTGAGCTATCCGTCATGCGCTTTCACTTACTTTCTTGTGTTGCTAGTTATTTTCTCATGTATAAATGTTGTACGTTCTTGACTCACTTTTAAGTTCCTCAAGAGAGTCATCTTGAAACTCCTCTGTATGCCCTGTGGGGCACAGGGAGGCAGTGTGTTGCAGGAAGATGGCATTTGCCGTAGCTGCATGACTTTGGAAAACACTTTGAGCATCAATTTACCCATTTGCAGTTTAAGGACTGGTGGAAAGGTTTAGCCAAGGTACACTGCGGGGATACTCCCAGGGGCTGGTACACGACAGCAGCGTGATTGGTAGTGAGCGGCAGTGCTGGGTAAGGGTTGCATCAGGCCTATCACTATCTGTCTCTGTGCCTTCAGCATCTGGCACATTCCACGAGCCTCTTGTCTGCAAATGAGGATTTAACGCAATAAACATTTTGGTTTAGTTTGAGTTCCCTCGGAAGCAGATCTTAAAACAAAAATGAGAATGAAGATTTATTTGGGAGGTGACTCCAGGAATCGTAGAAAGGGGAGTAAGGAGGTGAGCGAGGGAAGGAAAGGAAACCAATACAGTGCTAGGATTGACTGTCGTCCAAGACAAATAAAATCAAAAGAGATAGTAGAATTAAAAAAAAAAAAAAAGGAAACCAATATAAGTGCCTCAATGGGCAGGTCACCACTGAGGGTGACCACTGGGGCTCCAATCTACTGGGAACCTCTGGGAGACTTTGTAGAACATGCTCAAACTTGTCACCCCAGAAAGAGAGGAAGTTAGTGCCTTTATCCATCTTGGATTATGTTGTGTCCCCTCCACTTCTGGCCTGTTCCTCTCTATTCTCAGCCAGAGATATTCAGGAAAGAGTTGCCAGACTTAGCCTACAAAAATACAAGATGCCCAGTTAAATATGAAATCCAGATAAACAACAAGTTATTTTTTAATGTGTGTGCCCCATGTTGCATGGGTCATATATTAAAAAATTATTGCATGGGATATACTTATACTAAAGAATTACCTGTTTATCTGAAATGCGAATTTAACTGGCAACCCTAATTCGAGGCTTGCTCAGGGGATAGGAGTGGAGCAGAGTTCATTTACTGAGTGCCTACCATGTGTCTGGAGTTGGGGTTGATTATGGGAATGCAGAATTAATGAATACGTCTCCAGATCCTGCTTTGCCTCTTGAAGTTGTAATTAGGTTTGAATGAAAGATTTGTGTAGAACTGCTTTGAAAGTTATGATCATACAGAGTGACTCAATGAACATTGGAGACTCAGAAGGGGGAGGGTGTGGGATGAAAAGTTACCTATTGCATACAATGTACGCTATTCAGGTGACCAATATATTAAAAGCCTAGACTTCTCCACTATGCAATTCATCCATGTAACAAAAAAAACCACTTGCACTCCTTAAATCTATTTAAATAAAAGATGAAAAAAAAGAAAATTAAAATGCAACACAAACGACTAATACAGAATTATTCACTTTTAAAACCTATTGCTAAAAATCCCCAAATAGTGTCTAGATTAGTAACTGTTCAATAATTATTTGCTAAGTCAAGCTGAATTATTATTATAGGCAAATAATATTATTTGTTGATTAATGTCACAAGATTCAGGCAAAGTTAACACCTTTCTAGGTTCTAGACCCATGCTTATTTTTGGAGGCTTGCCTTGTATCATACCATTCATATTAAAGGAAAATATATACATTATTATAAGCATTTTTGACAGAACTTAAGAATTTTTTAATAATTCAGTTTCTGAAAAGATTTATCTGTGAGTAACTCATTTAAGATTAGCATTGATTTCTTAATTCAGGAGAGGTCCATGAACCTGGATGAAAAAACATCCTTTGTTTTCGTTAACTTCAAATTGAAATTTGTCATTTTCTTTATATATGAATACAGGCCACACATCACATTTATATTAACAATATCTCGCTAACCAATGGAAATCACAGATAAAATGATGTTGCATTACAGGGGTTACAGATATCTCAAAATATCATTTATACTCATTACTACTTTGAAAATATAATAGCTATTAAATCTGCTGCTAGATTGTGTTATTTTAATGCATTAATAAACCAGCACATATATGACAAATTAGTTTTTAAACATTGTTTGAAAATTTTGTTTTAAAATAGTTGGTTTTCTTTGTAATGTATTTAAAAAGGTTATTTTAAAAAAGAGTTCTTGAAGCTTCGCAAGACTTTCAAAGGGGTCTAAAGCACAAAGGTGGTAAAGATCCCCTGTTAGTGCCCCGTGGATAAAACAGTGTGGGGCTGGGGCTCAGGTGACTCCATATGGCCTAGTATTTCTTCTTTGTTCTTTTGCAGAAAATAGTGGGGACTTAGCAGGCTCAGAACAGTGCAATTGCAGGAACAAGCAAGAAAAAGTTCAAAGTATAAAACCACACTGGAAAAATTACTGGGCGTTGGATCTAGTTCAGGTTTACTTTTAATATCCTCACAATCTGTGTGTTTGTGCATTGAGTCAACAACTATTTGCTCAGGGCCTATCAAGTGCCTGATCCTGAGCATGGGCTTTGAAACAGGCAGGGCCAGCGTTCAGTCCCTTTTGTCACTCACTAGCTGAGTGACCTTGAAGAAGTTATTTCATACCCGTAAGCCTGTTTCCCAGCCTGTAAAATGGAGGTATTAATCCTTAATTCAGTAGGGTGGTTGAGAGGATTAGACAAAAGAGTATAAAACATAATAAACACATAAAACATTACAGTTACTCTGAATCCTCATTTTGTCTATAAAGTTTTACATCGACATGCTGCTAGTTGTGAAAGAAAACCTTATAAAATTATCTTTTCTTTTAGGGGAAAAATATCAAACAATACATTTCCTTTGTAAGAATGGAAAGGAATTTAATTAACAAGGTTTTTGTTAGCTAAAATTTGAAGGCAAGGGAAAAGTCTAATGACAAATGCATCTTTTTTTTTTTTTCTTGACTGTGCACAAAGAAGAAAAGAATCTTCTCAGGACTGATAAACTACTTGGTTTACTTTCCTGTATCACTGATCAAAGATCTTATTTTTTTCTTAAATGCTCTTGAAACATTGTTCAGATAATTGTAAAAGTCCTAAAGTAGGGAAATATGAATAAAAATTTATAATTGTGAAAATATGTGGATGTTAAAAATTGTGTAGGGTGATATGACTCATCAGTAAACTTACTATTCTTAAAGATATGTTATTTTAAAAAGTTCTATTTATGATTATGATGCTAAGAGAGCCGTCCCACTGTTCTCTTTCCTGACAGTGTATTTTCTAAAAGCCTAAACACAAAGCTTTCCTTTATTTTGGTTTTGAAACTTTGTTCACACCCATAAATCATGGTAATAACATTAATTACCACCAGGTTGCGCTGTAGTTCCACAGTGGACTCAGGCTCCAGTCTGTGAGAGGAATTCTCCAAGGTCTTAGTTACTATATTGTTTCTGTTTTTAAAGCAAGAGGGGTGGAGACACATATTTAAAAGGAAAAAGAAAAGATTTTGTTGAAAATAAATAATTCCAAAATCATTTAAAATGATTTAAAAATTGGTGTTCATCAAAAAAGATTTTATCTGAGAATGTGGCTATAATTCCTCTTAGAAAAAATTGCATTCAACTCAGTCCTATTATTTTCCTGTTGGCAAAAAAAAAAAAAGAAAACAAAAACCAAACCCCCCAAAATTTTTTAAACCCTATTGAACGTTTTCTTTTTCTCAGTCGTTGATGGATAATACTATTTTTAAAAACTCCAAGATAAGGTATATTTTATTTAAAAATTATAGTGGTATCTTAGATAAAAATCAGGCTTTAGAAAATATATAAACATTTCAACTTAAAAACAACTTTTTTTTTTTGGTAAAACCCTTTTTTCTTTTTTTGTTCTTATTTTTCCCAAATGTCAATATTTATAAATCAGGGGTTGTGGGAAATGTTACCTAGAACTACAAGGGCCAGAGTTTACCCTCTTATGTCCCTGAGGAGTTGAGTATGAGTGCCAGAGGGCAATGTTTGGCTGGAAGGACCCAACCCCTTCTTTCTGTGCACCCCGCGGTATGCCCTTTGAAGTGAAAGAAATTTCTGTACTCAGCTCTGCTTCGTAAGAGGGCAACTTACGATGAGCAATGCACACACATTTCTGTATATCCTTTTAGTATAAAAACAGATGCAGACTTTAGAGAACAACAACAGCAATAACAAAAAAAGCCAGAATTAATGCAAGCAATCTGGAGATTTTGGAAACTTCTCTGATAACATCCACAAATCTAAATTTCCAAACAAGACTATTTTTGGTCACGTCACTTTCAAAACATCAGTCACGTTAAGTTTTAACCCCTTGTAGGATTCGAGTGGTGCTAGTTTGGGCAATGGTAAAGACAGAAGGCAATGAGAATGAAACTCTCACAGAAATAAGGTGAGAATCACTAAACATCAGTAAGTTATGGTGTTTACATTTATTTTGACAATTAATTGCTACCTACTAAGATGATGAAAAAATTCATTATTTAATCCAAGTATCTTATTTTAGTTTGTTTCCTTTCAAATTGTTGGTCATGAGGGTTTGAACAAGAAAGTAAAAGCTGAAATGAAGAAGCTTTACTAAGTAGAATAAAGGGGAACTGGGAGATATGCTGGCAAATTGGGGCCATTAACAAGTTAAAAAAAAATCAGAAACACTTTTATGAACAAAAGTCACCAGTAAAATATGTCTCTAATGTCAAATGAAATACTCTGACATTGATTCTCAGTTTCCTCCTCTTAAAGGACTTCCTGTTTCATTCTTTTCTTAATTTAAACCTTTAACTTATTACCACCATAGATGGTTGTCTTCTAGTATCTTTTAGCCAAGGATCATGATTTTTTTTCTTTGTTCTATTCATTTTAACAGTTCTTTATTTAGCATGATTTATTTTTAAATGTACCACCCAAACACTTCACTGGTTCAAGCACTTAACTGGTTTCCAAAGGCTCCTTGTATTAATATAAATAACAAGATAGATATTCATAGAACATTTTATTTTGCCATATTGGGAGGTAATTGTCCTATTTCATTTTTGTAAAAGTATGACAAAAGAATTATTGAGATTAATGAAAAAGCACTTGGGGAAATGATAGCATCAATTTTTTAAGAGGGAAAAAAAAAGGTTCTCTGTGGGAAGATACTTTCATTTCCACATGGGTGTGGCCTTTGGCTTTTTTCTCCATCCATGATCAGCTAATTCTAAATGCATTTTTCCCACTTGCCGGTGGCATGCTGGTGTTCTGCTCTTTAAATTCTCTAGCCTTGGTTTTTCATAAACAATAGGGATAAAAAATTTAGTTCAGAGATGTTGAGAGCATTAAAATAGTAACATATTTGTTTAGTCCTTGGAGTATAAGAGGTGCCCAATGTGTGATAATTTCCTTCCTCCTTTTTTTCGACAGGAACACAAAAAACCAAAACACAAGTTTACCCATATTAAATATCTCTATTTATAGGATGTAATACAAAACTTGTTTAAACTAATTTGAACAGCACATAACATTCCAAAATATACCATTCTTGTAACCCAGTCATAGATATGCTTAATGAAATTAGCAGTGGAAACAAGATTCTGAAACCAAAAGTATAAATTCTTATGGGAAGAGTTAGTAATTTAATATTTTGTTAATAGTCATATATATATGTATGTTTATCAGTATATTTATGTTTAATTTATGATTTATCACAATTTATGAATATGTATTATTCATGTGTATATTTATGTTTATCAGTTGTACATAGAATATACATTGATCTCCAGATTACATATCCATGTGAATGTTTTAAGTATGTTTTGGAAGAGGTCACTAAAGCATAGTTCTATGAAGATATTTCAGGGTTTTCACTTCTATTCAATAAAAAAATGGAATTATTAGGTAAAATTTGATGCTGTAGCAAGCTGAAAATAGCCAACTCTCCTAAGCTAGTTGCCAATGATATAGAGTTTCTGTCAAAAGCAAATAAGGCAAGGATAGCCTATTTTTCTTTAAGAAAATGCCATATATTTGCTGGGCGTGGTTGATTACACCTGTAGTCCCAGCAACTCTGGGAGGCTGAGGCAGGAGGATCACTTGAGCCCAGAAGTTTGAGGCTGCAGTGAGCTATGATGGTGCCACTGCACAGCCTGGGTGACAGAGACTCCATCTTTAAAAAAAAAAAAATCCTCATATTCAAGTGAATGTCTTCCTTTTCAGAGGAGCTGACTTGGAAGTCTAGACACTTCTTTCAACTGTACTGCTATTGTTCTAAATGTTTTAGGAACTTCTTTTGGAATTAACTTTAGGAGTAATATTAAAGTAATAGTCTCATTATATTGTAGTCACCTCTTATTTAGG
The DNA here is from genome assembly GCA_028533085.1 of Varecia variegata. Classification (NCBI taxonomy): domain Eukaryota; kingdom Metazoa; phylum Chordata; class Mammalia; order Primates; family Lemuridae; genus Varecia; species Varecia variegata. The sequence continues at coordinate 120,970,502 of CM052440.1, forward strand.
CTAAAGCAGTTCTATCCAGCCAATTACCATCTGCCTTATTGAATGGCTTGGCTGTTTCCAAAAAAGAAACTTATCCTGATGAGAAAAAAAATTTTTTTTAAACCATTAGGGACATTCAAAGCAATTCTCTCAGTGAATGAAGGAAGGCAGTTCCTAAGTGGAGTTCCAAAACCATTTTGAAAATCCTTGGACTGTCACTACCTACTTTGATGAGGACATCATTTATTTATATGGATAAATTCAGGTGTATTTGTTCAAACCCAGTGACATTGTCTTATAGTCATGACTTTTGAATGTAAATAATTCGTGGAGTAAAACGGGGATCCTTTTGAGCTAAAATACCTCATAAAAAGACAAATGCTATTATTTAAAAAGGAATCATCATGAATTTTTAACCAGAGTCTGCTGTGTGTTCAGTTATAGACTCCAGAAACTTCTAAAAAGGAAAGGAGAAAAACACAAAGGTCTTTGTGCCTGGATGAGGCCTGCGATGTTCCTTTTATCCTCACATGGATTTGTTTAGTGAGTTACTGCAGCGCTTGTGTATATGATTAAATCTAAGCTAGTCACCATGGAATAAAATTATGAAGACGATGTGGTCCATTTTTTGAAACAGAAGCAGGAAAACAACATGAATTTGTTGGAGGATTAATTCAGACTTTGATCTTAGCAAATATATAAATAGTAACAGGATAGAAATAAAAGCTAAAATATTTGTCATGTATTTGCTTATTAATAAAAAAGGGAAATTGGTAAAAAAGGAAGAGCTAAAAAGAAAAAGAAAAAGCTTCTGCTTAGGTACCCTGTTAGACCAAATAAAAACCGTGGGAGTCTGTAGTAAATAAAATCTGTGACACAGACTGAAACCCTCGAACTGGCCTCCAAGTGCTTCATGGTTTTAAAGTGGCTCTTTTATGGACCCTGAGCTTTTCCAGCATGACACACTCGGATCCTCCAGACTGGGGACTGCCAAACGTTTCATTACCCACAGAACTTCAGTAGAATTATAGATTCAGGGGGCCATCCACATGGTATGTCCCCAACAGAGCTATGTATTCTTCCATATTGTCCTTATTGTAGAAACCAGTGTCCAAACAAACCTGGGACCCTTGTGAAACTCAGTGGCTGTGTTGTGCAAACCATGAGTGCATTATCTTTGACTCACATTGGACTGGAAGTTTTCTTCTTCTTGAAATGATTTTTGGAATTCATGAGATGTCCATTTTTTTCCCTATAAATCTGTCTTTCTTTTAAAATAAAGCCCATGAATTTACTTTGCTGCCGGAGATGTGCTTGCTTTCATTTTTATTTAGACCTGAAGTGTGGCAGATAAGCATCCGTGTGCCCTTCAGGGCTGCATGACCTTATGACCCCCTCGTCCTGCCAGGTCATTTTCGAAGAAAGGAGGCCTCCCTGATGGAGCGCCATGGGCCCCTGGAACTGTCCTCTCATTCCCCATCCCAGCCCAGTGCCAGCTTGTGTTTGGGCTGCCTCAAACCTCCACAGGATGAGTTAACAGCACAGAGCAGAATGTCTAGGGCAGATGAATAACAGATGGGTTCCCCAAATCTTGATAAAACAGGAAAGTAGCAAGTTGATGAGGTTTTAAAGATAACCCCCAAATGTTTACATCACAAAAATATATTCTACTTCGAATTTCTCACCTTCCCTAGCTAAGGAGGCTAAATTTCATCTTCAGCTAAATGAAGGAAGCCAGACATGAAAGGTCACATTATTGTATGATTCTATTTATATGAAATATCCAGAATAGGCAAATCTATAGAGACATAAAGCAGATTAGTGGTTGTCAGGGGCTGGGAGAGGGGCAAGGGGAGTGGCTGCTTAATGGGATAATAAAGTTCTGGGGCCGGGCGCGGTGGCTCACGCCTGTAATCCTAGCTCTCTGGGAGGCCGAGGCGGGTGGATCACTCGAGGTCAGGAGTTCGAGACCAGCCTGAGCAAGAGCGAGACCCCGTCTCTACTGAAAAAAAATAGAAAGAAATTATCTGGCCAACTAAAAAATATATAAAGAAAAAATTAGCCGGGCATGGTGGTGCATGCCTGTAGTCCCAGCTACTCGGGAGGCTGAGGCAGTAGGATCGCTTAAGCCCAGGAGTTTGAGGTTGCTGTGAGCAAGGCTGACGCCATGGCACTCACTCTAGCCCGGGCAACAGAGCAAGACTCCGTCTCAAAAAAAAAACAATAAAACAAAAGTTCTGGGACTAGATAGTGGTGATGTGTGTACAACATTTTGAAGGTTCTTAGTCTTACTGAAATGATTAAAATGGTGAATTTTATGCTCTTTTACTACAATAAATTTTTACTATAATAAATTTTTTTTTCTTCCTTGGATAAAGCACAGGTGAAATGCAAATAGGGAAAGTAATTTTTAAGTCATTTATACTCATCAATATCTTAGTAGTAATTTTTAGATCAATTAAGGAGTCTCTTAGCAAGGTCCTGATTATTGAGCAAAACCAAAAAATTGGCAATTGGTGAAAAATTGATGAATGGGCAAAGCTGGGGTGAACATGTGAGGAAAGGGCAAGAAGGCAGGTCAAGATACACTGACCTGGTGTGATGGTTAATGTGTCAACCATGAGCCATGGGGTGCCCAGATATTTGGTTATATGTTATTCTTGGGTGTGTCTATGAGGGTATTTCTGGATCAGATTAATGCTTGAGTCAGTAGACTGCGTAAAACAGATTGCCCTTCCCAATGTGGGTGGGCCTCATCAGTCCACGGAAGGCCTGAATAGGACAAAGAGACTGAGTAAGAAAGAATTCTTTCTCTCTGCTTGTCTTTGAACTAGGACATTGGTCTTCTACTTTTTGTGTCAGACTCACACTGGAACTTACTCCATTGGCTTTCTGGTTCTCAGGCCTTTTGCCTTGGACTGGAACTACACCACTGGCTCTCGGGGGTCTCCAGCTTGCTGACTGCAAATCTTGGGACTTCTTAGCCATCATAATTATATGAGCCATTTCCTCATAATAAAGCTCTTTATATTTATGTCAGTGTCTATATCTATCTCCTGTTGGTTCTGTTTCTCTGTAGAACCCAGACTAAGACAGGTTTTGGTACCAAGAAGTGGGGTGCTGCTATTAAAAATACCTAAGAATGTGGAAATGGCTTTGGAGCTGGGTAACGGGTAGAGGTGGGAAGAGTTTTGAGGCACATGCTAGAAATGAGGATGTTAAAGGAGATTCTGGTGAGGTCTGAGATGGAAATGAGGAACACGATATTGGAAACTGGGGGGAAGGCCATCCTTGTTATAAAGCAGTGAAGAACATGGCTGAACTGTGTTCTGCTGTTCTGTGGAAGGTCGAACTTGTGAACAATGAAATTGGATATTTAGCAGAGGAAATTTCTAAGCAAAAGGTTGAAGGCTCATCTTGGCTCCTCCTGACTGCTTACAGAAAAACGTGAGAAGAGATGAATTGAAGAATCATTAAGCAAAAAAGATTCAGAACTTTAAGATTTGGAAAATTATCAGCCTATTCATTTTGTAAAAAAATGAGAAAGCATGTTCTGAAGAGTACACCAGAGGTATGGCTGGACCATCACGTGACAAAGAGTTTACAGAATTAAACAAGTAGAAACACTACCAGTTTGAATTGACAGCGATGGGTCTAGGATGGAATGAAGGCAGGCTATTAGAATTCTTGGATTCTACAAAATAAGACCGTAGAACTGTTTGGCTGTGAACATGTGCTATTATTCAGGAAAAAGGAAGAATGACTCCACAGGTGATTCAGAGATCCTCAGGGCTGCCACTCTTAGCACAGACCCAGGAGCAAGGCTATTTCCTCCTTGGTTTCAAAAGATGTAGCCACATCTCTGGTTTCAGAAGGTTGGAAAGGTTCCATCCAGTGCCTTGGGGGTGGGGGCACTCAGAGGCTTGGGTTCACTACCCCTTCAGTGGGTCCTGAAGGTGGAAGTGACACCCCAGTGTGTCTGGAAGGCAGAGCGTTGAACCAAAGGGAATTACTCTTGAGCCTTTAGATCTGAATTCACCTTGCTAGGTTTTAGACTTCTTGGGACTCATCAACCTTTTCTTCTTTCCAGTTTCCCCTTTTTGGAATGGGAATATCTATCCCCATGCCTGTCCCACCATTGTATTTAGGAAGAAAATAACTTGTCTGGTTTCACAAGCTCACATCTAGGGAGGAATTTTGCCTCAGGATGACTCCTACCTGCAGTCTAACCCATATGTGACTTGAGTAATATTTAGATGAAACTTTGGACTTTAGACTTGATGCTGGAAAGGGTTAAGACTTTTGGGGCTGTTAGGATAAAGTGAATGTATTTTGCATGCTAGAGGGATATAAATTTTGGGGGCCCAGGGGCAGAATGTTATGAATTGAGTGTTTGTGTCCCCTCAAAATTCATATGTTGAAGCCCTAACCCCCAACGTGATGATATTTGCAGATGAGGACTTTGGGAGGTAATTAGGGTTAGATTAGATTATGAAGGCGGGACCCTTAAAATAAGATTAGTGGCCTTATAAGAAAAGGAAGAGAGAGAGATGTCTCTCTCTTTCTTTCCTCTTGAGCACAAAGGAAAGGCCATGTGAGGACACAGTGAGAAGGTGGCCATCTGCAACCCAAGGACATAGAGCCCTTACCAGACACCAAATCCGCTGACACCTTGATCTTGGACTTTCCAGCCTCCAGAACTGTGAGTAGTAAATTCCTGTTGTTTTAGCTATCCATCTTATGGTATTTTTATTATGGCATCCCTGGCTGACTAAAACACTTGGTGTGTCTCAGCTGGGAGGGACAGAAAAAAAATGAAGGTGTACCTGAGATGGGAGAGGGCTGAAGGCAAACCTGTTGTATTGCATTTGTTTAGGGCCTGTTGTGCTTTGGAGCAGGAGATCTTAAATTCATGAGAATGTGTGAGTTTATCAGAATGGCAGTCTCTCCTTCAAGTCTTCTACTCATCAGAAGTTCACCAGGCATGAGGAGTCATTCTCCTGCAGAGAGCCCAGTAATAGCCATTAAATAAGGTGACTAAGACATGGCTTGTCCATAAGTCCCATGGGAGACCAAAACCAATCTAAGTAAATACGAGTTTGAAATTCTTTGATGGAGAATGGTCATATTCCCAAACCCAACTTTTTGAGTCATTAATGCCCCATAAAGTATTTACAGTTATTGCAATGATTGCATGTTTACTTTTAATGCTGATTGCTCAATGACTTGATGCTAGAGGGAGGTCGGGTATGGGGAAGGGAAGATCTCACCCCTACATGTTTTCATGGAGAAAAGCAAATAAAAACTCCCAACCACACATCCATTTTCCATAATTGTACTTTTCAGCAATTAGGGTCAAATGACTTCTTGGCATTTGCTGTTAGTTTAAGTGGGCACCTCAAAAAAAGAAACATTCACATCTCAAAGTTTTGTTGAATTATAAAGCAGCAGATTGGACAGAAGCCTCCTGGACAATGCGGGGGAAGTTTGGTCCTTGCAGTCTAGCTTTCTTATCTTTACAGACTCGTCTCCTCCTAATCCTTGGTCTTCCTCCCTCCCTCCACCCTAGGCAGTCCCTTTGCTGCAGCCCCATTGAACTACTTAATCTTCATTCCCAGAACACTGGGGCCCTTTGAAGAGTCCATGCTCTACACATGCATTTCCTTGGCCTGGAAATTCCTCTTGCTTTCTTTGTTTGACACAATTAATTCCTTCATCCCCCAGCACACCATGACATTTTATGAGCTGTAAGAAACCTTAGAAATCACATCACACTGGCCAACAATGTGGGAACCAACTCTTGGGAGAATCTAATTTGATTTTTTTACTGGGTCTTTTCTTTGCATAGAAAAGATACCATCTGAACTCTTAACTGGATTGGGTAGAAAAATACAAAATACAAAAGCATTTTGTAACAGCAGATTCCCTAAGGGAGTGTGACTTTGCAGACGTTTTCTCAGTTGTGTGAAGCACAGGGAAAGAAGAAAAAACTCCCAAGTCCTACCAGACAGGCCTGAGTGGTCCTCTGTGTCTCTGTCCGTTTGTGTTACTATAACAGAATACCACGGACTGGGTGGTTTATATACAATAGAAATGTACCTCTCACAGTTCTGGAGCCTGGAAAGTCAAGATCAAGGTGCCATAGTTTGTTGTGCAGGGAGGGCCTTCTTGCTGTGTCCTCACATGGCAGAAGGAGGAAGGGCAAAAAGGGACCCAAGCTCATTTGCTCCAGCCCCTCCACGAGGCACTAATTCATCCATGAGAGCAGAGTCTTCGTGACTCAATAACTTCCCCGAAGGCCCCACCTCTCCGTGCTACCACAGTGGGGATTAAATTTCAACATAAATTTTGAAGGGGGCACATTCAGCCATAGCATCCATGTAAACTACAAAGTGAGCCTCAGAATACACATTCTTCTGACCCAGCCGGGGAAGTCTGAGTGTCTGAATGTGGTTCTGATAAGAGAAATCCCATTTATCTACTTCTGGATTAAACTGACTAGTGAGATCAAAGTGATTTGTTTGTTCTACTGGTTTTTTTTCTTTTTTTAGCGAAGCATATGTTTGTTTTATTTTGAGGTAGTTTGTCTGGAGGGATTAAGGGGAAAGACAAGTGGGAATTACTTATTTCTTCCATGTAGTCCTGTAATAACTACAAGTTTGTTATAGTCCTTTGGTTCTCACAAAGAGGTTTGTATTTGTGTGTGTGTATGTGTATGTGTGTTGGGAGGTGAGGAGACAGGAAGACGAATACAGAGGAACTAAACCTTGAGAAAAGTCAGAGAAGGAAAATAGGGTGTAATGTGGTGGAAAGGGAAATAGAGAGAAGTAAATACAGGAATATCAGTAAAAAGGGAAGATCAACACATGAGGGGTAGTGGGGAGAAAAGAACATAGCGTATGTAACACAGCCAATCATAAGAAGTTAGAGCTGAATTGAGTCGTAAAGAGTACTAAATTGATCCTCTTCGTTTCAAAGATAAGGGAACCGAAGCCCAGGGAGGCTATGCAAATTAACAAATTGGTTAAGCCAGAGCTAAGAAGAGCACCTGTCTCCTGTTCTGTTAGGTACATGGCTGTGTGCTGGGTGCAGGTCAGAGGGGGAGATCTCTGTGCTAAAGACAAGACCGTGATGTGATTTTTCCTCTTTGCTATTGTTAAAGGCTAATATTTTTTAAAGACAAAATCATGTATGTAATATAAATATGAAATGAACATGCCTAATAGATTTTAGTTAACTCATTAATTGCTGAGGGAACCCATAAGATGTTTCTTGTTGAAAGAATTGAAAGTACCACACACACACATGTAGGCAGATAAGGAATACTTAAATGAATTCATAAATAAGTGTGACTTGGCATAAATTTTATTTAAATCATTTATTATCAAGAGAACCAATAAGAATTTTCAACAGGTCAAAAAGAGAATTCAAAGCACTACATACATATATAGGAAGATGAAGAATGCTAAAATGAATTTACAAACACATGGAACATGGATCTATCCACAGGTAATAATCAATTGCATTCTATCTGACATAACTAATTTGCATTTGTATGAACAAGAATCATTTGTATTATTTTCAGCTTTCTATAAATTATAGAGTTATAAAATATCTAAAAACACAACAAAAGGCAGAGATCACTAGAAAGGTGTGTGTAGAGGACACTCAGTAATCTCTTTTTTCCATTCCAAAGTCTTGCACAATTTTTCCCAATAGGAATACATTGGAACAGAAGGAGATGCTCCCTCACCTTTTCTGGCTCACAGAATTGTTGGCAGTGATGGAAATCAGGCTAAGAAAATAGGACGATACAAGGAGTATATCGAGGGTCATGCCACAGGCATCTCTGGTCAGGGTGCTACTGCTGCTACTGCCTCTGCTGGACACTTGCCACTAGCATTGCTACATGGCTCCTATGGCCACCTGACCCTGTATCTTTGGGACACACTCAAGATTCAGAGTCTAGGGTAGGGACATCAAGTTGACCCAGAGCCCATGCTCTCACCCTGGCTGTGTGGGCTAGAGAGAAAGAATATTTGGCCACTTGATTTCACTATGACAAGCCTAGACTCACACAATGGGGGCTTCCCTCAGATAGAAAGTATATGTGACACTGGATAGTTAAAAAAAAAAAGGGCAAATATGTACCGCAAATACTTTACTACGGATATACAAAACAATCAGAGAGTTAAGCTTTTTCTGGAGAAAGATAATATAATGATGTAGAAAGATTAAGAGCTTTAGACTTAGATATACCTAGGTCTAGGTCATTTTCCACCAGGGTGAGTTATTGTGGGAAAATTACAAACTTCTCTGAACACCAGTTATCTCATTTATACCAACATTACTATCTATCTCACAGATGCTCAAGACCCTACATGAGCTGGTCCACTGCTATTTCTATGACCTTATCTCTCACTGTCCCCTTGCTGAACTCTGCTTCAGCCCTACTGGCTTCCTTGCTGTTCTTTGAGCATACAAACATGCATTTGCCTCAGGTCCTTTGCACTTGCTGATTCCCATGTCTGAAAAGTGTCCCCCCCATGTGACTTTTTCCCTCACCTAATTCATTCAGTTCTACTCTCAAATGTCACCTTAGCTTTGGTGTTATCTATCCTGATAACTTTACCAAAAATTATAACCCCTTCCGCCTGGCATGACTTCTCTCTCCTGCCTGCTTTATTTTTCTCTATAACATTTGTTACTTATCTATTTCCCTTCTCTAAATGGTTAATTCCATGTGAGCAGGAAATAAAAGCCAATTTTACATGGCTGTATCTCTAGGATTTTGAACAATGTCAGGAACATAAAAAGTGCTCAATAAAATCTGTTGGATGAATGATTATAAAGTGTGGGGCATGCAGTAGGCACCAAACCAATGCTTATTATTTGCTATTTTTATTGGCCTCTTCTTTCTCTTCTTATATGCTGGCCAACCACCCCTAAGCTAATCTGATTTCCCAGGGCACTTATGATCTAGTAATAGAATTTACCAATCCAGGAACTTAATCTTCTAATTCACATAAAACAACCAGAATATTATAGTTTTCATTTTAGCAACGACTTTTGGGATTTTGTATTTATTCTGCTCCTTTGTTATGCAATGTACCTGATCTATGGTGGTGGTACCAAATGATTTGCATTTATAGCTGGGAAAAAGCTCATAAAATTGCCTTGAAAGTGTATTTTGAAGCGTATGAGAGTCAGAAGATCTGAACATTAGGAAAGGTCAGAGTATTAGGGTTCTTCAGAGAAACAGATTAATTATATGGAATTAGCTCATGCAATTATGGAGAGATCCTGCAAGATCTGTAGGATGAGTCAGCAAGCTGGACATCCCAGAGGGCTGATGGTTTAGTTCCAGTCTGAGTTTGAAATCCTGAGGACCAGGAGAGCTGATGGTATAATTCTAATTTGAAGTTCAGCAAGCTTGAGATCCAGGAAGAGCCAATGTTTCAGGTCAAGTCTGAAGGCAGGAAAAAAGCCAATGTGCCACTTTGAAGGTGATCAGGCAGGAAGAATTCTCTTACTTGGGGGAGGGTCAGCCTTCTTGTTCTAAGCTGGGCTTCAACTGATTGGAAATAGGGAGGGCAATCTCTTTACTCAGTCTATCAATTTAAATGTTAAGTTCATCCAAAAAACACCCAGAATAATGTTGGACCAAATATCTGAGCACCTTAAGGGCTAGTAAAGTTCACACATAAAACTAACCATCACAGTCACTATTTTTTGTATCTACCATTAATTCTTTAGTGTCATGGTGTAGTTGTTATAAAGCGCAGTGGAGAACAACAATATCTTGAGTAAAAACAGGTGTACCTCAGCCACGGTATGTAGGTGGACCTCATTTAGTGCATGTGTGAAGGCGTTTAAGTGCTGAAATTAGCATGGAGAACCCATTAACAATATAAAATCAAGACTATAAGGAGGGTCTGGGGACCTGCATTGTAGTTCCTAACTAGAGACCCAAGTTTTAGCAACTCATTTAGCTTTTTTGGATTTGGTTTTCTCTTCTGAAAATGAAAGGGTAGGACTAGATGATTTTTCAAGATCACTTAGGACTAGATGATTTTTCAAGATCACTTCTAGCTCTAGAATCTTTGGTTCTCCATGAATGAACGAACTAAGCTGCAAAGGAAGCTCTATGCAGGCTGGCAGCCCGATACAAAGGACAAGGACAACACATCTGTGAAGTTATGTATGGCAGTGCTGTCTGCCTTTGCAATTAAATGACAAAAATAATTTGGCCTGTCCTTTACTTGTTCCCAGTCAGCTGAAAATAAACAGAGTATATTCTGGGGAAAATTGTGTCTTCTTTATGAATTTCCTCATTCTGAGTGTCTTTTGGGCTTGATTACTTTGCCCTGAGGCATAATCCAAAATGGCTTCCCCGTCTCAACGGATTACGCTGTGATGAAACCTTATTTATGCTACAACATTACCTCAGCCAGACTTTGGGAATTTAATCTTATTGTTTCTGAAGTGAAAAGCTTATCCTTGGTTCAAAGAAATGCCAGCATTAGTGAATTGGTGAGAAAACTTGGGACTCTGCGATCCCCAGAAATCATTTTGTTTATCCCAATGGCTCACGAACACTTACTTGCAGGTCAGCTTTGCTTCTCAGAGTAAGAAGGAGGAAGATGAGAAAGAATAGGGCACACCTTTCTCCCACACCCGCCAGGCCCGCGGTGAGGATGGGGACGCAGGGGCGCCACCTGGAGGCCGTAGGAAGTAGGACACTGCTGGGGCATTTGAACCTCTCCTTGTCCTGTTAACTTACTGTACCCTTCTCTTCTGCCCCAAGATCCTCAGACATGTTTCACATTTTCTGACACAATAATATCCCTTTAGTTTGAGTTTCAGGTGGTAACTTTCCTTAACTGTTTTTTTTTTTAGAGTACATCCATAACCTCTTATATTTTTAAACCATTGTTGCATCGTTGCATCATTAGAACATATTCCTTTTATCAGGAGAGGCATTTTTACTGCATATGTTGAAAGTCAGTGTTGCAAAATTCACTAAAGGGACCCTGCTTTTCAGAGTTCAAAAAAACTACCGAATTTATTGAAAAGTTTAAAAAGTAGTCAATAAGTTTGCACAGTGTGTTAACAAAATGGTTGTTGCTGACATTTTAATGTTCATCTGTATTTTCCTTC
>CM052440.1:120982140-121039574 GCA_028533085.1 Varecia variegata
GGAAAAAACAAATTTGCATTTGAGGAGGTATCACATGTCCATTTTTACAGAACTGTTGCCCACGAATGGAGAAAAATTTAGACCCCTAAAATTTTGAATAAATCTGATAACTTACCTCAGTGTTGAGTAAGAGACTTCTGTATCACATTTAGAAAATTGTTAATTTTATTAGAATTTTTTGGTTTTGTTTTACATAACTTTCTGGGAACTATTGTACTAAGTAAGGGGAACGTAATTTGGATACTATATTCCTAATTAGGGATGACCTAGTTTCCTTGAATAATAAAGCAATTTCCAGGAAAAACCAGAATACATTGCTCCCCACATTTCTGTGACATAGTCATCCTCACTGCTTGGCTCATTTATCATAGAATTGTCTAGGTGCCCAGGGTTTCTAGTGATATCCGAAGTTTATTATATACCAAATTTCTGATGATAATATTATTATAACAAAGTGACACATAATTACAACAACAATAACATGTACTTAGTGTTTTATGCCTTACAGGGCACTTGTGTACATTTCCTCAAATGATTGTGATACTGTTACAACCTGATAAGGAAACTGAGTTTGAGTGGTCAAGAGGCCAGCCCGCCGTCTGCACTGCATGAGTACTGGAAAAAAGTGTGCTTCAGAATTACACAGACTTGGATTCAGAACCAAGTCCGGACATGTACTAAGTGGCAAATAAACCATTCATCCCTTCAGAGACCCATTTTCTTCCTTTTTCCTAAGGACATCTTGAGATAATGAATGTAATTATCTCAGGCGCAGTAGAGTGCCTGGCACATAGTAGATTCTCAATAAATGTTAACTGTCTTCCCTGTATTTTTTTCCAAACTGCATCCTGGATCCACAGCACCGTGTCAGAAATAGACCTGTTTGGTATGGACTGCCTGACTTCTCCATTGTTTCTTATTAATATTTATCATACAGGGGCTCTTGGGCACTTTCATGCTCTTCCCCAGGACTGCAGTGAAGGCTCCTGGATGCAGATTCATGAGAACCAAGGTATCCATTGTCAGCACCTTGCACAGTGCCTAGCACAAAGTAACCCCTCAAAAAATATCTGTTGTGTGAATTATTGAGACATTGAATAGGTGCACGTGTTTGGCTCCTGAACACGCACCTAAAACACCTAGGGTGCCTGTCTTGGTCTGTTCTGGCTGCTATAACAAAGTACAGTGGACTGTATGGCTTATAAACAACAGAAATTTATTTTTAGATTTTATTTATGATTATTTTTAAAATTTATTTTATTTTAATTTTTTCAGAGACAGGGTCTTGCTCTGTTGCCCAGGCTGGACTGGAGTGCAGTGGTGTGATTATAGGTCATGCAGCCTTGAACTCTTGGGCTCAAGTAATCCTCCTGCTTCACCCTCCTGAGTAGCTAGGACCACAGGCTCATGCTACCATGCCTGGCTAATTTTTAAGAAGAGTTTTTGTAGAGATAGGGTCTTGCTATGTTGCCCAGGCTGGTCTTGAACTCCAAGCCCCAACTGATCAGATTTCTGCCTTGGCCTCAACAAAGTCCTGGGATTATAGGTGTGAGCCACTGTGCCCAGTCCCAGAAATTTATTTCTCACAGTTCTGGAGGCTAGAAGTCAGAGATCAGGGTTCTGGGGAAGGCCCTCTTCGGGGTTGCAGGCTGCTATCTTCTTGAATCCTCACATGGAGGGAAGAAAGCAAGAGAGCTCTCTGGGGTCCCTTTTATAGGGTCACTAATCCCATTCATGAGGGTTTTACCCTCATGACCTGATCACCACCCAAAGGTCCCTAATACCATCACAGTGGGGATTAGGGCTTCAATATTTGAATTTTGCAGGGACACAAACATTCAGTCCACTGCAGTGCCTGACCCACTCAGGAGTTTGCTCTTGTTTGGTCAGTTGCACACTGGCCTGTGAAGCCCCCGCCCCACTCCTGCCCCACCCCGCAGTTTTCTAATAGACACCAGATAACTTCTACTCTCCCTTCCATCTCCAGTACTTTGAATCTCTGACATTGGTGTCAACAACCCTCTTCTCTGTGCTCCAGGGGTGGTAACCCCCAGTGCTCAGAGGCTGCCATTATTTTGACTTCCCAGCGAGGCTGGCCAGGGTAGGTACGAATAACCTTCGTTAGTGCAGCTGTGAGCTGTAAGAGTGGAAGTTTCTGAGAGTGTTTTGTCATCTTGAAATCAAAGAGAGCCACATGGAGGAAGTCCAAGTCTGGGGTCTGAGTATACGGCTGGGAAAAAATTGCATTTTTATTTTTACTCACTTCCAACTTAAAATTAGCATTTCCTCCAGTTATGAATATAGGTAACACATCACAGTGGTGTTAGCAGTACCTATGACTTTGTCACCAACAGAAATCACAGATATTTTCAAATCAGATGACAGTTGCTGGCAGAGCTCTCAAAATACCACCTACACTCACCACTACTTTGAAATTATGATAGTTATTTGACCTGCTGCTAGATCTTATTATTTAATGTGTTAGTAAGGAAGATCTATATTGCCTCATCACAAATTTGTTTTCTAAAAAACATTTTGATAACTCTGTTTTAATGTAATTAATGTTCATCTAACTCTATGCATTTTAAAAATGCATTTAAGAATATTATTCCTTTTAGTTCAGCCAATGCAGTTAAACAAACAAAACAAAACCAAACAAAACAAAAAAAGAAGAATATATTCACTAGACTTCCAAAAGAATTCATGACCCAAAAAATCCCCTGTATGAGGAGAGCCTTGCACTGAGAATTAGCCACAGAGGTGACATTGGTGGCATGACATTCACTGAACAAAATACCTTTTATTCATACATTTCAAGAAATGGTAATAATGCTTAGCAATATTTTGATGTCAGAATTGTTTCCAACTTGTCCTTTGTTCCCTATCAGGCTCAGCTAGTTTCAAAATGTGAGAATCAATAGGTTAAGCTATTAAACTATTTCAGAGAGCAAATTAAAGTGGTTTCCTGGGAGCATGACTCTAGGAAAGTTTAACTGAACCGTTGGCGTCTTGACAGATATGTCCTCCCTTTGGTAAAGACTCAACGACTGCTCAAATGGCTTCGCGTCTCACTTTTTTTTTTTTTTTATGTCCTGTGTGTTGTGGGGTGGGATTGTTTCTTCCTTTAAATGTCATCTTATTTATTTATTCTCTCCACATATAAACATTTGTCTTTGGAGAGATCAAAAGATATAAATTATTATTGATTTATTTAGATTGAATGGTTTTATTTGGCCTTGTACACATGCTAAGTGCTCACAGAAGGTATTGGATTGATGGGGCTGGAGACTAAAGTCTTCTGTTTATCTGCTTATTTGGGAAACAGAAGATCTCTAAGCCCTTCAGTGTAAACTTGCCTGTACTATGTAGCTAATTGCCTCAAACTTGACCCTGGAAGCTCTAGAGCTTCGTCCATGAATCTGTAGTAGGGATAGAAGAGCACTAGCTAGTAGCACTCTAGGTCACTGTATGCGTGGGTCCTTCCTTCCCTTTCCTCTTCATCCTTTTTCCCCTTCCCCTGGGATCACCAGAAGGCCACAGATTGGTATCCTGAGATTTCCCTCTCCTTTTTGCATCCAAATACTTACGGTAGCCATAATGATCTCCTTTCCAGTCCTTCTTTGTTCTCCTTCTCTACCTCTTCTCTAGACCCCTGTATACTTATTTTGCTCTATATTAGTTGTACTTAGCAATTGCTTCCTGAACTAAATGGAAAAGTGGACACGTGGATTTCCAGTAATATTCTGTGATGCTCCTTCCCTCATAATCTGACACGGGAGGAAAATGCCCTGGCCCTGCCAGCCTCATTTCTACAAGAACAGCTTTTATCCATTATGTTTGTCTGAACATCCCTAGTAAGGTTTCATTTGAACAAAGAGTTCTGTGGATAAAGGGCTTGGAAACCACTGAGCTAGAGAATGCTGTTGGCATGATTTATCACTATGCTTCGGGTGCTGGCACTTGCTAGGGGAAGACTTTGATTGTTCAGTTATTCAATGATGTAAACCATGATAAATGTGTATGGTAATAGTTATTCTATTGGCCCCTGAAGCCATATATCTATGTGGCCAAAAGAACAGAGCTATGTGATTAGTTAATTGTCTTTGGAGCCTGCACTGGGTTGAATAGTGTCCCCTCAAAATCCATGTCTACTAGGAACCTCAGAATGTGACCTTATTTGGAAATAGAGTCTTTGCAGATGTAATCAAGTTAAGATGAGGCCATACTGAATTAGGGTGGTCCCTAATCCAATAACTGGTGTCCTTATAAGAAGATGGAAACTTGGACACAGAGACCTAGACATACACAGAGAAGAATGCCATGTGAAGACAGAGGCAGAGATTGAAGTATCTGTAAGCTGAAGATTGCCTGCAACCACTAAAACTAGAAGAGGGGCATGAGCCTCCTGAAGGAACTAACCTTGCTGACAGCTTGATTTTTGGACTTCTAGCATCTAGATAAATTTCTATAGTTTTAAGCCATCTAGTTTGTGGTAACTTGTCATGGCAGCGCCTAGAAATTAATACAGAGCCTTTAACAACTCTTTCCTGGTCCCTTGGTCTTCTCCACGATATCTTCCCACTCCGTCCATGAATCCAGTACCTAATGGAGCCCCTCCCCTGTCCTCCATCAGCAACTATTCCAGACTGTGTGAACCTTGGGCTGGGTATGTGAGTCTCCTCTTCAAGGGGTCTCGGATTTGAAGTCTCATTTCCATCTAGTGAACGTCATTTCCAACATCCCCAAACTGTGGGAGAGGTGCACTGTGTAGTCATGAAGGCTTTCTGGTGCCTTTCTGAAATGCCTGTGTGGAGTGTTTCTGGAGAAAGCTCTTTGTGCCCTTGAGTAAAAGGAACGATGTTCTGGGATCCAGGTTTCATGGCTGGTCATGGCTCTATCCATTAGCCATTAATAGCTACTGTGTCAGCAAAGGAGAGAATTTATCTTTTATCTGCAGTGGCAATGGAAGAAGGGGGCATAGTTTAAATTGGCTGAGGAAGGGAGAAGTAGTAGGAGAGGGGGTCACACCCTGGTGGTCCTGGCGTGTACTGGGAATTTCAGTGCTGGCCTCAGGTGCCTGCCAGTAAACCACAGTAAACCACTCTGGGTATGGAAGCAGCACCCGGCTGAGTCTTCTCCTTTACTCTACAGCAAATAGAGGAAGCTGCTTTCTTATTTGTACCTTAGCTCTCCTCCAGGTCAACTGTAAGACCAAAGGAATCCTTGGACACCAGGTAAGGCGGTGAGTGAGTTGAACTGAGCATGCCTGAGCATCTCAACCTGGAACATTGGAAGGGGACACTTGTGCTCCATACACACAGCGAGGCCCAAACTGAATCAATCTGAAGTGGGCGTGCAACAAGTTCAGCTTCTGCATTTCTGTAACTGACCTTCCCTTCCTCTGGAGCTACTTAAATTCCTGATGAGAGTAGAAAATTATTTTTTAAAGTGTATGATTATGAGGTAAATTAACCTATTCCAATTTAACAGTTTAATTTTTGGGGCATATAGATACTCATATTCAAGCAATGTAAAATCTAAACTCCCTATCAGAGCTGTTTATTTTGTGGAGAGTATTCCTTCCTTCTCTTTGTGCCCAGGATGGTGTCTGGGAGCAAGGAGGAGCTTATTTATCTTCTAGCTGCAGGGAAGGGCTCCTTGCCCAGGTGATATTGTTCACTCTGTTTCCCTGTTGATCACCAGTTGAGATACAGACCCACCTCACTTGACTTCTATCCTTACCGTGTCTACTACTGAAATGTCCAGTTTTGTCCCCCATTGGCTTTCTGGCCTACCCTGATTAACTGCAGCCCTCAGTGTCATCTCGCCTCTCTCTATAGTGACCCGAAGGCAAGTGCACTGGTTCTGACTCTTGCCTAGCTCCTACGACTGCCTCTGGGAGCAAGGAGGAGCTTCTATCTCCTTTCCATACTGCATGAGAAAGTGTGGGAAACTAGAGGATGGCAAATACAGTCCTCTCTGACAGCTCATGCTTATTTCTCCTCAGCTGCGAACACCCACGTCGGTTTAGGGCAGTAGGCACTACGAGTGGTGGTCTCTTCCTGAGTTCCAAATGGGAACTTCAGCTCCTAAGGGCATTTTTCTACACAGCACACAACTCAACAGTCTGAGTCTTCTACCTGGTCTCTCTTCTGTGCCTGATTTCTGGCTCCACGCTCAACCCCTCACTGGCTAAATGTTAGGGGTATGGGGTGGGAGCACTGGAACAGAGCCCCAGCAAGACATGCACTTTTCCCTCCTAAGCTCTCCTGCTGCTCGGTAGAAGAGGGTGTGTTCTCCGCTCTGAGGACTTTGCTGTTCTAGGTGGTACCTGCCATCCTATCTTCTCGAAAGATTAACTCTTAATGGTGGAATGGGCTCCAGGGATTAAAAAAATCTGGATCACTGAAAAGGAAAATGTTCTGGGAGGTATTTAAGATGACTAACTCGGTAGATCTAGTTCTATACTTATTCTGTTGAAATCTTGGGCCAGGCTCAGGGTTTTTTTCTGGTCATTCTTACATAGTTAGAAAGGGCTTTGCCCACAAGAACAGTCTCATAGTAAAAATAAAAATGTGCAGATCAGTGTTACAATAATCAAAGTCTCATACTCTTACCTAAGTGTCATTATATAGGTTTACCTTAAAAATCACCTCCCCAGAGAGGACTTCTCTGTCCATCTTGTGTTAAAGGGAGCCTCCTAGTCATTTTCTATTGTATCATATTAATATAGTTCATTTAACATATACATATTGAGGGCTTACTATGTGCGATCAAGAATTATCCTAGGCACTGGGTGTATTGTAATAAACAAGCTAGACCAGGTCTTTTATCTAGTGAGAGGAGTCAGTTGATAGACAAATGAGCAAGAAAAATATCATTTAGTGTTCTGTTCTATGCAGAGAATTTAAGCAGAGTGATATGATTGTATGGTTAGAGAAGGTCTCTCTGAGGAGGTGACATTTAAGCTGCGATCAGAATGACAGCCTTTTACTTGTTGCACACTGTGTGGTCAACAGAGGCAAGAGCTTGTGAGATTGTACGTCATACAGCATAATTCCTGGATGAGAGTACGTTAGCATAACCACAGAATATTCCCTAGAGTATTGGGACAACCTGGTGGAATGATGAGTGATCCCATGTGTGCTCAGAAGTTGCGCCATCATTTTGCCACAACCAATTCATGCTTCAGTACAATATTAAGCTCCTATGATCTTATACATTTTAATTGAAAAAGACCCTGAGTTGCTGGGCTGCTTACGAAAGTGGGTGGCTGTACCACCTAGCCAAGCCCAGGAAGTTCTGCGGTTTGTAATGCCATTGTTGGGTATCTGCAAATGATGTCAAATCAGAGAAATGGGGGCACAATGAGGGGAAAGTAGTGAACTAGGATCCTTTCTGCTTAATGAATATTGGGTCCCAGCATATTTGGAAATCTAACACTTGAGGAGTGAGGGAGGAGTTAGAAAAAAATTATACTACTTTATAGATTCTCTGTGGAAATACACAGGAGTGGAAAATAAACACATTAGACTGCCTCAGGGCTTCAACTTTGGCAGCCCCCTCACTGATGGATTTGGGACATAGAAAGACTCTTTATTGTGGAACAACTATGAGATTGGAAGAAGTCTGTCAAATAACAGCTTTAAGGCATAGTTATGCAGATAGTATTCATCTTCAGCTTCTTGGAAATTTGTTTTCCTTGATTAGATCTACAAGCAAACATATATATATAATGAAATGATTTAGATTTATTTTGGGCATTTATTGTATGACCAACTGCTAAATTGAGGAAGGTTGAACACCATTCTCATTAAAAATTGTATATATATATTCTTATCACAAGAGCCACATATATTCCTAATAGAAAAATAGCCACAGAGTTGTGTTTTCACTGACACCCAAAGATAGCTTTGACCTGTGGATGAGACCTTCTGACTCCAGATCAAGGTCAATCTTACCTGAGTGCCCCTGGCTAGGAGCTGGCCAAGGTGAAGTGTTCATACAGGTGCACCTGGATGGTTATCTTTCCAGGATGCCCTTGTAAAGGTACTATTCTAAAGAGGCACTCTTCTTCTTATAGTATTATACAAACAGGCCCTGTTTTTGTGCTGAAGCCTAAAAAATAGAGGACATGCAACTCATATTTTATGCCTGAAAAAAACAGACACTGTTGATAATGAAGAAGAAACTTTCTTCCTTTCCAAGACTGCCATTTCCTCCTCCTCTCACCTCTGGATCTATCACATTATCTTTTTTTTTAATGCATACATGATCTTTTCCTTTCCCTGGCCTCAATTCTTCTGTCTTAAGAACTCTGAGGTTTTTTTTCTTGAAGAAACAAAATCTTTTCCTTAGACCCTGCTGTTTCCTCAGGCTACTCCCACAGTCCCTGAGTCCCCGAGAACTCTCGAGAGCTCTTGCTGTCACACTCCTGTGTTTGCTGCCTGCACTTCCCCACCCCCAGCTGACTAATCTTGCTACCTCTTTTATTGGTTTCCATCTTCATAAATGACCCAAACTTTCATTGGGCAGCTACTCCGGGGGGGCACGTTCTCTTAGGGGCAACTGCAGCTGATTTCTGGTAAGAGGAAGGTTTGGATACACAGAAGAGCCTAGCAGCCACACTCCAGAGAGTCTGAATGGGAGCTCCTGGAGGGGTGGACATGGCAGAAAAGCCATGTGCTTTCACAGCAGCTGGGACTGAAGTTGAGGGTGAGGAAGTTTGGATTGCCAATTAGGAGAGAGACCTTACACATACTGAGATGCCCCAGATAAAGAAATGGAAAGAGTGCTTTCAAATATGAGCCCGAATTTAGCATGCTGAAGAATCTGACATGATCAATATCTAAAATTTGTCATTTATGTTCAGCAGTGAAATAGAAATGTGTATCTTTGATCAGGTTCTTCCAGAAGCCACCCTTGAGCCAAGGATTTGGGTGTAAGTGGTTTGTTAAGGCACAGCTCTCAGAAGAAACCAGTAAGGGAGTAGAAGAAGCAGGCTGGGGAAAGGGAAGAAGCTCAGCGAAGGTGAGATTTCAGGTGAAGTCCCAGACTCACCTGATCTCCCGCGTGCTTGGTATTTACCCCACCTTGCGGCACAAGAGCTGGGCTTTGGCACTCCCACACCAGTAAGCCATTGGCTACAGGTCATGGTGGGAGTGAAGGAGGACATAAAATTCCCAGGCACTTCCTCTCCTCCTTGCAGGCTAGGGGGCTCCAGCATCTAGGCAGGCCACCCAAAGCTGCAGGGAAAAACAGTCAGCAGCAAAAAATTAAAGCTGGGGATGAGGGAACAGAGCCGGTACAAGGGACCCAAGGGGATCTGATCGGGTCTTCATCAGAGTCTGCTAAGTGTACGTAAAGGTCTATGTGTCTCCAGTGTGGTGGTGCCAGTGTGAAGTGGAGCAATTGCAAGGCATGTGGAGCCGCTGAAATCTTTAATGATGGATCACCCCAGGGCTGGTGTGGCCATTCTGGGGACAGCCTGGGAGTACTTACTGAAATTAACTATGCACAAACCCTGTGATCCAGCAGCTCCTCCTTAAATGTCCCAGAGAAATCACAAAAGTCCCCATGGAGACTTGTAACAAAGTTGTACAGCATGGCCTCATTTGTGGTAGCAAATATATATCTCTCTAACTCCATATATAGGGTTTTCTCCCTTTACATACATGGATTGTTCATTAATTATTACTCTGCAAGGGCTTTAAACACAGTAGAGATATGTTTTACATATTCTTTTTATAATTTGAAGAGAAAAAATATTTTTTAAAAATAATAGAAATGGAGAAATTAACTGGGCTAAAAATGTCAAAAAGGAGCAGAAACAAGGACTAGCAGGCTATACAGACAACATGCTAAAAGGTGAAGAAAGGAAGCGGTGCAGCCATTATTCCTTCTCCCTTCTTTGGGAAGATCCATCCTCCACTTTGCCCCCAGGCTCCAGGGGTTAGCCCTGGCCCTGCGAGGCCCATGTGGGTCGGCAGAATTCCATTCTTCCCAACAGAGTGAGGGTGAGGGGCAGTAATCGGGGCCTAACCCTACTAGGTATCATAACATAGAGAAAAAATCGGACCTATGAGATCAATTTTTCATTATGCACAAACGTGTGCTCGGAAAGCAGATATATTCATCTCAGTGCTTACATTTTGTAGATTTTCCCATTGTAGGATATTTTTAAAGCACTACAACTTAACTGAAGTTAATCCTAAAAGTCATACTTTGAGAGAAATAGCTGGAGTTCACAGAGAAACGGCTTTATTCTAGGGGGAAAAAACATGCATAAAAGGAGTGAGTCAGGGCTGTAACCGGAAAGTGCCTTGGGCCTGTGATTTGGCTGATGTGATACTGCGTAGACCGGGCAGAGTCATTACTCCCATCTGGGACAAATCCGTCACACACCAAATATACAGTTGTGTCTACCTTCATCGAATCCAATTCAAGGAAAAGATGCTCAGTGCCATGTAGGTAGACTAGATAACGGGGCTGTGGTTTAGAACAAAAAGGGAAACATTTGTGGAATTCCCTATACTCCCCTAGGAAGATTCCATGATTCTTCTGATTTTACCTGGGGTTGGCATTGCTGGTCCTATTTATTACCTCCCGGGAAGAAACACAGTTGATAGAATCTACTGAATAATATTATTGCTAAAAGCTTAGGAAATTAGGAGATAGTACAAGCTCTAGCTTCGTAGAATCAAACGTGACCTCTTCTAGCACTTCATGGGAAAGCCCAGCTTTGCTGTTACAATGTTATTCTCAGTCCTTGATTGTTTCCTGATTCTAAGAACCGAGGTCTGTCTCCCTTCAGTTTTAGAAACAAAAGAGCCAAAGAGTATTAGTGCTGACCAAATATAGACACTGGTTTGTCTTTCTTACTACTGCAAGTATGACAGAAGCCTTTCCAAATATAGAACTATTTTAAAAATCACTGGCGTTTTTCATTGTGAAGACCCCACTGGAATTTCAGAAACACTCAACTGCATATGGTGGACTTGTGATCTGATTTAATTTTGCTTTGAAGTATGAAGTAAAATCAATAAATACAGCACTGTACTAGATTATTTTACAAATAAAGGAATCGAAGACTCAGAATCACAAGCCTGGAGGGGTTTGAAAAGACTCTTACTGCATTTCCTTCATTCCACTCATGTATTGTTTTCAATACTGTATCATGGACTAGTTACACTATTCAAAACAACAAGAGAGGTACTAAATTAGTCAAAGATTCACATTTGTCTTGGCTATTTCCTGGACTTAATCTCCAATTTGTTTCATTATCTTAATAATTTTAAATTTACTGGGTAGGTTTATTTTTGAACGGAAAATAACTTGTGTTTACTGACTTAAGAAAAACTCACAGTGTCAAAACAATCCTATACTGCTTCTTATTATTCCATTGTCCTAGCAGTGACATAATATTTGTGCTAACTAAAATGAGAGTTGTGGAAGCAAGGGCCTTCACGTTTTGTGCACTGATGTTCACCAGCTGAAGTTAAGAATTTTGACTACCCTTTTCTTTGTGCCTTTACCATCCCCTATGCTGATGTCTACCTAGTCACCACTGAGCACTTCACTGCAGTTATTTATTTATACATCTGATTTCATGTTTCCAACAATCAGCACAATGTAATATGGTGGGTGTTCACTATATCTGTGTTGAGTGAGAAGATAAATCAAGAGGGGATGCAAAGGAGGGAGAAGTGAAATGGTAGAGCACAGGGGAATTTTTAGGGCAGTGGCACTCTCCAGAATGATACTATAATGGTGACATGTGACATTATACTTTTGCTAAAACCCACAGAATGTCGAGCACAAAGAGTGAACCCTAATGTAAACTATGGACTTTAGTTAATAATATTGCATTAATATTGGGTCATTAACTGTGACAAATGTACCGCACTAATACAAGATGTAAATAATAGGGGAAACTGTGGGGAGGGGAGGGGAGGAAAGAGGACATGTGGGAACTCTGTAATTTTGTTTTATTTTATTTTTTTAATGAATGTTAGAAAATTTTTTACTTCAAAGTATTATGAGAGTACAAATGTTTTTGGTTACATGCATCACTTTTGTAATACTTGGGTCAAGGTTAAAAGTGTGCTCATCATCCAGATAGTGTTCATTGTACCCGTTAGGTAGGTTTTTGCCCAGCCCCTCCGTGCCACAATTCCTGATTGATTTCCATTGAATTATACCTCTCTCTATGCATATGTGTGCTCACTGGTTAGTTCCAATTTAATAGTGAGTACATGTGGTGTTTGTTTTCCATACGGTAGATACTTCACTTAGGAGAATGATCTCCAGTTCCATCCAGATTGTTGCAACAGGCATTAAGCCATCCTTCTTCATGGCTGAGTAGTACTCCACGGTATACATATACCACATTTTATTAAGCCGCTCATGAATTGATGGCACTTAGGTTGATTCCACATTTTTTGCAATTGTGAATTGTGCTGCAATAAACATTTCAGTGCAGGTGTCTTTTTGATGAAATGGCTTCTTTTCCTTTGGGTAAATACTCAGTAGTGGAATTGCTGGATCAAATGGTAGGTCTACTTTTATTTCTTTGAGGAATCTCCATACTGTTTTCCATAGATGTTATACTAATTTGCAGTCCCACTAACAGTGTATAAGCATTCCTTTCTCTCTGCATCCATGCCAGCATCTATTGTTTTTGGACTTTTTAATAAAAGCCATTCTGACAGGGGTAAGGTGATATTTCATTGTGGTTTTAATTTGCATTTCCCTGATTATTAGTGATATTGAGCATTTTTTTGGTATGTTTATTGGCCATTTGTCTATCTTCTTTTAAGAAGCTTCTGTTCATGTCTTTTGCTCACTTTTTAAAGAGGTTGTTTGCTTTTTTCTTGCTGATTTGCTTGAGTTCTTTGTAGATTCCGGTTATTGGCCCTTTATCAGATGTATAGCTTGTGAATATTTTCTCTCATTCTGTAGGTTGACTATTTGGTCTAATGATAGTTCCTTGGCTATGCAGAAGCTTTTTAATTTAATCAAGTCCTATTTATTTATTTTTGTTGTTGCTGTGATTGCCATTGGGGTCTAGGCCAATAATTAGAAGAGCTTTCCAACGTTTTCTTCTAGAATTCTTACAGTTTCATGCCTTACATTTAAGTCCTTTATCCATCTTGAATTAATTTTTGTAAGTGGTGAGAGATATGGATCCTATCTCATTCTTCTGCATGTGGCTATCCAAGTTTTCCAGCACCACTGATTGAATAGGGATTCTTTTCTCCCAGTGCGTATTGTTGTCTGCTTTATCAAAGATCAGTTGGCTGTATGTGGATGGTTTTATATCTGGGTTAGAGAACCATTCTGTTCCATTGGTCTATGCCTCTATTTTTATGCCAATACAAGGCTGCTTTGGTTACTATAGCCTTGTAGTATAGTTTGAAGTCTTATTATATGATGCCTCCCAATTTGTTCCTTTTGCATAAAATTGCTTTGGCTATTGAGGCTCTGGTTCCAAATGAAGCATAGAATTATTTTTTCTAGATCTGTGAAAAATGATGTTGGTATTTTGATGGGGATTCTACTGAATCTATAAATCACTTTGGGTAGTATGGACATTTTAACAATGTTGTCTCTACTGATCCATGAGCATGATATGTTTTTCCATTTGTTTGCATCATCTGCAATTGCTTTTCTTTTTTTTTGTTCAATTTCTTTTTTTAGAGACAGGGTCTTGCTCTTGCTCAGGCTGGTCTCAAACTCCTGAGCTCAAGTAATATACCTGCTTGGGCCTCCCACAGTGCTAAGATTACAGGTGTTAGCCACTGTGCCTGGCATCTGCGATTTCTTTCCTCAGTGTTTTGTAGTTCTCTTTGTAGAGATCTATCACCTCCTTGGTGAAGTATATTCCTAGGTATTTTATTTGCTTTGTAGCAATTGTGAATGGTATTGAGTCTTTGAACTCTCAGCTTGACTGTTACTGGTGTATAGGAATGCTACTGATTTGTGTACATTGACTTTGTAACCTAAGACTTTGCTGAATTTATTTATTAATTCCAGGAGTCTTTTGGTGGAAACGTTGGGATTTTCTAGATAGACGATCATATCATCAGCAAAAAGCAATAGTTTGAGCTCCTCTTTCCTGATTTGGATACCCTTAATTTCTTTCTCTTGCCTGACTGCTCTGGCTAGGACTTCCAGCACTATGTTGAATAGAAGTGGTGACAGTGGGCATCCTTGTCTTGTACCAGTTTTTAGTGGAAATGTTTTCAACTTTTCTCCATTCAGTATAATGCTGGCTGTGGGTTTGTTTTATATGGCTTTTATAATTTTGAGAAATGGGGAACTCTGTAATTTTAGCTAAATTTTTCTGTAAACCTAAAACTTCTGTAAAAAACATAAAGACTATTAGTTTAAATAACAACAAAAGATGAATCAAGATAAATTAGATGAGATGGTCTTAGAATGTGTATATTGTAAGCAACAGAAAAACCAATTTAACTAGCATAGGCAAAAAGGTAAATATGTTCATTTGCTTACTCCAGCCATGGGAAAGCATCAAGGAAAACTGGAACTGGAGACTTAAATGTTCTTTTTCATCTTTGTGACATTCTAGATTGACTTTCTTCATAATGCTCAAACTATGGTGGCTAGCCACTCTGAAGCTCCCAACCTCCCAACCCTGCCACAGTGAGGATGTGGGTCAGTGAGCCTAAACTAACCCCCTATGGGAGAGGAGATGCAAGAACCAATTAGAGCATGGCTGTTTCTACTAGAAACAAGTAGGCATGGCAGGAGCCCCTTGCATTTATCCTGCCAGGAGATGACGGTGCTCAGACTAGGGAGGGAGAGGTAGAGACAGCAATATGGACAGGTTCTGGATATATTCTGAAGAGAGGGCCCTGAGGACTTATTGGGATGTTGTGTGTAAGGTGTGAGGGAAAGGAATGAAAAGTGACTTGTTTTTGTCCTGAACAACTCAGAGGATGGAGCTGTCTTTAACTAAGCAGAGGAATATTACAGCGGCACAGGCTGGACAGGACCTTCATGTTGGATATATTATGGTCTATCAGCTATCCAACTGGAGATGTCAAATAAGCAGTCAGATATCTGTGAGTCTCTTCCTCCAGGCATCCACCCGACATATTGTTTATTGACTGTAATTGTTTATTGCCCAATTAGAATGCAAGCTCCATGAGATCCTGGACTCTTCCTGTTTTGTTCACTGCTATGTCCTCAATATCTAGAAGAATGCCTGGTGCATAATAGATGCTCAATAAGGTTTACTGGAAAGATGAGCGAAGAAATCAGTGAGAGAGTTAAGTGCTTAGTACAACACAGTAGGTTGATGGACGATAGAGTACAGTTAGGAAGTATCTGTTTGAATATAAAATTGCTTGCCTGGATATTGTTAAGGAGAGGTTTGCAACAGGCATTTGGTAACAAATATTTTCTATGAAGAACTCTATAAAAATGAATAGACACTTGCAAGGCTTCTGTAAACTTTTATTTTATACGTATGGGCCACTGCCAACTCAGGGCCTTGGTTTCTGGCTCATTTCTACAAAGTTACTTATTGGAAAGATATGGCAAATGTAGGAATTGGAAAGATTCCTACTAGTGAGCCACAGTTACTTACCAGTCCATAAAGAAAATGCTCATTGAAGCCTTCAGAAATCTATGACTTTCTGAATTTATAAAATGCATCTTTTCATATGAAAGAAACAAAGCATATTAACAAAAAGACAATTGTCTAAACAAAATGGTGTGAACCTATGGCTTATATTATAGGCATATATCACTGCATATGAGGCACCAGTGGAATAATAGAATTTGACTGCTAACACACAAAGGAATAATATTTCTTAGCCCTGCAATTCAGGCAAGAGGTACCTGACATTATTTTACCTGTGACTGTGCTAAAATATGGCCCAACAAATGAGCTTAGCTAATTTATCATCAGCAATCTGTCTGGTAAAGTCTGATAGAAACATCAGCCAACTTGTCAATTGCATCACCACTGTGTTTTAGGACAATGTAATACTTCAAAGTATAATGACTTTTGCACCAGCACAGGAAATAATATGATCCCAAATACTGCTTTATCAAACCAACCAACCAACCAAACAAAACCTTATCTTGCTAACCCATGGCTCATCCTCTTTCATGCTGCCTCCCACATCCCATTTATGATGGTAACACGGTCACAAGATTTATGAACACAGAAGCTTCTCATTAGGTTGAAACTGAGGTGAGTTGTCATGGTGAACAATCGTCTAAATTCCACTCAGAGTATGTGCTTTGGTACAACTACAGGGCATTATTATTAGATTAGATTAAATCCATACATACCATCACATACACGCATACATCACACACACACAAATACATTCCACAGGGACAATCACAGAAAAATTGGCTAAAAGAAATTTACAGTTGTGTATACACACACACACACACACACACACACACACCAGTCAAGGATTTTCTGCTGTACTCACAGTCTGTAAACATCTGGGAAAATGCTCAGCAAAGGTCACTGTGGGCCCTTTGAAATGATGACCATGTGAGAGGTGAGGGGTGGGGTGGGGATTTAGTTCATAGTAAACACCAAGGAGTGAAGAATCACAGGTTCATATTGACATTTGGGGGTCACTGTATTTCACTGACAAGATAAGCTCATCACTTTGAAATTATGTTTCATATATGGAAAAGTCTTACTGCCAGTTAACATTTTAGGAAAAATTAAGAGAATAGGAGGTGATATGTATACTGTATATATGTATGTACATACATATGTTACTATTACAAAAAACTCAATGAAAATTTCCAAATCTTCTAAAAATATTCAGTCTTTTTCGCCTAGGTGTGCTTTAGACTTCTGTACATTGCACTGAAAGTCTCAGGCATAGTTAAATGACACATTTCTTTAAATTTTGGTACATGATACTGAGTTTACATAAAAACTTACATTACAAAAAGATCGAGCTTCTGGTAAAGAACTCTTTGATCCAAGCATCATTTTTGAATTTAACATAAAAAATATGTTCAAGATCTCCTGTCACAAAAACACCATTAAAAAAGAAAATAAAGGTTCTTAAAAATTCTTTGAATAACAGCTGTTAAATGTGGACGTCAGTCTGTGTTTTCAGGGACTGTATTTGTTGCAGCTTTAGAATTCAGGTTTTAAAAATAAAACAGTGACATGAGAAACATTCACCTAATCACTCACCTGAATAATGTTTTTTCTTTTATTTTTTGTTTTGCAAAATGTGTAAATAAATTCAAATAATCATTGTTAGGCTATGATGCAGTTAAAAAATACTGGCAGTGAATGGTATTTCAGATAAAACTGACTTAAGCCCATATTGTATTTGGCAAAAAAAAAAAAAAAAAAAAAAATCACTTAAAAAAATCTTGTCATAGTTTCTAAAGTTTTTTGGTGACCAATTCTCATTGAACATTTGACAGAACTGCCGTAAAAGCTAGTCATGTACTTGAAAACTCTATTTCCATGCAAGTGCAGTAAATATCCTTCTGGATGAATTTAACAGTCTCCATTCTCCCCCAGCTCCCACCATTTTTTAGTGCTGAATAGAATATGCAGAATATGAAAACTGGATAAATTAAAGAAGTAAGATTTGTAGACTTTGTGGGTATAAACCAGTCCCCCCTCTGCTGTTTTGGAAAAGCATTTCTTCTCTACCAAGTTAAGGAAGAAGGATCGGAGGAGAGGTTTCCAGAGACATAGTTGCTGTGGGATTTTTTTTTTTTTCCTCCCATAGGATTTGAAGGAATATTGCCGAATGTTTCTTAGAATGGTTAGTTAATACTGTCCTTGTGGCTGCTCCTCTCTGTGTTGTGGTTGTTTTGGTCGTGGTTTTTCCACTGGATGCTCGTTCCGTTCATGGGGACGGAGGTCATCAGGCTTTTGGACTGGTAACAGCAGCAGCAGAGGCACGACTGGGAGAAGGAACAGACTCGAAATAACATGAGCCCACCAGCCAGCCCCTTCCCAGCCGCCAACAAGGGGTAAATATCCACACACACTTGAGGACAGTGAGCCTTCACAGTAATCTAGCGTGGGGGCCTCTCTCATCTCCGGGCAAATGTTAAACTGTTGAAGCACGTCCCTTGTTTCTCATTTTAATTCCATTCACCAAATGCAAGAGGAAGGGAAAGCAGTACTGGCCGGAGGGAGATTTCTCCACGGCCTGGGCCAGGGTGTGGGTGGGGAAGGGTTCTCTGCGTCAGGTAGCTCGTATGATCCTCACAACCGCTCTCCATGCAAGGTGCTAGCTCCCCCTTTTATGAATGAGGACAGCGAGCCCCAGAGAGGTTACTAGGAGGCAGAATTGGAATTAGAACCTGGGACACTCTGGATTGGGCTCTTTCCCTGGGGAATGTTGCCTTTTTAGGAAGATCCATCAAAAATGTGTTTAATTTCTGATAAATTTGTATCTTGATTTTCCCTCCCCCAATGAATATGCAAATTAATTAGCAAGTGATATTAACTTAAGCTTCTATCATGTATTAGTTATAACCTGCATGTTAGTCAATGCATTTTGGGCAGAACGTTTGTGACTGGTAAGCATCTTCAAGGGGACCTCAAAAATATGGCAGTGAAAATCTCCATACCAAGCTTCGTCTATTTGTAGGATTCTTTGGTGGATATGTCTTTTGTCTCCTTTTAGATTGCAAGTTCCATGAAGGAAGTTACTGTGTTTTTCCTCTCTATTCTATCCCTAATAATAAGCAAGTCATATTGAGCATTTATTGTTTCAAGAGTTTTACACATATTAACCCATTGAACACTCCTTATGAATGATACTGTGATTATCCAATTTACAGATGAGGAAACTGAGGCAGCAGGGGGCGCACTAGGTGGACCTGGGTTAGACAGGTAGTAAGTGCAGAGCTGTGGTGTCGGTGGAGGTTGTTTGCTTCCACAGCCTGCACCCTTGGCCTCCCCTACTCTGCCTCTTACGTACCATGAGCTAAAGTTAAACAGCCTGGTCAAAGGTAATAATATCCATTCCAGGGACTGGAAAAATGACACATCATTAAGACACACTTAGAGCCACAAGAGTAGCTTAGCTGGCGGAAGTTTAAAAACAGAAGGAAACTGATTTGGAATGAAATTATATTAGTTCAGATTTCCAGAGCAACAAGCATTTACTTTTCCTTGAAGAGACTATTACTAAACATACTATTAGGAAGCATTTAATGAGAGCTTTCTTAGTAACAGAGTTTACATTTCATTGAGACTGCAGTTAAAGTCTAAGGCAAGTAAGGTGTGAATAGGTTTTCTGTACTCTGAGCTCACGTTTGAGCATTTCTTTTAAAAGGAGGGTTCTAAACTGACATGTAATTAAGTTAGTCTTTTTAATTTTAACCTCTGCATATGTCACTGTCTGAATAGATACTGCTTTTCTGTTATGCTGACAATCTGACCCTCTTCTGGGTAATGAAATACAATTTTCAACTTTTTTACTAAAAAGGAGCACAGCGTATCAAAGTAAGTTACAGCTGGAACTGGCCCTGTCTGTTGTCTACGTAAAATACCCATTTGGTTGTCTTTTAAAAATGCTTGCAAAATCATCTTACCTGGAAACAATTTTTAAATTTCTTGCTCACAAAATACAGCGCTATTGGGTTTATACATGAATTCATGGTTGCCAAGTTAATACCGATGTAGTCCATGAGCAGCAAGAAACTAGAGCAAAAGAAAAGAGTGTAGAATAATTAGAACATACTGTTTTAAAAATCTGCTGACTAGCATTTTCCTTAGAATAAGCATTTTTCTTGCCCAGAAGCCATTTTTTATGCGTGGCAGTTAGACTTTTGTAAAAAGTGCTTGTTTGAATGGCAGTTTCAATTTTGCAGGACGGTTATAGATCTATCAACCACTTGGTTAGCTCAAACCCTGTGCACAGCCTTAGGAGGGGAGTGGCAAGATTATGGATGCAGCTTGCATAAATTTGGGGATTAGTTATGTGCCATGTCAGCTAAAAAAAAATCAACTTTGTGATTTTAATCTTCAGGGCTAATGAGAATGTAGACTTGATGGTTTTGTAAATGTATTATGAATGTGAAAGGGAAACTCCAATTTTCTAACCAGTGCATAGGATCATACCTAAGTAATTCACATCGGTTCTTGTCCATCTCATCATACACGGTTTTCTTCAAAATACGGCTTAAATGAAGAGGGAACCAGCAAAGAGCAAAAATTACAACCAAGCAGAAAACTGTTTTTGCCACTTCTCGACGCTAAAGGAAAGTGAGAAAAAAAAAAGTACAGTAAGTTTAGTGTTTTTATACTACATGGAAGAACTGCACAACAAGGAGGTAGAAGGTAGCACAGGGAAAAATAACTCAAAGAAGAGCCAAGAGAATGGACTGCCTTAAGGTGCCTCCACCTCTCAAAGATTCCAAATCCAACTTTCTAATCAAGGAGTTGCGAATGATGCTTTTGATGGCCTCAGGTTGGTTACTAGGGGCAGGACAAAGTTTTTTTTATTAATTTCAAAATATTAAGGGGGTACAAATGTTTTTGTTACATGGATACCTTTTATAATGCTTAAGTGGGGTTTTTAGTGCAGGACAAAATTTATATGCCAGAAGAGAGGTGGGAACTGGCTGGAGGTGTGAGGCAGCACCGTGGCTGAGTCTGCATCTGTGTGTATGTGTGTGTGTAGGTGAGTGGTGTGTGACTGGGGGTGGGGAGGGGAAATGTCAGCCAAAAGCTTAGTAACAGGTAACTAACTAGCATTAATGATGACATGGAAGCAGGTGACTGAACATAATGTGGTAATGAATGGATAAATCCATAAAGACCTTTGGAAAACAAGCTAGGAGTAGGGAATAGACAAGAAAAAAACAAAAGCAACATGTTTTCTCCTTTTCCTGGTCTTGAAGACAGCTAGCAGTGGGCTATTTTTGCTTTTTAAATTCTTTTATTAATGACATGTGGTTTCCAAAGATATATAGTTTGCAAACAGAAGAAGGTAAAGGATTATCAGCAGTGACGGTTGGAAAATCTGGAATGTGCTGACCCTGGACTGACTTCCATTGAAAGTTTACATGTCTTTGGGTCTGCTCAGGATCAGAAAAACCATAGGTTGGGAATTATCTGCAACCATTCATTTGTGTGCATTATGCTTGAGTATTATACGGCGTACATTTAGAAGCCTAACTAGGAACATAAAATGTAACATTTCTGTAACTGGAATCAGTTAATGTCAAAATAAAACTGATTGAAAACAGGGTTTGGAAGTGTAATGCTGGTTCAACCTGAAGCATATAACATTACATCTGGGAACCCAACAGTAAACTCACTTGATTTGAGCCATTCCAAAAGATTCTGGGGCAGCTGTTGCAAATCGCTACAGTAGCCCAAAGAGTTGGGAGTTCTTTAATCTTTCATAGTTATTGAGCTAGCTGGGATATAGCTTCAGAGCAGTGATTGAGGGAAGAAATAAAGGATTTTAATCTGCAAGAATGGGAGATCTTTATAAAGGGTCATTTTGTGTACACAGAAAAACAGTGTGCCCAGAAAAATAGAATACGGGTGTATAGGGGGAGAAGTTACCTCCGCTGAGCATATACTCAAAGAGGATAACCCTTTTAAAAGGTAATATTAATACATTGCCATGAAAGTTGATATTTGCTTAAGCAAATTCTCCTGTCTTCTTTTCTATCACTTAGATCTTGATTTTGTTATGGCAGCAGGAGGCTTGGCCCAAATCATCTACACGGCCACCTGACCCAGTTCTGACCAATGACAGGAAAGTGTTGTGTGGGTTTCTGGAAAAGCTACTTAAAAGTGTGTGGAGGGTGCTCTTTAGTGCACACACATTAATATGTTCTTTGTTCTTCCCCTCTTGCTGCTTGGAAATCAGATAGAAAAGTAGAGCTGCTGCTGTCTTCCAAGACTGAAGGAAAGACGAGCCCAACAGCAGACCGCTGGCCTCTAAGTTCTTTGACCAGTGAACCAGCGGCATCTGAACTCTTTGCTGTGGTAGAAAGATCAAACCCTTCCTTGGTCGACTCATTGTTATTTTGGGTTTTCTGTTACCAGCATCCAAACACAATCCCTAACTGATAAAGTTGTTGCCGTTATAACGAAGAGAAATCAGAGACCACCAAGCAAGAAGCAAGACCACGAGCCCCATAGCATATTAGCCAGAAGGTGGCAAAGCTTTCTGCTCTATGGTAGCTCTCCCACGGTCCCAGGTGAAGGCCTCCAGCCAGCCTTGCTCTTCTACTGTTAGCACCTGCTACAGCTTTGAGTGTGACTGAAGGGAACATCCACTGCATGGGTACCAAATCTTGAGTTCTAACCTCTGTTTGGTTGAGCAAATCTCTTAACCACCTGTACAATAAGGATAATATCTGTCCTACCTATCTCACAGGGTGCTTGTTGGAATCAAATAAGAAAAAGACAAGGAAATGCTCTTTAAAAACTTAAAAAATGCTATGTAAATGTGAAGTAGCATATTATTATTGTTCCCAATCCCTATTTATTTATTTTCACAGCAGGCACCACTCATAGCGTAAACAAGCTCCATCATGGTGCTAATGAAAAAAATCTATATTTTACAACACTATTTTTTGCAAATCTATTCTAACTAATTACCTCCATTGCAAGAATGAGAGGTAATAGTTGCTTAATATGTTGACATCTGGAGTATTTGAAGCATTCATACCCAAACAAAGTCATACTAAAGTTTCTGAATGTAATTTTCCTGCTAAATGTCAATAAAAGATAATAGCTATCATTTGTATGGCATGTTGGATTTTACAGAGTACAAGCATGCACATTAATTCCTTTGATTCTCATAGTAACATTGATGCATATATTATTACATGTAATTTACAGATGAAGAGCTGAAGCTCAGAAAAATCAGTACAGTAGTTGAAAAGAGTTGTGATGAGGAATGATGCTTACACATGGTAATTATATAGAGCAGACTTACAGACTCCATCAACAACTCACATTAACTTCTGGTGTGGTTGGACATCCTTATATACTTCTCCCTTGTGACTAAGAACTTACCTGCAGTCCCAGTTTTACTCTTAGAATTAATATAAATTAATATTTGCTGAGCACCTACTAGCAGCTGGGTACCATTAGGCACTTTTCATGCTGTAGGTAATCTCCATGATGTATTATTACATACATTTTATGAGAAAGTAGAAGTTCAGAGAGATTAAGCAATTTGCCCAAGGTCACAGAGCCAACAAGTAGAAGAGTCAAGTTTTGTCCTCTAAACCCCACACAGCTTTATCTGTTCTATTTCTGCCCAGGAGGGTAAACAGTCGCCTCCTATAAACATGTTCAAGTTTCTTCTAGAACTTTGGCTCCTCCAACATTTTGCCTCTTCTAATGTACATGATCCCATGGCCTGGCATGAGTCCTACCTTAGCCATTGCTCGAATGAGGTTCATCTCCTTTTTCCCCACTCACCAAATGCGTGGTGCCCATTCCGTGTTCTAACTGGACTCCTGCTATTGCACCTGAAATGCCCTCTGTCCTTTTCTTCCCCATCAAATCCCATTTATCCTCCAAGGCCCAGTCCAATCCCCCTCATCCATGAACAGTTTCTCCACGACTATCTCATATCCTCCCTGGCTTCCTATAGCACAGGCTACTTTCACCATACCTGTGATTTTATCTTCCAGTTGTTTCATGGTTTGTGTTTTATTTCAACAAGATGGTAAAGCCTTCCCGGGAAGAAAGTCATATGCTTCTTTTTGTCCTGAAACAGTTCCAAGCCCAGTTCAATGTATGGACCCACATACACACATGCTCTTGGCAAAATAAAGGAATAACTCCTCTCTGTTTGGGCCCAACCTCTGGGACTACCTGTTTTTCAGGCCAGCTCCTCATTTCACAAAAGAAATTTCTGATACTATAACTATAAAGGAAACAGTTATAAGGCAGTATTTTCATTTTTAGGAAACGAGGCCAAATCTGCTAAAGACGGTATTTGCAGGCCTGCTGTTGTCAGGGACTAACCAGTCCTGGCCAGATTTGCATGACTATGGGATTTACCTGTTTAAGATGTTCACTGAGGGCAATTCTCAAGCTGCCATTCCTTCTGTTCAACATCTCACAGGTCATAAGGGTGTAGAAGATTGCGGTGCACACCAAGGGCATGCAGAAATAGAACCCAAAGAGCCACCAGTCCTTTCCATTTTGGTAGTACTGTAAAATGAAGAAAAGAGAGGGAAAAGGAGGAGAATAAGAAGATATATTACCTGCAGTGCCTCTGGTAGCTTCAAAATCTTTAGACTTACAGATACGTTTGTAAATTCATGCTCTTTGGTTGCAGTCATGGGTTTGGGGGTGGTGCTCAAAACTCAAATGTGAAACTCCAGAAATTATCCTGGCCTTATAATATCACATAAAGAAACTGTGTTTAAAAAAATTATCCTGACCAGGATACTTTTTATAAACTGAAGTTGGTTTCAATGACACCACGAAGAGCCCTAATCGATAAAAATAATTTCCTTCCCAAGCTCATAAAACATGATTTTGAGACATGAAGAATATATATGTGTATCTTTATTTACTGGTGAGCCTCAGATTTTATTATGTCTGGTTTCCTTTTGACTATTGTGGTTAAAGGTTACTTAACGTGAACATCTTGCTGGGGAACAGCGAAGGTTCTGAATGGCTTATCTGTGTAGCTTTGGTTAATGGGAGTTAACCCCTTGCCTGGTATGCCTGCTATGTGACCCCAAAGCCAGCCAGTTTGAGCCATCAATAACTATACTCATTCTCCCTCTTTTAATACTTACCACCTGGAAACTATTGAGGCAGCATACCTTATCTGAAGGCATATTTAGCATTATCTCCCTGTGGGCAGGATTTATAAATACCAAGATTATTCAGTTTTATGTCTTTTTCAAGGAGAAAACTTAATATCCTATAAAAATGGAAGTTGGAAAATGGTATCTAAATTCTTCTTCCCACTAAATAATCACCAGCTTGGGAAGCACTGCTCTTTCTTTCCTTATAATCTTTCTCCAGATTGTTTATTTACTAAGGACAATGCAGCCTCCTGTACTATCTCAGTTCCCACAGTAAAAAATAATCATGCTGTGCTGTGAAAAACTGGACAGTTTCTGAATATAGAAAGAGGCCCAGTGGGTTACATTATGTCTATTAAAATCATCTAAAAATGGTTCCTAAAAACAAAAACGTTTGGGGCAGGAGTTCTTAACTATTTTTATGCCATTGACACCTTTGGAAGTCTGGTGAAAACTATAATCCCTTCTGAGAATGAAACTTTTACATGCATAAAATAAACTACATAAGATTGCAATGGAAACCAATTACACTGAAACATAGCAATCAAAATATTAAAAATAAAAGTCTGATATAATAATAGAGGTGTTTATTAACAAATAAACCCAATGGTGGTTCTAATAACTACCAGACTGTGGAAGTAGTGATGAGCGTAAATGATATTTCAAGATTATACAAGTGTTATTTGAAATGAAAAAGTCTGCTATTTCTATTAGTGAAGAAGTCACAGTACTGTTAAATACTATCATCGTTTGTTGGTAACATTCATAATCGAAGGAAATGATAAATTCAATTAGAAGTTAGTGAAAATAAACATGTCCTTTTTTCCCCATCCAAGTTCACAGACCCCTGAATTCTTTTTTTGTTTGTTTGTTTTTCTTTTTTTTTTTTTTGGCAATTTTTTAAAATATATTTTTTATATATTTTTAAATATATTTTTATGTATTTTATATATATATTTATATATTTTTTTCTTTTTATTTTTTTGCCCCACTGAACTCCGAGGAAGACCCCTGAATTCTATCCTCAGGTTATGTGCAAACTCCCAAAGGAGTTGGTTTATTCTAATCTGCAGACACATACATTTCTCTATCCCTATAACATTGTATTTCAGTTCTGAACTTTAAAAAAAAATTCAGGAGGACTCTCTCATTCTCTCTCTCTCTCTCTCTCTTTTTTAAAGTGTAACACAAACACTCCTTTGAGCACCCACCCTCCCTTCTTTTGTACCCTCCGCTTCCTGGTGCATTGCTGGCTGCGTGTGAATGGCCCAGAAGCAGCTGCGGAGGGTCTGGAAGCTGACCCCTCCATGGTGGAGACCTGCAGAGAAAGGGTCATGCCTCTCTTTTGAACTGATGTCATTAGTAAGGGTCAGGAGGGGCCTCCTGTCAGTCTAAGGGTAGAGCAAAGTTGAGGAGCAAGAGTGGAAAAAGGGGAAATAAATTTAGGAAAAAAGAACAGGACTTTAGACTTGAAATGAACTCTAAAATGTATCAGATCAACTCACATCCTCTACCACAACACTCTAGGCCACCCGAGCCTGAAGGCTATCCTCACTTTACTTGAACACTTCTATAAAAGAGGCTCAGTCTTTATGAAATAACCCATTTCCTTTTGTCCAGTTCTAATGATTAGTAAGATCCTTCTTATATTGATCTTTTTTTCTCTAACATTTCAGTCTGGAATATCTAGATTGCTTATTCATACTGCCCAAATTCTGATAATCTCCTACTGTCTACTTTGTTTTTCACTGCGGAGACTGACCTCATAAAAATGTCAGTCAATAAAAGAAGACCTCAATGTTAAGGCTGCCAGTTTGGCAGTTTTCATGAGCACTTTTAATTTAAAAAGAGGAATTTCCAAGCAGAATTGCTCAACCATAAAACCACTAATTTTGTGAATCTTCCAAGTTAAGAAAACATACCTGAGATGTCTGTGAACAATTACATGTGGAATCTGAACTGCATGAAACGTACATCAAAGCACTAAATTATGCTGATTTCAGAGAAATAGTTATCCTTTTGGTTTTCTTCCTCAGTCGTATGTAACTAGTTTTGCCAAGGAAACATGCATTTTAAACAGATTTCCCAAAACACTCAATTATGTGATTAAGCTTTTCAGAGAAATATTAATGTGGTCAGGTGTAGTAAAAAAAAACAATAACTGAACTTGTTAAACCAACACATTCTTTTAAGAAATTCTGCAATTTTATCTTATTTGCATATTAGACAGAGAATCTATACTATTATGATCACATGTAAGTACTATTCCCTACTTTGAATTACTAAATTGATCTTCAAAAAATGTGTGAGTAATGTGCATCTCCCTAAGTGACATAAAATAAACATCAGCATGTCTGTCAGATGGAGACTGTTATGCTGTATTCCTTATTGTAAAAACAAATAGTATTATTAATATAAATATACACATCTAGTCCCTCTTAGTAAATTTGCTTCAGAATTCTTAGTTGTTTGGTGCAGAACAATTGTGTCTAGAGGTCTAGAGTTGTGCTACAATACAAGAGTGAAAAGCAAAATAGTTGTCCTATTCAAGAAGCCAGACGCTGGTTTAACATCTACTTTTCATGCAACTGAAGACTATTTGACAGAGTGAGCCACATTTGGCATTGAGAAGATGTCAACAAGTCTTAAGATGATGAAGTATAGCTGAAGACCTCCTCTTCTCCCAGTTAATTCCTTTTAAACCATTAGTACCTCCATGAATTTTGATGTGGCATTGAGCATACAAGTATTGTGCTGTTCACCCCTGTATTCAAAGGGCACCATGACGAAGCCGATCGCTTCCGGGATGGCCAGGATGAAGGATATGATCCAGATGGAGACAATTTCAATGGCAGTAACCAAGGGAATCCCGATTCCCTGAACACGACTCCAGGAGGCAACTGCTCTGTACCTGAAAAGAAAAGGGATAATGGTACCAAGTTGTTTGGAAATTTTAAAAATTTATTTCAATTAAACAAAAATTATAAATGCTGGGAAGCTCCTCCTCTTGGCAAGTGACCAACTATTAGCTTTTTAGGAATTTTCTGTGAGTCTTGATATTAAAAACAAAGTGGGGCGATGAAGAATTCCACCCATTTGGAAATTAATCACCTCCCAGGCTTGAGTCTGAGGTCTTTTTTTCAGGTCCAGTAAAATCTCAAGAGGGTTTAGAATGTGGCAGCAACAGACAGGTGTGCCTATGTTTTTTAAGCTGAGGGAAAAGTTGGATGATGGGAGTGGCAGTGAAAGCTGCTGGTACTTACTATAGTAATATTTTATTCCTCTTTAGATAGTAAGAAAGAAAACATGACATATTATCTACGAAGTGGGCCTAGATACTCTTGAGTGAATAGTGACCATAGATATTCCATTGTTTCCTTCCTTCTTCTGCCCTCAAAATACGATCACAGTGGGCTTGTTCCAGGTGGCCATTTCAGTAAATAAATGACATTTCTGGTAAATGTCTCCCATTATGGTCCTGTGCTAGAGGAGATAAAACTTAAAGATGCTAAGGTTCCTAATCTTTAGGGTGCACAATCTAAGAAAAGAATAGATCATACAGAGTATAGGATATAAATGTATCTGAACAATTAGGTCAATCAAAAAACTGGCATTAAAAAATTATGCTTACCTTATTTTTTACTTTAATATTTTTATGATAGTGATCAAATTTAAATGTTAAGTCTAAAGAAGGTTTGGTTTAGAAACTCTGTGCTCTTTGACCTGCTGTGATGGTCTGATGCTAACTGCTTTTAGACTTACTGTTAGGAAGAGACCTGTGACGTGGTTTGGTATTTTTGTGCCCTCATTCTTGAAATTTTTGTTGCTGTTGTAATGGAAAGGAAACAGTTTCTTTTTATGGTTTTTATTAGATAGTGCCAGAGGAAGGCTGTAAAACAAGACTAAAGCATTGGAGACAGGTGCACGTGCGTTTGTAGGATATACAACTTAATGTGGAAGATAAATCAGTAAAGCCAAAGGAATATACAAGCTGCCCATATCCACCGGATGAGCCCCGTTCCCTTGTGTTTAGTGGACTATCTCAGCCTATCTGCACAGTACATCTGTGAAAATCCGACTCTGAGAACTCTATAGCCTAATTCTTCACCAGAATTGCCTGTAGATTAGAACCCATAGATTTGGGTATTTTACGATGATGCTACATGGCATATAAACAGCACAATTTGCTGGAGAAATGTTTTTCGAAAGATTTTTAGGGTAAGTAAGATTGGTGTACAATAAAAATCTCTAAAAAAAAGAAAAGGTTCAGATTAGTTTGGAATGGAATAAAATACAGCTATGCAAACAGACCAAGAAAATCCTTTTATGATATAGCCAAGATTGCCTTTTAAAATTTATGGTCATTTCCAATGGGAGCAAGACTGCTGTTTATTTTTCATCTCAGTTTACTTTTCTTTGCTGCCTTATTAGACTGGCAGCCCGATGTCCAGTGAAAGCTAGAAGGAATGGAGGTGGGATGTCTCTGTCCCAAGGCTGTCAACTGAGTTACATCTGTTCCTCCTCCCTTTCCCTCAGGTCAGGTCCCAGGAAAGGTGATTTAAATAAAACACCCTATTCTGCCAGAGAGTAAGAAAGCCAGATTCCTTAGCCAGGATTTTGGGTGGAAGGTGGTTTAAGCAAGAAAATATGGCCCACATGTTCTTATAGTCAATATATTCACAGACCAGCTTCAATTTATAATGTGCCATGAGTTCCCAGAATGTCATACGCCCCATAATCCAATGTGAATTCAACATTTTTAGATAAGCAGAAGTAATTTTTAGTGTCTAGTTTAGCAAATGATTCATAATCAGTCTGCTCCTTCATTAACCCACATCACTGAGCATTAGAATAGTTTCTATTTGCAATCACACTGGTCTCGATAACATCTCCGTGAAATAGGAAGAAAACAACCACAAGAGGAATTAATTAAAACAATCATTTTTTATGATGGAGGTGGGGAAAGGTATGGAAAATATGAAGTACCAGATGTTTCAAAACCAATTTCTACTTGGAATATAATGATACTGCATATATTATACATACACAAATACGCTCTTTTTACTAGGTGTGATGATACTAATAAATAGCCTTCAATCTAGTCAGTGTGTGTGTGTATATATATATGTATATATATATGACATCTTCACTTGTCATAGAAAATCTGCAAGTGTAGATAGATTCAACCACCAACAACTGATATTCCAGAAGTAATCCCTCTTCTTTGAACTGCTTTCTTCACTTGGCTTCTACCACATTCTCTGGGTTTTCCTTCTGACTTACTGGCCACTCCTCATCTCTTTGGCTGGACCCTGCCCTCTCTCTAAGTTCTTAGCATTGGATTTCTCTTAGGGCCTAGTCCTTGGACTTCTTTCCTATCTGCATTCTCTCTCTTGGTGACCTCATCCAGTCTCATGGCTTAAGTATCATTTAACTATATGCTGATAATTCCTACATTTATAACTCTAGCCTGGAACCTCTAACTCTAGACTTGTATATTCAGCTGCCTACTTGAGAACTCCTCTAGGACATCTAACAGGCATTCAAGTATACCCAAAGCAGGCTCCTGGCCATCTTTGCTCCCACATCTATCCTTTCTCCAGTTTTTACCATCTCAGGCCCAAAATCTTGAGAGATGCCTCTTTTACTATACATCTGATCTTTTAGCAAATCTTGCAACATCTTCCTTGAAGATATGTCCAAATGTAACCATTGCTCACCATCTCACCTGTTATCATATTATTTTGATCATTGCAATGGCTTCCTAACTGGTCTACCTGTGTCCACCTTGCTTTGCTACAACCTACCTTGAACACTGAAACTGGAGTGAGCCTGGCAAGTCAGGTCCTGGCACCTCTCTACTCAAAACCCTCCACTGGCTTCCCAGCCCTACGGGAATACCCACATGTATCCTCCGAGCGGCTGCCTCACTTCCTTTAGGTCTTTATTGTATCTTTTCATGGAAGCATTCCTTGGAGACACAAATTTAAAATTGTCGACTCCACCTCCAGAATTGTCTCGCTCACCCCAATTTATTTTTCTCCATAGCACTTACTACCGTGCGACCAACCGAATGTTTTATTTCTGTATTTTGTTTATGGTCTATGCACACCCCTCCCTTTAGAATATAAGCTCCATAAGGGGAGACGTTTTGTATGCTGGTCACAATGTCTAGAACAATAGGTGCTGAATAAACACCTGTTGAATGAAGTGGGTTTTTGTTGTTGTTTCCATGCATTGTCTTACTTAATTGGCCAAAGCCAATAGCAGCATACTACATTCTGAGCATTTTCCTGTTTGTCAATCTAGCCTTAAATTAGGCAACAGATAAAAAGCTAATACTTCTAGAAACCCAGAATCAATAATTTAAAAACAAGGCGAGAGCTTTGGGCTGATCTTTCTCCCTCTTGTGTTCCAGTTGGGAACCTGAGGACCTGCCTGTTCTCGGGTCTCACGGGGAGCCCAGGCCAGGGCTCTGGGCTGCCAGATCCCAGTGGGGTCTTTTCCCATTATGTCACCTCGCACCCTGTCACGTGATGCACCAAAATGAAAGTATAAATTATATATTTATGTTTTACATAAATATGTTTTATTTACATAAAGATGTAAATACGTTTTATTTACATAAAGATGTTTGCTACTGTGTCTGTGTCTATAGATAGATTTTTGAATGTTTTCAAGTTCAGAGGCATTTAATACACTTTTATTGAATCTTTAGGGTCTGGTCTGGGATAGTCATTAAATTTAAAAAATTTTATTATTGAAAGAACTTTAAAACATAATAAAATAAAACAAATTCAAAAGATACCACTTGAACAAAATCTATTTTTATTTTTTCTTATTGTTTGTCCATTTCTATTCTCACAGGCATTGTTTGAATATATACTATAATCATATCACTTACAATTATATTTTTAGCTTTATTTACATGAAAAAATACTCTCTCATGTTTCTACATAGGAATGCCACCTATCAATTTAATGGCTACACAGTAGAAAAAGACTTTTTTATAATTTACTTAAATCTTTCTCCTATGTTCACATCATTTGTAGTGTTTCACAGCTGTGAATAACACACCTATAAATATGTGCGTACATATAAATTTTTTCTCTTTCTGAATGATGTTCCTAAATTAATTATCTGGGTGGGATTACTGGATCAAAGGAATAAAAAGGTAGCTCCACTACCTTAAGTTTTTGCCAAGTGCCTATCAAAGAATGCTTGCCTGCATTAGAATTTATTATGTTTTCTTCAATTTTACCACTTACATAAGGTAGAGTGGCACTTCTATCTTTACTGCTGCACATCTTTAATTAACAGCTAACTTGACCTTTTGTAATGGTTGTTTATAATTTATATCTCTTATGCCATAGACAAACCAATTGCCATACAGAGGTTTGGAGGTGAAATACCAGCGGGAAGAATTTTAAAAAGAAAACAGGTGTGACGAATTAAAAGAGAGCTGCAAATGCTTTAAGACATCTCCAATTGAGCTCTTCAGTTGGGTTGGCCTGTGACTGCTCTGATCAATTGATTACAGCTAAAATTATGCTTTTGCGAGTTCCAGACCTGGCCTCTGAGAGAAGTGGCAGGTTCCATGTTGGAGCCCAGAGCCTACTGGAGCAAAAACATTGAGGGGCCCTGAGACTGTAGGGAGAGGGAGATGGGCTCTGCAGAGCTCAGACTTCCAGCTGTCCCTGCCCAGGTGCCAGACATGTGAGTCTTGGACCCATGAGATGAGCTCAGTGCCAGCTGAAATCCACCAACGACCCCAGTTGAAGTGACAAGGAGCAAATGAATTGCCCAGATTCCTGACCCACAACATGGTGAGATATGATAAAATGGTTGTTGTAAACTGCTAAGTTTTGGGGTAGTTTTCAAAGAGAAAGGAGGTAGCAAAATTGACCAGTCGCCTGATCTTGACACTGGAATAAGATAAAAGTATGAATAACTACGTGCAGCAGAGAACAGACCCCAAAAATGAGATCCTAGCCAGTGTTTAGCTTTGCCTCTGTCCAGTTCCCAGCTGCTTTCCTCTGTCTGGCTCAGCCACTTCTCCCGTGGCTCCACTGTTGATAGGCAGCAATAGAAAATCGTGACACCAGGGGAATAAGGAGAAACCAAGTCCAAGTCTAATAAAAATGAGGTTTTTCAGAAAATCACCTTCCTATTTCTTGAATTAGGATAAACCTTTGAGAAGATCACAGATACCACCAAGCAATTATTTGAAACGAGGGGCTGAAACACTGACATCAGCGTTTGAGTTTAAGGCATATAAAACAAAGCTGTCTTATTAATGGATCTTTGCAACTTTTCCAAGTATCTGATTACACATCACTCTGGAATAGTTGTTAAAAGGGTTTTATCTTTTTACGGGCTTCTTCGCCAGGCAACTTTTAACTACCAGTTGGATCTGCACCCAGACGTTTTTACTGGTCTGACATGTCATCATCATCGTCCACTTTAAACATTTACAAAGAAGGGCACTGAGCCCCCTCCCCCAGCCTTGTTCTCTCTTCCCCCCACCAAACAAACTCAAAGTAACTTATAAAACTTGTCACTTATGGCATGTAAGAATAGCTATTTTAATAGTTGGTAATGGCTGGTTACTCATTTTTGTTGGGAAAAGTTCATCATTTTAAAAGTAAACCGCCTTAGCATAAAAAAAAAATACTGAGAAAGTTGGATAGGGGTCCAAATTTGTTCCTAAATTTCTTCAGTTTGTACTTTATCTTTTTCTTAAGTGACTAAGGATGTGAAGTTAAAAATAAATAATTAAGAGTTAGATTTGTGGAGGAATTAGTAAAATGGTTGAACTGAGACAAGCCCGTAGTTGAAATTAACAATGAAAGCTCATCCATTTGGGGACGAACCATGAGCTTTCTGTCTTGTTTACCTTGTTTAGATTAGAAGTTGATAGAAACCTAGATGTTTTCTTTTTCCTTATAGCACTTTGTAATCACAGATTAATGAAGT
The DNA here is from genome assembly GCA_028533085.1 of Varecia variegata. Classification (NCBI taxonomy): domain Eukaryota; kingdom Metazoa; phylum Chordata; class Mammalia; order Primates; family Lemuridae; genus Varecia; species Varecia variegata. The sequence continues at coordinate 121,015,909 of CM052440.1, forward strand.
AATAAAGAAATTATATAGAACTTGGATGTATAGTTTCTTTCATTATTTTCCTTCAAAACAAAACTCTGAAATGAGAGATGATAATTATGTTTTAAAAATATCATGTTAAAAATCATAGATACTCTTCTTCCTGGGCCATAATTTGATTCAGCTCATAAAATAAAAGTGGGGATTCACAAACTGCAAATTGCTTTGTAACACGTTCCAATTTCCCTCTGTTTAGTCCTTGTTTTATTTAAAAAAGGGATTTTATTTTATTTTTCCACAGACTATAATGCAACAAATGAAGACTTAAAGCAAATGGAATCTTATCTTTAGAAATTGTGAATGATTCATTCTGTAGGGTGAGAGCTTTTGAAATAAAAGTGTCAAATAGATTCCCTACATACAGGTCCCCAAGCTTAGAGACAATACCAAATGAAATGTAAAAATAGTAAAGAATGGATCTAAGGAACAGAGAATGATGAGTTTATTACCAAGGAAAAACCTTCTGGATTAAGGCTGATGTTTGGGAGAGTGGAATTTTAAAATGGTTCATCTCCTTGGTTTAAAACTCAGACCAAATCTTAATGAAATAGATTCTTGACATTCTTTTTTTTCCTTTTCTTTCTCTCTCTCTCTCTCTCTCTTTCTTTCTCCTCTCCTCTCCTTTCCCTCCCTCCCTCCCTCCCTCCCTCCCTCCCTTCCTTCCTTCCTTCCTTCCTTCCTTCCTTCCTTCCTTCCTTCCTTCCTTCCTTTCCTAGGAATGACTCACATTTCATTTGATACACAACTGCTTGTTGTGATGGAACATCTAGATCATTTTTCTTTCTTTCTTTCTTTTCAATTTTTTTTGAGATAAGGTCTTGCGCTGTTGCCTAGGCTAGAGTGCAGTAGCATCTTTCTAAGAGTTCATTTTTCTTCACGCATGAGATGGGAGAGGGGGTGGTGTGGGTGAGACGATCCTACACAGAAATAGGAATTGATGACCTAACTGCTCTACCCACCCCCCAACACTGGTGGGATTTACACTGGGAGTGACTGAAGTTCAGCAAAGGATCCTCTGAGATTCCTGCAAGGAAGGAAGAGGGGACAGAACAGTGTAGGAGGAGGAATCAGCCCTGCCCCCTAGGCCTGTGGTGGGAGCGACAAATATTTTCCCCAGCTTATTACTTTAGTTATTTGTTTTTAACTTTATGAATGTTTGATCTGAATGTTTTTCATGTTATCTCCTGAGATACGTTTTTAATTTTATTCAGAATTTCTACCATTCTTTTTAAGTTCAGATGGTCTTGCTTTTCCAGAGATCAAAAAGATATTAGTTTATTTTCTTCTACTACTTTATGGTTTGAGTGTTTACATGCTTGAGTATAATGGTTAAAAAATGCAGACTACCTACATTTGATTACCGGCTCCAACACTTAGTAGCCATGTGGACTTGATTAACCGTTTTCAACATCTTCCCTATCTGTATAATGGGGATAATTACAGTACCTATCACAGTTAAATAAACATATTCCTGTGAAGTATTTTTAACAGGGCTTGGTATTTACTAATACTCAATAAATGGTAATTATTATACGTACTATTATTGATACATAGCACAAGACTTTAACATGCCTTTTCTCCCTGATGACTAAACAGCACTATTTATTGATGAATCTTTCCTTTCCCAATTGTATTCAGTGATTTTATCCTGTATTACATGTTTGCATACTCCAACACCTGATTCTAGTTTTCCCATTGATTCGTCAGTGTGTTCAAGGCCTGTACCACATTGTTTTAAATACTGCAGCTGTGTAACATTTAAAAATATAATATAGGAAAAATATGTGTGTAGGACACATTGTTCTGTTTTCAAAAACATCACGATTAGTTTCCCATTTCTTTTCTCTACATGGATTTTAAAGTTATAATTAAAAATTTTAATCAGATATTGTAATGAGTATACATGTGACACCGTTAAGTATACAGCTTGATAAATACAGGAAAAATTTTACTTGTATTAATAAACTAATTGATACAATTTAAAACCTTTAATTTTTAGATAATATAACACTTTGGATGAAAGGAAAAATGATGTTGGGATGCTGGGAGTGGGAATATCAGTGTGAGAATTTATTAGTGAATCAAATCCAGATCATAAGTGCTTACTCAACTTTTTAAGGAAATGGCCCAAAGTATCATAATCTACTATTTAGCCAAGTGGAAATTATATAGTAGCCACCTATGGCATGTGTTTTTATGCAGTAGCATTTAGCATTTGGTATGACGCAGAAGTAACCCACTTGGAACCTTAGGTTTTCCTACAAATCACTAAAGAGTCCTACAATAGATGATGAAATTATTTCTAATCTCTGCTTACCATTGAGTGGGAACATTTTTGTCAACAGTCATACTGAGTTCTAAACTACTAAAGGAATTATTTTTGTGTTTTAATTTCAGTAATAAATTTATTTTTAATAACACCATTTTGTTTATTTTGTGTTTCATAGTTATTATAGTCATAAATTTATAAGGATATCATTATAATTTTTAAATACTAATTGAATGAGCATTTTTATGTTTTAGCAATAACAATTTTGGTTCCAAGAAATAATTATAAATGAAAAAGAACAGAATAACTATAAACACTTGCATGTTCTTTAAGACAGTAAGCCTTTTATTGCTACAATGATGGGACTCTGGTTCTCTGATTGTCAGGGTGTAAGTTAATGGAAACCTCCTCTAAATTGTATGTAAGCCACTTCAACAGGACATTATACAAGAATTGTGTAAGATTTTTTTAAAAGTTTTATTTTCTGTTTTTTTAGAGACAAGGTCTTGCTCTTTTGCCCAGGCTGGAGTGCCATGGCACAATCACACCTCATAACAACCTCAAACTCCTGTACTCCAGCAATCCTCCTGCCTCAGCCTCTCAAGTAGCAGGGATTACAGGGATACATCATCATGCTTGGCTGATTTTTAAATTTTTTTGTAGAGTTGGGGTCTCGCTATATTGCTCAGGCTGGTCTTGAGCTCCTAGGCTCGAGTGGATCCCCCTGCCTTGGCCTCCCAAAGTGCTGGGATTATAGGCGTGAGCCATTGTGCCTGGTCAGATTATATTAAATATAAATGAGCACCAAACACAACTTTATAACCAAATAATGTGTTATAAAGTTCCAAATTTCTTTCCTTATAATTCCTGCTATCAAAATTAGAAGGTGAAGAAAATACCATCCACAAGTTCCCAGAATTCAGAAGGGCTTCTTTAGAAAACTCTGGACAGCCATGTGTGAAGATCTGTTAAGACTCAGAGATACCGGATGGATTTTTCAGAATTGGACAAAGGGATGCTTCTGTTATTGCCTCTTTTTAAAATTAAGAAACATTTCGGGCATTCAAAAAAGCAAGGAGAAGAACCTAACACTATTGTGTACTTATCACTCAGCTCAAGTAACCAAACATGACAAATATAATTGAACCACATCTTCATATTTCTCATGATAAATTTACCATTCGAAGTACAGGATTTGCATGTTCTCGGATCTCCTTTTCATAAAGTTTATACCATATAACATGTTCGTTTTTTTCTTTGTTGCCATAAGGGTGCCATATGGATATTATTGGCAAAATGCTCGAGGTACAGATTGCCTAAGCCAAAGATGGCTAATAATCAGCAAATGTGTAAGGCAATTCTAAACAGTAAAGGCAAGATCATTCATGTTTTAATTCATTTGGAACTAATTAACAACTTTCCTGGGCACCAACTCTCTTGACTTTAATTCTTTTTGAGAAAATACTTTTCTAAATCCAACACGAGAACAAAGGGCAAGAATCATGTTACCTGTCGACGCTAAGAGCACAGAGATTGAGGACGGTGATCCCCACGGAGGACTTCTGCAAAAAGGGGAACAGCTTGCAGAGAACTACGCCAAAGTCATTGTGTTCAAAAGGCCAGCGCCCAGCCAGCAGCTGAAAAAAGGAGACACGGTGGTGAGTATTAGCAGAGCTGGCATGGAACACGTGGGCACTAACTTCTGGTTATGCAGCCCAACTTCAGATGTATTCATCACACTTTCCAGTTAGTGTGTTAGCAACAGAGTATTACTATTGTCATTTTTCTTCCATATTTTAAAGCCCCAGCAATTTTTGGTTTGGAAAGACATGGAAATTATAATAATATAATTATTACTATATTATAAAGTAATATTATATTAATATAATTTATTGCAATCTGATATATTTAATACATATGTGAATATTAAATGTGTTCTATAGTAGGTATATTATATAGTATATATATGTAATATCTACAGATTATATATCATATTCTGTTGTTATAATTTAATGACAGAAGAGATGAACCTTTGCTCTCACATGAAGTAGTCATGCTGCCTATTTTTCAAAGAGTAGCAAAATTTCGGGGTTTGGGTGACAGCTCAGCCCAGAAGCAGGCAGTGGTCTCTTAGCAATCATTAGTAAACCATGAGTAAAGCAAGTCATTTCAACTAGTGGCACTGGAAGATTCTATTATCTTCTGACAAGCAGCCAAAATGATGAATGAGAGGTTATGGACAATACTGGAAAAACGACGTGGTGTAGGATGCTCTGATTTTGCCAGCCGGTTAACACCTAAATCCACTTGAACTTACCTTTTCTTCTGTGGTTAAGGGGGCTGACTCTGCTGCAGGAGACGTGACATAGTGGTTTTTCTCTATTTAATCTCAAACTTCCCTTTATCATACAGAACAATTTGGTTACAGTGATCGGTTAGTAGCATTTGCAGAAAAATCTGCTCTTCCATGTTGACAATTTAAAATCTTGGTTCCAAGGCAAGGGTGGAACCCTCTAGTGGCTGTGCTAAGTAGAGCAGGAACATAATAGCTAACAGTCCCTGGGGAGTCACTGATATTTGTCTAATTAGGTATGATACTAGGAGCATGGGCTTAAATAATAGTTCAGCTACCTAAAATGGGGAAGGAAGTCCCTGCTGAATATATGATACTTTTTCAAGAGTAAAAATGGTATTGATTTCTAATTTCTGCTTAGTAACTCAGAATTTAAACTTACTCCACTCAACAGGAAATGGTAACCTTTTAACTTGACAAACTTGCTTTTTTACCTTTTTTTGCAAAGTACTTTTTGCCATAGTAACTCTACGTTGAGCTTTGACTTTCTGTTCCACTATTTCTAAAAGATTATGTGAGGTTTAACTTCATGGTCAGTGTGGTCATTAACATGAAAGAGGTTTCCCATTGAAAGAGGTTGGGAAACCAATACCCCACAGATGATACAAAGTCAGAGTGTATGCATTTTGAGAATTTAGTAACAGGGAAATCTATCATTCTGTGATTATGGCTAAGACCTTATATAACTTAATTTCAGAAGTTTTCCCTTTTTAGTTTTTAAACTTACTTCCTTTTATTTTAAATAGTTTTCTAAAAGGATCTTTTCCTTTAATCCAGTCCTGCCTCTGGGCTCTTCTTCATCTCTCTATCACCAGTCTCGATCAGTGTCTTCTCAAAATGTCCACATAAACTTTTGTCCAAGGACAACCACAGAGCTCTTCACACAAACACTGCCCTAAGCTCTGACTGTTTTCATGAAGCTAACAAATTAATTTTACCATTGCTGACTGCTGGTTATTAATGCTTGGTGCAAGTGAAGACACAAAACACTATTATTTCTGAGATGAATCACCCCTATAAAGATAAGAAAACCTGAAAACTACCTTTCATAGAATAACAATTTAGTATTCTGTCCCAGAACTGTAATTCTCCACTAAAGACCACAGATATGTAATTAAAATCCATAGGAACTGTTATAGGCTATACTTTGGAATAGCTGAGCTATTTGCTCATTCCTGGAGACTTAAGAGAATCCTGAAGTCCACATGTGTGCATTTCTCAATTCACACAGCCAAAAATGAGAGAAATGAAAAATATTTTTCTTGCTTAATAAGGGAGACTCTGAAATCCTGTGAAGGTGTGAGTGACAAGTGCTAAGAGAATGAGCCAGAAAGCCCACAACTAGACATGGATTCTTTCAGATTCTTCCAATCTCAATTAAATTTTTTCCTTTTACATGCTTCTTGAAGCTTTTAACTAGGATTAGGTTAGCAGGAGGCGTAAAGGAGGGAAGGAAAGGGAAGACATCATGGTAGCAGTGGGCAGCAAAAAGATCACGGAATTGTCTGTCTTTGAGACAAACAGGTGTGGTGGTGGTGGTGGTGGTATTTTCCTTTTTCCTGGAAAGTGAGCATTGCTTCTTCATGGGAATTATAGACAAAGGCGACAGGAAAAAAATCATTGGAGGAAATGTTTAGGTATAATCACAGGATAGACTTTCCTAATTTATAGCTACCTCATTTTGAAAAGATATGTGGGCAGTAACTGTTCCAATGCTGCTAGGAGGAAAGTAGGCCCCTGCCTGTAGGCAACTTTGCCTCTCTCTTTTCCTCTCTGCTTCTCTGGTTAAATGTGGCTTCCTCAGAGAGGCCCTCATTAACTCCCCAACCTCAAGTAGGACCTGCTCGTTAATCTCTTTCAGAGAACCAGCGTTGGGGCAATCTTACATTCAAAATCTCCTTTCATCTCACTCAGTTTGAGCAATAAAACATAAGCCAAGGAAGGCAGCACTATGGAGGCAAACAGTGGAGCTCACCTGTTTTTCTCTCCTTTACAAGATGCATTTTGGAACTTTTGAAAGACCACTGGAAATGCATCTTTTCTGTTATTTATGAGTGCTTAGAATTAAAAATGTAATACCCAAAATGGTAAAAATTAAGCTGTATAAAAATTTATATAATGAAAAGTAAGTCTCTCTTTTAATCAAGGCTCCTAAACTCCCTGCCCAAAGGGCAATCACTGTTAATTGCTAAGTGTGTTTGCGTCCAGAAAACTTCCTATGTACATAAAAGCATATGCCCTTTTTTAAACAAGGGGGAACATGTGGGAATAATACCTTTGAGCAATCTATTAGTATTATGATCTTTTTTTTTTAGAGAGATTTTCTGGAAAGCAATTCTATTCCCTAAATAAAAGGTTATGACTTTTAAAAGCATGTTGCTGAAACAATTTAGACTAGGAAAGGAATAAATAAATAACTGTTTAGGATAATATCTAGACCATGGCAAGAGAACTAGTTGATTTCACTAATGTTAACAAGTTACTATAAAGTTAGTGAAAAAAACCCAAACTAGTCTGACAAACTAAGCCACATTGGTTAAAAGTGTTCATTTGGCACTTTGGAGCAGTCATAGGTTATTTTTTTTTTGCCACAAAAGGGTCTATGCTATGCAATCCTCATATTTATAACTTCTGAGGACATTACACAGTACCTGGCACATAGTAGGTGTTGAATTAATGGATGACTCCAGCTCATTAAATTAGGGCAATATTTTCATATTTTGAAATGAAATACTACCAATTTTGCTCAGAAAACATATTCATCTTCTACTTTATTGTCTATTTAAAGTTGTTTATCAGTGTTCCAAAGTGGCATTCCCACTCTATATTGAAACAACACACTTGCCATCTAGCTGTTTAAGTGGGAGAATACGGTTCTGTTCAAGAGTCCAGGTGGAAGAGGGGCTGCCACTAGCTATTTGCTTAGAGACATCTCACTTGGGCTGTGATGAGACTGCCCAGCTTCATACGAGCCGCAAAGCAGGAACTTAGAGATAATGCACATCTGGTGGCCTAAATGCACATCCTGTTCTCCCCTTCCCAAGCAAATCACAGATGAACACCACAGAAAGACTCAGAGGCCAGGTGTGGGGGCTCACGCCTGTAATCCCAGCACTCTAGGAAGCCGAGATGGGAGGATTGCTTCAGCTTATGAGTTCAAGACCAGAGTGAGACCCCGTCCCTACCAAAAATAGAAAAAAAATTAGCCAGGCGTGGTGACGTGCACCTGTATTCCCAGCTAGTCGGGGTGCTGAGGCAGGAGGATCGCTTACGCCCAGGAGTTTGAGGTTGCTGTGAGCTATGATGACACCGCTGCACTCTACCTGGGGTGACAGAGTGAACCTCTGTCTCAAAAAAAAAAGAAAGAAAAAAGAAAAATCACTGAGACAACAGGAGGCAATATGCTGAGCATGGATTTTACTGGATATTGCCTTTGTTCTAGCTGAGGGTTTTTTCTACAGCTGAAATATAGTTAGAGTCCCTGATCCCTGTCTGAAAATGAAAGTGCTCTTCAATGACACAAATTAATACAGAAATTCTGCATTTGTGTGGCTGATTTGGATTGGTGTCAAAATCGGCATCATAAAATTGACAGGCTGCACTTTTTAACCTGCCAAAAACAGATTTAGGCAAGAACTTGTCTTATATGATACACTGATAAGCACCTGTTTTTAGAATGGCTAGATCCAAACGCAGGCTCTATGTCCACCGCTATATTTAGTACAACGCATTATCTCCCTTGGTTGGGACCTCTTAGATACATTTCTGTTTATGTCAGCTTTTTGGAACATACTTGACAACCAGAAAGTAAGCAAAAATGTAAAGAGCCAAACAGTTGATGTGACTTTTATTTCCTAAAGTCCATGTACTTTAGTTATCGGCAAAGTGCCCGAGTCTTTGCCACAGGGTGATTTTTTCTTATTTTACACCCAATGCTGTGAAGCTCAGCTTTTATCATTCTTTAACCCATTGTACATCCAAAGCTGCTCATTAATAGGAACTCTCCAGAGTCACAGTTCTCAGTCTTAGCTGGATATTAGAATTATTTAAGGAGCTCTTAAAAATCCCAGTGCCTGGGCCATGACCCTAGACCGGTAGTTACCAACCATGGCTAATTTTGCTCCCCAGGAAACACCTGACAATGTCTGAGATCTTTTTGGTTATTACATCTGGGCGTGGGTGTGCGACTGGCATCTAGGGGTAGGGGCTTGAGATGCTGCTAAACATTTTGCAATGTACAAGACAGACCCCCCCAACAAATAATCATCCAGCCCACAATGTTGCTAGTGCTGAGGTTGAAAAACCCCATCCCAGAGCAATTAAATCAGAATCTTTGGAGATAGGACACAAACATCAGTAGTCGTGAAAGTTCCCCAGGTGGTTCCAATGTACGGCCAACATTGTGAATCGTTGATTGCTTTGGAGCAGCTGTTCTCAAGATTTAACAGCATCAGAATCACCTGGAAGGCTCATTGAACTACAGGCTGCAAGGGTAGGTGGGAGGGGTGTATTCCAAGAGTTTCTGATTCAGTAGGTCTGGGATGGGGCCTGAGAATTTGCATTTCTAGCAAGTTCTCAGGTGGTACTGCTGCTTCTGGTTTACCAACCGCACTTTGAGGACTGCTGTTCTTGGAGTACCATGATCAGCAAAAATGACAGCTGACAGGCAGATAGTACAGGAGGAGCAGAAGAAAGTATACAGTATAGTCACAAGAAATAAAAAAATGTAATAGTTTGGGGCCATGTAACCTGCCTCCCATTACCCTCTCACTGCAGTAGTCCCGAAGACATCAGTGCACAGAGGCACATACAGTACAATAGCAGGTGCTGTAATGTCCCAGGCCTCACCGGCTTAGCCCTACACAATAAGGCTGTTCTTATCCTATATTCACCTTGGGTTGTAACCTTATGAGACTTAGGGCTGGGTGCAATGGCTCATGCCTGGAATCCCAGAACTTTGGGAGGCCAAGGCAGGAGAATCCCTTGAGGCTGGAAATTGGCGTTTACAGTAAGCTGTGATAGTGCCACTGCACTCCAGCCTGCACGACAGAGTGAGGCTCTGTTTCTTAAAACAACAAAACAAAACAAAACCCCCAACTTCTAAGACTTAGGTTCTAGTACAAGATTGCCCTGCTGCTAACTGTGACTTTGGGTAAGCCAGTTACCCATAGTAAGTCTCCATTTCTATGTTTGTTAAATGGGGGTGGTTCTCATGCCTGTCACAATGGTATTAATATGATGACCATTTGGGAGGCTCAAATGGGACAATGCATATGAGAGAATTCTGCAAACTGAATGTACACCACACAAATGTTATTTTTAATTGCTAAATACTTTGTAATCATAAACTAAAATGTAACACGCATAACAACAAAAAAAGAATAATACAAATGAATTTACTCTTCTTTATCCTTTCCAGATGTTAATGTCCCTTGCTACTTAATCCTGTTACTTGGACATCATTTTTGTTATTGTCATGGCATCTTAAAACGGAACGGAACAAATAAAACTAGTGGCACAGTTTTCTTTGTGCTATTATAATTTTCCTTCCACTCCATTCAGTGAGGCTGAGGGATTCTCCTCCCCCAACAACTCGCTTTCCCAGTCCTAGACAGGAATGAGGGATTTACGAGTACAGTTTGTAATAGCTGAAAACCTCAAAGCAGATAAAATGTTCTCTTCCCTTCAACATGAATTATTGTCGGGTCACTTGGAACTAGATGTGACTGACCAGGTATCAGTCTTCAAACAGTGAGGTTCTGAGGTTTTTCTTTCTTTCTGGGCAAGAGCCTGGGATGTGGAAGTTGGTAGAAAGTTGAATCAGTAGTAAACAAAAACGTCTTCCAACAGGACAGACTGAGATGATTATGAAGTCTGTGATGGCCAGGCCAGGCCTTTAATGAGAACGTGCTCTCTGGCTATTGCAAATCTCAAATCAGATACTATAAAATAAATACATCACTTTGCATGACTGAGAATGGATTTTGCTCTTCCGTTATGCTTTAATTGCTTCAGGATCAAAGCAGCGCTTTCATACAAATGTAATAAAATCTCCCCTATCCATACACTTTCTCCTCGGACAGCCTCTTCTCATCTCCTGACCAGTCCAAGAATTTGGAGTGTGTGACAAATGCCGAGCAGAACAGCAACTCCATAAATGGTCTTGACTCCAGCCCTGGGTGCCCTGAGCTGGGGGTATGGAGAAGCCCTCCTTTTAATTAAAACAGTGGCCTGGCATCGTAGGTCATAGCGTGGGCCCTGAAGCTGGACTCCTTGGGGCGGACTGAGTCCAAGCTCTGCCATCTTCCTGACCCTGTGACCCTGGAAGGTTGATTAACCTCTCCACCCCTCAATTTCTTCATCTGTAAAATGAAGATAGGTCTGGTAGCTACCTTGGAGGATTACTGTGGGCCACAGAAGAGACAATCCATGTCGAGGGCGAGCAGAAGTAAGTATCTGGAAATGGGAGCCATAACCACTGATGGCCTATGGTGTGGTCACCAGGTGCAGTGGGGTGGCAAGCCGCACAAGAACAAAAGACTGCTTCCCAAGCAACTCGCTGCCTAGAAGATGAACAGAAATAACAACCCCTCAAGAAACTCTAAGCCATCTTCCATGGGGGCTCAACAGAAGGTGGCGGAGGTGTGGCCTAAACAGTAAAGAGAACAGGCTCGGGAACTGGGCTGCTTTGTCCCCTGGCATAGCTTAGACACGTTACCTGTTCTTCAGGGAAGACTGTGGATAGAAAGGGTACCTATTCCGTATGGTTGATATGAGTATTAAATGAATTAATACGTGCAAACTTGGAACAGGGCCTGGCCCATAGCAAATCATAAACATTTGTTTCTGTAAGATAGATTCCAAGGAACTGCTTCTTGTTAAGCTGCATTTGGATTGGAAGGCATAGAATTGTTGCTCCTTCTTCCTACCTACATCTTTCACTACTGAATATTCAGAGTCTCAAATTTTGCTGAGATCTTAACTTTTTAGAATCTGAAATACATAAATGTTAATAACAACCAGGTGGAGGAGAAAAAAAAAGGGGGGGAAAATACTTTTTAAAGCCAGAGTTCCAGAGCCATGAAGGTTTTTTCCTTAGAGGAAAGATTGTTCACCCAAGATATGGGCTTATCATCCCTTCTCATCTCAGTCACCTGAAGGCTGAGATTCAAAAGAAATATCTCTTTTTAATAACTCTGTTTGCTGTAAGGATACGAATCCAGAAGCAAGGGACTTGAGACTTCTACTTATTTTGCAAGCATACAACCAAAGGATCATTGGATGGAGAAGAATAAAACTTTAAAGAAGAAAAATTAAATGTCCTCAATTTTGAACTTGCAAGGTTAGCACTGACTGTATGTGTCAATACTCTAAGGGTTAATTCATCACTGAGAGAAGATTCAAGCTGGAGAGAAAGAACCCTAGTTTTTCCTGAATGTTGAAAAGATTTCACACATAGGTAGTGAGGGGATCCCTACATTCTATCATAACAAAGAGCAAGAATAATTAATTATAGAAAATGGGTGCTCTGACCTGGACACACAATGAGGCCTCAAACCTAATGGAGGAGTTATATAGTTGATTTTAATCATCAGTTTCTGTGATAGAACATGCTAGTGCTTATTTAAAAGAAAGAAGCAGGACAGAACAAAGCAGAGCAAAACAAGGCAAAACAGACTAGCAGAGATCCCTGCATATAGATTTGGGGGGTTGTAGTCCCCCAAAACTTATCAGTGAGGATGGTGGTGATGAATAGGAAACAGGGAAAACCAATGGCATATTTGAAAGCATGCAGCTTATTTAATGATTACATGTATAAATTCCTAAGAACTTGAGCTAGTTCTTTATTGCAAAGTGTCACATGGTCACAATTATCCTGTATATAGATGGAAAAATGAGCCAATAAAGATATGGTATGCAGCACAAAGAAAATGATACCATATGTATGTTTTGGGGAAAAAAGTACAATTGATGCTGACATGTGATAGTAAATAACATTGAGGTGATTTTGAATATTTAATCAGAAATTCATTAGAATATAAAACTTTACAATTACTAATAGTGAGGCATAAAGTGAAATAGACAAACTCAAGATGGCTAAGTTAATAATCATATTATGAAACTTCACATAAGAATGACATACATTTTAATAATTCACCCATGAAAGCTTTAGAAGGCTAGCTGTCTTCTAGGTAAATGCAATGTATGGTGTAGAGAGTATTTAAACCACAAATTCTATTTAGTGCAGAGAGAGGAGAAAGGAAAGTTAGAAATTCTGGCTTTTAGGTCTAGCCCTGTCAAAAATCTTTGAGCCTTGAGTCCCTCCTCTGCCAAATAAGAAATGTTGGGCTAGAACTAGATTCTCTCTAAATTCTCTGCCAGCTCTTAAATTGTATGATTATTTTAATACTAGAACTCCAGTCTGTAACTGGTTTCTCTGAAACTATTAACAAATTCATCTTAAAATTCACATACAAATGTAAAGGATCTAGAATAGCCAAAACAATTTTGAATTTTTGCTCTTAAAAGACACTTAAAAAATAAAAAAAGCCACTAAATGGGAAAAAATATTTGCAAAGCATATATGTAATGAAAGACTTCTGTCTAGAATATATAAAGAACTACAATTAAAAAACAGAAATATAAACCTAATTAAAAATGAGCACAGGAACTAAATAGACATTTCACCAAAGTGTATATTAAGTAAGGACAAGTAGGTAAGGACACGGAAAATACTCAACATTCTTAGTCATTAGAGAAATGCAAGTTAAAACCACAATGAGATACCACCAAACATTATTAGAATAGCTGTAATGAACAAGTATGACAATAATAAGTGTTGGTGAGGATGTGGAGAAATTGAAACCCTCATACAATGATGGTGGGAATGTAAAATGGCACAACCATTTTTTTGACATTGATATGATTTGCCAATGTAATTCATATTTCCCCAGTTTTACATATATTCATTTGTGTGTATTTAGCTCTATACAATTGTACCACATATGTAGGTTTGTGTATCTACCATCAGTCAAATACAGAACAGGTCCATAGATACAAGGATCCCTTATGATGTCCTCTTGTACTCACATTTCCCCTAGCCATTAGTCTGTTATCCATCTCTATAACTCTATCATTTCAATAATGTTGTATAAATAGAATCATAATATGCAATTTTTTGAGATTGGCTTTTTTTGCTCAACATGATTTCCTTGAGATTAATCCAAGTTGTGTGTGTCAATAGCTTGTTCATTTTTATTGCCAAGTAGTACTCCCTTGTGTGGATGTACCATGGTTTGTTTAACTGCTCACCTATTGAAGAACATCTGAGTTATTTCCATGGTTTGGCTATTACAAATAAAGATACTGTGAAGATTAATGTACAGGTTTTTGCATGAACATAATTTTTACTTCTCTAGGTTAAATGCCCAAGAGTGCAATTGCTGGGTCTTATGGTAATTGCATGTTTAGTTTTATAAGAAACTGTCAAACTCTTTTCTAGAATGGCTGTACATTCCATTCCCACCAGCGATGTATGAGTGATCCAGTTTCTCCTCATCCTTGCCAGCATTAGGGGTTTAGGTGTTTTCACTATTTTTAAAATTTCAGCCATTCAGATACATGTATAGTGATATCTCACTGTGGTTTTGACTTGCATTTCCCTAAGGCCAATGATACTGAACATCTTTTAATGTGCTTATTTGTCATCTGTATACCCTCTACAATAAAATCTCTATTTATATCTTTTGTCCATTTTCTATTTGGATTCATTTTTTTTTTCTTTTTTACCATTGAGTTTTGAGAATTCTCTATATATTCTGGATACTAATGCTTTGTTGGACATTTGGTTAGCAACTATTTTCTCCTAGTCTGTAGCTTGTCTTTTCTTCCTCTTAACAGGGTCTTTTGCAGAGTAAAAGTTTTAATTTTGTTGAGGTCCAATTTGTCAATGTTTTCTTTTATGGATAATGCTTCATCAGTTTCCCTTAGACTATCCTTGATGAAGCCATAAAATTATAAATTTTTAATGCATCTTGAGCTTGGGTACATGTCTTTTTAATATTCTGTGTGACAAAAGATTGGTGGTGATATTAAAGGATATGTTTTTTTGATATTATATAATGACAGAAGTCAACACGTAGAAGATCTGTATAAATCAGCAATTTCCTAATGACCAATGTCTGATGTTACAAAACCATGCACATATATAAGATCTATGCAAAATACAAGAGAGACCGACAGATGTTAATAGTGTATGAACAGTTCATTAATATGGTTTCAGATTACACATCACATCACAACTAATCTTTAAGAAAATGCCACTGGGAAAGTTTTGAAGTGGTATCGAAGAACATCCACAATTATCTGAAAAGGATATTAAAATTCTCCTCCTTTTCTTCAACTATGTATCTGTGGGAGACCAAGAGTTTTTTCACATACTTCAACCAAAACAACATAGTGCAACAGATTGAATGCAGATGCTAATATGAGAATTTAGCTGTCTTCTATTAAGTCAGACTTTAAAGAGATTTGTAAAAATGTAAAATAATACCACTCTTCTCACTAACTAATTTCTTTGTTTTAGAAATGTAATTTTTTCATAAAAATATATTATTTATGTAATATTTAATGGGCTTATTTTCATGTGAATGGATATATATTTTATAAAAGTCTTAGTTTTAACTTGTAATATTACAAATATCAATAGTTAGAGTGCACATAACAGTTTTGGAATTGGTATTCATCCAATTGAGTGGATTATCTATTACATGCATCAATTAAGAATTGACTATTATTTTCAGCTAAAAAAGAAGAGTGTGTATGGGATGAACTTCAACAAAGTGAAGCCTAGTATCCACAAACATTTTGTATAAAATTGAATGTTTTTAAATGCCTGAAAAAAATAAAATGTGTTTTACATTTCTCCCAAATTTTAAAATGACAATCCTCTTTCTTATTAAAATGAAAGCTCTCAAAACAAACTCGAGGCCAAACAAAAGAAAATTTAAAAAGATTATTTTATTTATTGGAAAGCCATTGTTTTCTTTAAAAAACTAAACCTATGAATTTAGGTACAAAAGTTATTTTATATGTTACCTTCAGGCTGAATTTACACAACATCAAATTATAAACTATTTCAGTCTTTTCATATAAAATGTTTCAGCTATTAGACTACATAAATATTTTTGAAGAGACACCTGCCATTCTATCCTTCCAGATATTTCCAAAAAAGCTACCTACAGACATGCTATCACATGACATCAACACAGTTGTGACCATACAATTACCATTCAGGACTTACATCTTAGTCCTTAACTACTGCCTGGCCAGTAGAAGGGCTGAGTTTTTTACTGGCTTCTGGATTTTTCATTCTGATCCATGTCAAAAAATGAAAGTGGAAACTGGATGGAAATTCATAAATTTGTTTGGGAAAAGGATAATTCTTCAGCCTTGATGCACAGGCTCATCTTAGTTTCCACCGAAGACATCATAAAGCTCTTCAAGTTGAAGATGAAAATAGTTTGGTTTCATTTTGTGTACTTTTATGATATAGAATAGACTGAAGAAAATTGCCAGTCTAATCTTCAGAAATCCTTTTTAAAATTATTAACAATAACCTAATAATTAAGATTTATGTATTTGACAATTTTCAGGTGCATGAATTCTGAAATAATTTAATGTATAGAATCCACTTAGACTGTGTATCAGTGCCTCAGAGTAGGAAAATGTCTAATTTAATTTTCTGATATATTTTCTTAAATTAGTTTTATTTGATTTTGAGTAAAAATGTATATTTCTGAAAAAGTAAATGATACATTAAATTATTGTTAGGAATTTGATTCAGCGGCCCAATACATTTTCCAAAATTAGTTTCCTATTTGTTTTCACCACTTTTGTAAGTAATCTTAGTGGATAAGAAAAAAAGGAACTTCCTCCCTGTTCTTTTCTACTTAAAGATAATACAAAGGAAAGAAAAATACCTAATCTAAAAATATGTGTAGGTGATGGGGATTTAGGGAGTCTTATACATTGCTAGTGGGAGGGCAACCTGGTACAACTATTATGGAGGGCAATTTGGCAATATTTATCAAAGAAATGCATACATTTAACCTTTGATGCAGGACTCCTATGTGTGGGAATTTCTCATATAGCTATACCCATGCATAGACTAATAAATGTGACATACACATATGTTTACAATTGCAGCATAGTCTGTAAAAACAAAAGATCGGAACAATGGATTATATAAACTATAGCACTCTCCCACAACGGGATACAATGAAACCGTAAAAAAGAATGAGGTAGCATTTTATATATTGATATTCAAAGATCTCCAGGATATACTGTCAATTGAAAAGAGCAAGGTGCAGAACGCTGTATAAGAAACAGGGGAGAGAATAAGAATATATTTGGAATTTCTTGTATGTGCATGAAGAAACACGGGAAAGATACAGAAGAATCCTGTAAAGGTGATTCCTTGTGGATGGCGGGGTGGGGAAATGGGGTGGTCAGGGACTGGTCTAGGAGGAAGACTTCCCAATGTATACCTTTTTCTATTTGCTTGATTTTGTAGTACATGTAAATGCATTCCCTATTCAAAAAATAAAAATTAGCATTTTCTCTAATTTATGGAATACCAAAGGAAGAATGTGTGAGAGCATACCCACTGCTAGCATAGCAACCGCCCCTGCACGGGCATGTGCCTGTCTTCAGCAGGGAACAGGTAGTCTGAACAGAAGGTTGCGATGTACCAAGGATTCTAGAACCTAAAACGTGATCGAATGACAAATATTAAGCCCTAAGGCACTTACTTTTCTCCACTCAATCATTTATCCAAAGTTTCTGGCTAAGACACAACTTTATTAGACATCTTCAATTCTAATACCAGCTTTCTCTTCTGGGCCATTTCCACAAAGAAAGTAAATGTTTATCACTTCACGAGAGTTCATCAGAGTTATTGCATACAAGCAAAGGATTTTAAAACCACAGAAGTGGGCTCTGGTATAGTCACTGAGAGGCTGCCTCTATTACACCAGCCTGTAGGGAGAGCTGATTTGAATTAATGCCTCTGTAAAATTATAAACAGCTCAGTGTTCTGGTTCCTCAGGCTGCTTTCACATAGTTGGAACTACAGGTGTTGATTCCTCACACTCTGAGTCTGTGCTCCCTCCCTCCTTTCCTCAAATATATTTGAAATGTCTTTTGAGAGCTGGCTGAATTACATAGCTGAGTCTCAAGGGTGGAACTCCATCACCCAACTCTGCTTCCTTTCCTCCATCCCTGTTGCTCCCCTGTCCTTTTGCCCAACATTTTAGAAAGGTCCGATGTATGCAGAGAGTATCTGGCCGCAAAATTACATGTATACATACATATATACACACAAGGACCATGGGTATTTCTTATCTTTTTCCCCACTTCCTCTTTTTCTGTGACATGTCTTCTTGTCCATTACAAAAGAAATAGTTCCTGACTTTTATAGCATAAAGGTAAGAAAATTCATAAATTTCAATATCAACACTTCCTACTCTACCAGTCTTGTGTTAGTGTAACATAGTAACCAAATTACAACTAAACTTCAAAGACTTACCTAGCAACCAGCAAACCCACAATATGTTGTTTCACAAAAATAATCTTAGACAGATTGTCTGGAAAACTCCATTAATCCAACTTTGACTCTTACAACATTTACTATCTATAATCAGTGCTTCTTAATCTGTGTTTCATGGTGTGTTTTAAAGTTTTAAAATAAATATCTATTTATTATAACAGTAATGGAAAATGCTAAAACCTAATTTTCCTTCTATATCTCTTGAGATTAATTTGACTAATTTTGTTTGACCTGTATATATTACTCTGGGAGAAGGAGAGATGACAGTTTTTCTGGTTTTAAAGAAAATGTTTATAGGTGTTTTACATTAAAAATATTATTTTGTGTATGTGTGTTCTGTGGCTTCAAAAAGTTCAACACAATACTTCCCTGGTATTTAGGATAACTTTATTGAATATTTGCTTGTACTTTCAAATAGAATATGAGCAACTCGAAGGCCTGGCTATCTAGATTTCTCTGTATTTTCTATAGATGCTTAGTCAATGT
The DNA here is from genome assembly GCA_028533085.1 of Varecia variegata. Classification (NCBI taxonomy): domain Eukaryota; kingdom Metazoa; phylum Chordata; class Mammalia; order Primates; family Lemuridae; genus Varecia; species Varecia variegata. The sequence continues at coordinate 121,034,653 of CM052440.1, forward strand.
GTGAGTTGATTTGGGAATTATCCATTATGGAAGAAGATAATAGATTTTCTTGAAAAGCAAAGAAGAATTACAGTAGACAAAGTTCACACATAGGCCACACAGGGCTTTAAAGCTTTTAGAATTAGAAAAAACTTATGTCTAAGAAATTCTGGCTAGTTCCTAATTTTGTACCATGTCCTGGTATAGTTCCTTAAAATTACTGATTAAAAATATAACAGGATTATGATCAAGAAGAATTATGTTGAAAGTATATATTTAGTACATAGCTATATATATTGATACATAAATATTGCAGTTATCTTTATACATCTATAGCTATTTTATATACATATTTTTATATATTCAACATACATATATGGGGAGTGACTGGGAGACTTCTGGGTGCTGTTGATCCTGGTTACACACGTGTTCATTTTGTGAAAATTCACAAAGCTGACACTTATGCACATTTTTCTTTATGTGTACTACAATAAAATGTTTAAAAGTTTAAAAAGTATTATGACTCAAATAATGTAACACTACTCTAATTTTCACAGCTTTAGCTTCTATAAGCAAATAATATTTGTGGAAACAATGAAAATATGTAGTGAAATGCCATATTTGTGACATAAATGACACCATTTTAAAAGAAAAACTTTGGTGTATTCTAGATATTTTTATTTTATGAAATGAAGTCTTAAGTCTTCCTTCAAACTAAAAGGTCACAGTGGTCAGAGATGTTTTTCATATAGACATTTTGCAAAATTACTTTATCTAACATAAAACTCATGTGGGATGGGGCATAATATGTTAATCAACATTTGGCCAATAAATGTATATCCACTACCTTTCATATTTTGATAGACAACCTACAAAACACTAAGGAAAGAAATTGCAGAGGTTATAAACAGATGGAAAGACATATCGTGCTCATGAATTGGCAGACTCAACATTGTTAAAATGTCTATACTACCCAAAGTGATTTACAGATTCAATGCAATCCCCATTAAAATACCAATGTTATTTTTAACAGACCTAGAAAAAAATAGTTCTATGCTTCATATGGAATCAAAAAAGATGAGCCCATCCTTCAAAGTGAGGTATCACAAGGATGGAAAAACATGCACCACATGTACTCGCCATCAAATTGGTACTAACTGACCAACACTAAGGTGTTCACATGGTAGTAATACTCATTGGGTGCTGGCAGGGGATGGGGTGGGGCAAACCGACAACTAATGGAAGTGGAACACACTGTATGGAGGAGGGACACGCTTGTAGCCCTGGCTTGGGCAGGTCAAACACATTGTAACCAAATGTACCCCCATAGTATCCTGAATAAATAAAAAAAAAAAAAAGAAGACAGTAGAGAGTAGCAGTTCAAAAAAAGTTACAATGACATTTGAAAAACAAAAACAAACAAACAAAAAGAAACCTTATGTAATAACAACAAATCGGGAGGCATCACTTCACCAGACTTCAAGGTATACTACAAGGCTATAGTAACCAAAACAGCACGGTACTGGCACAAAACAGACATAGTTCTATGGATCAGAACAGAGAACCCAGATATGAATCCATCCTCATATAGCCATCTGATCTTTGACAAAGCAGACAAAAATATACACTGGGGGTAAAGAATCCCTATTCAATAAATGGTGCTGGGAAAATTGGATAGCCACATGTAGAAGCTGAAACAGGATCTGTACCTCTCACCACTCACAAAAATCAACTCATGGTGGTTACAGATTTAAACCTAAGGCATGAAACTATAGGAATTCTAGAAGAAAATGTTGGAAAAACTCTTATAGATATTGGCCTGGGCAAAAAATTTATGAAGAAGACCCCAAAAGCAATCACAGCAATAAAAAATAAATAAATAAATGGGACCTGATCAAATTAAAAAGCTTCTGCACAGCCAAGGAAACAATTATTCAAATGAATAGATAACCTACAGAATGGGAGAAAATATTTGCATGCTATACATCCAATAAAGGGCTGGTAACCGGAATCTGCAAAGAACTCAAGCAAATCAGCAAGAAAACATCAAACGACCCCATTAAAAAGTGAGCAAAAGACATGAACAGAAACTTTTCAAAAGAAGATAGATAATGGCCTACAAACAGCTGAAAAAATGCTCAATGTCTCCAATAATCAAGGCAATGCAAATCAAAACCACAATGAGAGATCACCTAACTCCACCGAGAATGGCTTTTATCAAAAAGTCCCAAAACAACAGATGCTGGTAAGGATGCGGAGAGAAAGGAACACTTACACACTGTTGGTAGGACTGCAAACCAGTACAGCCTCTACAGAAAGTAGTATGGAGATTCCTCAAAGAACTAAAAGTAGATTTTGAACATTTTAAACATGCTCAATATTGTTTCCTTTATTTGTTACTTTAAAAATTAAGAATAAATAATAACGTTCCTCATTCTTTAGATTTAATGGGACTATTTCACAAAAGATATGCATTATATATAAACCTTAAAAAATTGAGGATTTCTGGCTTCTTTTTAATTGTCAGTTTAGATATATCCCAGATATCATCTGTTATGCTTCCACACTCAACTTTTAATTCCTGTGCATCTGGTAAACTCCTAGGGTTGCAACATTTAGCTTTATCAATAAAGCCTGATGTCTCTACACCAACTGAAACTATGCGCTAGCCATAGACATTCATTTTTCTGTGTTGTGTCCACAGACAAGTAGCCTAGCCTTTCACGTGATAAGTGGATAAGACATTCATTTGGCAAAAAGAATTCCTCTGAGCAGATGTGTTTAGGCAATTAGTCCATCAAAGAACTAAACCTTTCTTCTCTGTTTATTTATTTTTTATTTTCTGGCTCTCCTTCCGTCAGTTGACCTCACTAACATGACAATGAGTATAGGATACAAAAATCCTGTCTACCAGATGTTGTAAGGCACTCTGCAAGAGTTACAACACAGACACTATTTTGGATGGCAACCTCTCTCTTGTACACGTTTTCCTATATGATGTGTTATTTCTGTCTCAAATAAGGAACTAAAGAAGCTGTTGGATCTAATGAAAAAGATAAAAGGGAATGATTTTCACTTTTGGACAGTCTTTGAAAGTCTATTTCTGTGCTAGGGATGACATTTTGATAATTATAAAGTTTGTCTCATGATGTGTATGGACAAGAAGCAGTATGGCCGCTTAGCTAACAGCACAACCTCTGGGATCAGACTGGATCTAAGTCCTGGCTCTACCACTTCCTAGCAGTGTGATCTCGAAATTAACACTCTGCGCCTTAGTTTCTTCATTTTAAAATTCAGGCAACAGTGGTGTATCACAGATTTGTTGTGATGGTCACATGAGTTAGCTTGGCATAGTGTAAACACTAAGCTTTAGGTAATATAATATTCTCCTGTCATATATTGGTGTTGACACATATTTAAGATTGGATATTTTTCCTTCATTGATATAGGAAATGCTTTGAACACAGTAGCCAGAATGTTCTTGTTAAAATATAAACAGGATCATGTCATCCACCTGCACGTAACTTTCCAAAAACTTCCTATCTCATTCAGAGGAAAAAGTCAAAGGCTTTTTAAAGGTGTATAGGTAGTGAGGCCATTTTTCCTGGTTTATCCAGGACAATCCTGGCTTATGCCTACTGACCAGATGTAATAATATATGGTGTCTCTTTTTACTCTCAAAAGTGTTCTGGTTTGGACAGTAAATGATATAGTCACAGTATTATTAGGCGCTATGTGATCTGCCTCTCCCCAACTCTTGCCCTACACTCATATCCATGTGACCTCATCTGCTCCCACTCACCCAGCATGGCCTCCTTGCTGTTCCTTTAACCCTCCAGGCACATTCCTGCCTCAGGGCCTTTGCACTTGCTGTTTACTCTAACTAGAATGTTCTTACCTTAGATAGATGCATGGTTTGTTCCTTCATCCCTTTTAAGGTTTTACTTAACTACTAGCTTATATTGAGGCCTTTAGGCACCTACTCTAAAATCAATATCCTATCTCCTTTCTATTCCCCTTCCCCATTTTACCTTTCTCCTTAGCACTTATCTCACATACTACATATTAATAATATTTATTTATCTTCCTTTTTTGTCTTGATATTCTACTAGAATGTAAGTTCCACGAGGGCAAGGATGTTTGTTTTCTATTTCTCCAATGTCTTTATTGAATGAATAAATGTGGAGCATTTAGAGAAGACAGACCTAAAATCATTGAGTAACCAAATGGTTACTCAGCTGCCACCTCTACTACATTCTAGTATAAATTTCATCCAAAATAGTGGCAGTCCCACGTTTAGGGCAAGTATTATGAGAAGCATGATTTGACTTTCTTCCCCTGTTGGTACCAGTCTTCAAGTAAGTTGTTTCAGAAGTTAGAATGTCAGTGAAACTCTTAGAGGTATTTAAATTCAGACAAGTTACCTCTAAATTTGCACAATCAAAAATAATATTAAGTCTTTCTGAGGGCACATTTGATTTTAGGTTCCTGAGCCCAAGAACATTGAGGGCCTCAAACCTTCCAAATTTAGAGAAACACTTCAGAGTATGTGGTTTTGTATAATTTCTTATGCTCAAATTTAAACATAAGGCTACCAAAAATTAACACTGAATAATACACTCAGTTTTATTATTAAGTTTAATTTCAACTATTAGCTTTTTTTTTTTTTTTTTTTTATCTTAGGACAGTTTTTCCAACAAAAACTAGACCTAGTTAAAAATAAAATTGTAGCTATAGAAAGCAATAATTCTAACTCTCAAGAGAATATGATAGATTTAGAAGGCAGTTGTAGAATTTCTGGCAGTGTATCAGATTTATTTTGACGGAATTTCTTAGAACATTCCTTATTTAACCACTCCAGGCTTAAAATGAACCTCAGAGACCGTAAACTTGATTCCCCATCCCCCTTCATCTTAGTTTGCACACTCTTATACTAACTGTAT
>CM052440.1:121039674-121125237 GCA_028533085.1 Varecia variegata
CACACACACCCCGTACCATGTGAAAATTCTTTTCTCAAGCCTAAAACTTTTCTGCATCGTTATTTCATATTAAATTTAGAAGACAGCAAACTCTTCCAGTGAATTGAACTTTTTGATGAACATGAATCCGTTTACATCTCAACACCTTACTAACAAGAATGGGACTGAAACCATCCCTCCCTCCCCCACCCTGGGAACAACCCTGCAGTTAAGGATGGTTTCCATCCCCGATCCCCGAAGCGAGAATAACTGTGCTGTGACCCAAACGCAGAGGGTTAGCAGAGTAAGCGCACATGAGAATAATTACTTAACATGACCATGAGAGAAGGCAATGAGGTTCCCAGACACAGGAAACGAAAATTCAGAAGGGGAGGTAGAGCTGGACAGGGTTCTGAAGGCTTCCCAGACAGCAACTTCCTTATTACAAACAGCAAATTGGCTAATAAATTTATCACTCTGTCATTTTATATGTAAGTATATTCTTAAGTCAGCTAGTTAGCATGATGACTTTTTGCAATGTGCCTGTCTTAGCAATGCCAGAAAATCAACCTATTTATTTCCTACAGGAAATAAAATCTTTGGTGATAGGAATGCTCATTTTGATATTTCAAATCACTTGTAGGTTTAATATTTCAATTGAAACCACAATTACAACTATGTTCAAAGAAAGAATATTGCAGAGAAATCTTGGAAAGGGACTCTTCGATTAATTATGTGCACCAAAGGAGAGAGGAAATTAAACAATGCAATGCCTGAACCCTACGACAGGAACTCTTGACCTCTAGAGACAAAGGGAAGGGGCAAACCATCCTGCTGTTATGTTCTGCTCTGCTTCTCCCGTGCTTCTCTCAGATTTACGGACCCTGAGACCTTCTGGTTTTCAGGAAAAAAAGTAGAAATGCAATAAATTCAATAAGCAAGTCTGCTTTTAGATCTGGAATTGCATGGGAGAAAAACATTCCAATAGAGGCAATACAGTACATTTTCTTTTGATACTCATTCATCAGCTATTTTTTAAGCTGGGCACAGGAGATACAATGATAAATGAGAGGGATGGCAGCGTGCCTCAAGGAATTTGCAGGCAGGCAAAGGAATTGGCAAATACAATAGAGTGTGTGTTAAATGCTATTATAGGGTTAATAGAGGGTGTCAAGGGATCACATGGGAGAGGCACTATCCCAGTCTGGGTCATGGACACTTGCCAGACAAAGAGATGCTTCAGCTAAGATCTGAAGAATAAAGTGGAGTAAGCCAGAGAAGGCATGAGTGCAAAATATCCCAGGTAGAAGGATCACCTTCATATTCCCAGGTAGGCCAGGTTAGCTGGAGTATACAGAGGTCAAAGAAAAGTGTGGAGAGACAGGTGCCTGGAGAGGAGGTAGGGTCGGAGCTACCTCATGGGGAAACGTCTAGCAGGGATACTACCCACCAGCAAGGAACAGAGATCTTGGTCCAGGGACACATTTTTTCTCTTAGAATTTAGAGAATGCGGTTTCTATAGCTAATGTTATGATGATAGCACGATTACTGGAGTGCATGAGAAAGGTGTGTGTTTATTTGCTTGATGATGCAGTGAAAGGGAAATCACACCTTTATCACATATGGAATTTGGTGGGTGCTTTGACTCCCTTGGGGGATAGTGTGTGCAGACCACAGATAATGCCTTTTGCTTTGTCTGTCAATGAAGAAGAATCCCTTGGACAAATCATCATCATTATCATCATCATCGTCATTCATTTGAACTCGAAAATCTCAGAGAAATCTCATTGGAAGTTAATTTCACCAGTAAAGGCCCTAATCAAATCAAATCAAAACAACAAGCATTGCTGAATATCTACTATGTTTGAGGCATCCAATCTGTAAGTCGTGGCAATTTATTTTTGAGACACAAATTGCTGTGGTGATTTGACATGTCCAGCAACAACTTTTGTGTGGCTGTCCCAAAAGGATGGCCCCCAGTTGCACAAGATATCGAAGGCTGTGAGAATATGGAGATAACTGGGTCTGTGCGGACGTCTCTGGTTTCCACATTGCTCAGATCCCCTGCCAGGGCAACACATTGGGAGTCTTGACTTCTCATTGCAAAATATGCCTGATAATTTCATACAGAAATTGTATTTGTTTATTTTTCCTTGTCCTCAATAAGAGGTGGCTGCTTAGAGTGGGCAGAATTAGTAACCAACAGTCAGAGTTACTGGACTCTGTGGTTCTCACAGGTCCATTTTCTGCAACATGGAGACATTATTTACCCAGAGTATCACCTGTGGCATCACTGCTGTCAGCTCCCTGCTGTGCATGTCAGAAGTGTCCCTGCTAAGCCACTGGACTCTACGTCTTGCTTCTTCATATGGCCATCATCCTAATCCTCTTTATTTCTCTCACTGATGTATTTCCCACATTCCTGTTTCTGTTTAAGAGGCGAGTACGGTGGTTTGTGGGGATGTCTGTGAGTGTATGGGGGAGCTGTTGTCCTGAAACTACGGGGTGCCACGCCTTGGCCCAGGCACAAACGTCACTTTTAGGGTTTCCACTCTACTCAAAATTATAACCCATCTCCCTATAGGCAACACTCCAGGACATAAATATAATCTCATGAATATTTAAAGAATAAAATTATGAAATTCTATACTTCTAATCTATTTTACCATTTAGTAACTGGATACTATTTTTGGTCCCCAAACACAGAGACAATGTTTTAATTGTTTTGCCATTCTAACAAATATAAATATTTTATATACAGATTAGTTTATTTGGCCAAGTTTTTACACTTCTTGAAAATATAGGACATCAGATAATGTAAATTCTTGACAAACTGGATCCCATCACCATTTTAGGTTATAAACTTGGCTATATGAAAGAGTTGGCTAACCCTTTCCCTGCCTCTCTCTTGTTTTTGTCTATCTTCTCTTGGAATTAGTGATATTATCCATTTTTTGAACAACTAAAAATTAGAATTATCTTTTGATAAACTTAGTAATAGCTTTTCTTCAACATTACCATTTGCAAAGCCTTTGTATGTTCGAAAACCAAGAAGGCAACTGGCGTTCATTTGCTTTCTTTGGTTCTTCCTGCTTTACATTTTACTTTGTCAGATTGCTGATTTTCTTTTGTCAGCAGGTTGTGTGTGTGTGTGTGTGTGTGTGTGTGTGTGTATGTGTGTGTGAAAATGTAAGCAAGGGCCAGAGGACTTTCTCTGCATTTTTTCAATTAATTTATTTCTTCTTGATGCAACATATGTAACTCTAGAGTTAACTCATTTTTTCAATTTAGGATCTGTAAATGCTTCAGCAGCAGAAATTTGGTGACTATATTAAGTGTCTCTGAGAATGTTATTTAGGGCAAAGAATGTTCCTTAGGGATAGTGATGGCATTCTGACAAGAGCAGAGCATGCGTGTTGGGAATTAGTAAGAAGTAGGTAACGTATGGCCAGAGTGTGGGGAGCCTTGACTGTTAAACATGGGTGGAGGCAGCAGGACAGATGGGAGCTGCTGGGTGCTGTTGAGGAAGGAGTGGCACTTGATAAGTAGATGTGAAGTCCAGAATAGGTTGAAGGAAGAAGCTCTGAAGATAGGGAGACCAATTAAGAAGCTTCTGGAAATTCAGGTGTGGGGTAACCCCCACCCCCATGCCCACAGACCATGCAGAGCCACCCAGCACCAGCCACACAGGATAATGACAGGTCAGAAATAACGCAGCTGATGCCTGTTGCATTGCTTTTCAGTTGTGTTTCACATCACATTGATCTAAGAACTAGTTTCAGCACAATCTCTTTCAAAGTGAGAGAAGGAGAATAAAATGTAAATAGAACACTTTATCACACCGTCTCATTTTCCTTGTAACATTATTACAGTCTAATCAGCAATTCTAGCTTGCCCCGAGACATGATCTTCACGTTGTTTACTTCCATGTACACTGACTCTGATATGACTCAACGCAATGCTCTCTGTCTGGAGACACCTTAGAACTGAGCATAAAAGCAAGTGATATAATTGTTAAACACAACAATATGTGTAATTTGAAAACTCATCTTTCTTTGAAGAGCATAGTAGATACTTTCAACCATTCTTCTTTCTTCCTAATTCTTTTAAAAGTTGGGGAGATAAAGAAGGTTCATGCATACCTTTAATAGAATGTTCTCCAAGTCTACATACTAATTTCAGAGGTACCTATATATAATGGTAAACTGAGATGGACAGCTGCTACCTTGCCCTGCAGTACAGAGGTAGTGAACTTGACTTGGTTAGAGAAATCCACAGATCCGATATGTGAGAGACTCCAGAGCAGCCAGATCTTACTGCGGGAGGCAGCTGTGGAGGAAAGGACTGGGGGCTTGGAGCTCAGACTGCCTGGGCAGATAGTCTCTTGACTATCCCGGGCAGAAGTTAATAGAACAGCAACACATTCTGGTCTCCTGACCTGGAGAAGAGGATGACAGAAAGACATGGAGATAGCCCCTAAATATTGGGAAGCTTTTTAGCATACTCCAGTGCTTTTTTCCCTCTTTTATTCTGGAAGAAGATTGAAATGACTAAAAAGTAGGGGGGTTTTTTGGCCCAAAAGGTTTACTTTCTAAAATTAATATTGGTTAAATGACTCATTACATGAGTTTTAGAAAACCAGGAATTACACAAATGTACTCCTATGATGTAAAAATACCACAGTCAAATTGTCCCCATTATTTGGAACTACAGTAAGGTATATAAAGTATTGGATTCCCAGGAAGGCCATATGGTCAAATAAAGATGTGTTCATTTTTATCCATTGCTAAATGAATGTAAAACAAAGTTTTACTTAGATTTGCATCACATTTGGAGATATTCCAGATGATCTGACTTAAAATGTTGCTATGGAATAGAAACGAAGTTTAATCTGGTGATTGGCAGTAGCACCTCAAAGAGATAAGCAGGTTTCCATCCTAGCAGCTGTGGACATTAGTTTGCTAAGAAGATGCTTTGCACATGGTCAAATCTATGTAGTATGTGTCAGAGTGAACGGCAGCAGGGAATTATTAATTCAGAGATGGTTAATTACTCTCTTGAGCAATGATGAGTTGGTTAATTAGTTCATAAGTATGAATAATCAATGTTTAATACTCCACACTGTGACAGGTGAGAGTCAAATTTTGAGTAAGAGTCATGTCAACATTTTCAAATCTATCATTAAAGAGAAATGTCAGGAGAAAGTCAAATGTTGCATACACATAATATTTCATAAAAAGAAATTTAAGAACATTTTAAAAGAAAAAATTAAAGTTCTGTAGCATATGCTAAATCTTTTAAATTAATTGCACATTCTCAATTTTGCATCATAGTTTGGTTCTAAATTCCCATTTCAAGTTCTAATAGAAAACATATTTATTTATGCTATTCTGTAGAAAGGGATGGTAATATTTTTTTATTATTTGTTGTTTAAATTTCCCAATTTTGAAAACAGTAAATTGGTGTAATTTTGAAAGGTTTTTATTTGTAATGTTCAAAGTTTTAATCATTATTTTCATCTTTATTGCTAGACCTTGATTTTTCTAGCAGGCTAATATAATTCCATCGCAGTTTAAGTATACTTGTTGGAAACTGAGAGACTACTGTCCTACTTAAAATGTATCATGTCTTCAATTGACAAAACTTGTCATTTAAAGTAATATTTCAGCATATTACCTCCTAGAATAGTTTGTTTCTATGGATAATACACAGAAGAAAAAAAAAAAAAGGCTGAGGAAAGTGCTTCCCCCTGGGGTTTAGAATAAACACATTTCATAAAATCTGGCATAGATCATTCAATTTCATTTGAATTTTAGTACATTTGAATTCTTGCAGCAATTTCCACTCACAACCACTAGACCAAATATGGAATAACTAATTCTTTTTGGCTTGAGTTTGTTTGGTACTAAAAAGTCTCTACAGCAAGGTGATCGCAGTATTGGTTGGTGAGTTATCGTCCTCTCCCACTGAAGCATTAACTTTGCCTTACTTGCTGTTAGATCCTTATTGCCTAACTTAGGGTGGGCACTCAATAAACGTAAACAGAAGAAATGAAGGAGACAACAGTAAAGTAGGCCTATTTTAAGTGGTTCAGTTAGTAATACTGCTCAGGGAGGTTAATACCGGCTGCTATCACGTGGACTCTGTTATCTCTGTCACCAGATAATGAGAAATGCCAGGATGCCCCTTAGCTTTAACCATCCATCCAGTCAAAAGAAAATAGGTACTTTTCATTTCAAGCTGTATTGTGGATGTCTAGCTTCTGAACAGCATCACATTAAAAAAGTAATTGAGACTGAAGATATATTTATTTCAAGTACTTTCTGGGCTCAATAGATCTCACCCTAGAAATTGAATCTCAGAAAAATTCAGTGATCTGGCCAAGCCTACCCACCCAACCAGCAAGAATCCAATCTATGAAATACCATGATTTTGAACTGTCATCCTTGAAATACTATTTTGTGAACAATGAAGTTGGAAAATAAGTGTAACACGTAACAAATAATAAAATTTTAAAATCTTAAAACTCAGTAGTTTTAAGACAGCAGAAATAGCTCTCGATAAAAACACAGGTAAAATCCCAAAGGTTAAATAAGTCTGCGGTGACTCTCAGTGTGGAATCAGAGCAAGTGTTCAAACCTGCAAATACATTTGTGGTTATTTCCTACCTTAAATACATTGATAGGGAGATCAATGACCACATAGATAAGGTCTCCAAGGGCAAGGCTGGCTATCAGCGCGTTGGGGCCATTCCTCATACACTTGTTCTGGTAAATGATCCTGAGCAGAGTTGCATTCCCCACCATTCCCACGATGAAAATAGTACAAGATATCACAGTGTTAATGTATTTGAAAGCAGAAGTAATCTTAGTCTGCTGTGGGCAATAGTTGTGCATTGAGCCATTGCTGGGTAGGGCCAAATTAGTGGGTCGATGAGTGGTAACCAGGAAGCTGAGCTCTGTCCCATGAAAAGTGGTGAAATCGTCCACATGATTGCTTAGATTTGTGCTGTATCTCTCAGGATTATCGCTGATTACACATCCAACCAGTACCAGCCAACAGGATGCCCTGAGGCACAAGGTTTCCATCTTGATGCAAATTTGAGGAAATGTCTCTTATAGTGTTGCTTTTACACTCTCACTTTTTTCCCCCACCTGGAAAAAGAAAAAAGAATTTTTGTTACAAAATCCAGCTGAAAAAGATCATAGTGAATGATTATTTACTGCTTCAATTAAAATGTAGGCTATATTTGGTAATTAGATAAGATATACAAGAGCTATATCCAGCTATTGTTAATACCACGAGAATAGTTACATGGCTGGATACTTTCCGGTCAGCCCTGGTATATATGTAGGGTTACCTCCTGGCAGAACAAAACCAGAAAAGATCAAAGCTCTATTGGGCAAGATCTACCTCCTCTACCTCAACTCTATACATAGATCATAATATGGATGAGGATATGTCAGTTTTTCCTTCAAGTGACAGTTACTCATTTTCTCTTCACCAAGGCTGATGAGAACCTGAATTACAAAAATCTTTAAGAGTTGAGATACAAAATTTTATTTATTAATGAAAGAGAAAAGGCATGATATATACGCCCAGTAAGAGTTGCATAGTATTGAGGCATAAAATAAAATTACCAAATTCTGTAATTAAAAATCAATCTTCCAAATTATGCATGGTACATAATGAACACAGGAATAAAGTGCAGCACAGGCAGCCATCTAATGTGTTACAAAGTGTTAATTTAAAATCAGAACTCTGGTTAACACCATCAGTGCACTTAATCTTAGTTGTAATTAAAAGTGAAATAATTGATAACAACAAAATATTTATTTTGAAAATCTTGATGGTTAATGTGTAAAATCTGTATCTTCTAACAGTTTTTTTTTTTTCACTTTCATGTCTCACAAATTAACATCACAACACTTGCCAATGAGTGAAATGGACTTTCCCAGGCTAGTCATAGTATTTGGTTTTCCAAGGGACATCTGCCTCCTTGCTATTTTATATACCATCCTATATAGCTACATTTATTTTATGCCAGTCACTGTGCTGAATACTTTATATTTATGATGGCCTCGAATCCATACAATGATCCTGTGAGGTGGACACATGGCTCCATTTTGAAGATGGGAAAACAGAGGCTCAGGAAGGTGAAGTAGCTTGTCCAGGCTACAGGCGGTGGGTGGCAATCCCGCGATTCTAAGGCAGGTCAGTCTGACTCCAAGCCTGAGCTTTTAACCAGACTAGACCATGCTGTCTCTCATTCTTGTGCCTTATTTGTACCAAAAATGTTTTACAGAAGTTTCCAGAGTTTAGATAAAACGATAGACTTGAAAGGGTGGTTAGACAGTTTTGAAATTATCATCTGGCTTTTTTTTTTGTTTTTTAAAGTCACTTGCAGAGAGCAAGTGGTCCCTTTTGTCCAAGAAATCTAGGTTTCTCCTTTAATCCTTAAGGAAAAGACATTGGGAAGACAAGTGAGCTTAGAGTAACAGAATCGTCAAAGGTAAATAAAAATAGCACCACCCGTTTCAATATTTTGTATATTTCTTTTTCTGTGAGCTTTTATGAATCTTTAAATAAAGACCATAACCTCAGTTACGCAATGGTGTGTCTATGTGTCTATGACACATACACACAGGTCATAATGTCATTTTTAAAAACGGTGTCCTTTTCCTGACTCTAGTCAAGGTTGGTATTAACCACTTTTAGGAATTTTGACAGTTATCTTGGGAACTCAGGAAAGCTTAGGTTTAGTCAACATGTGGACAAAATAAGATTTATTTGAGTTGCATAGATGGTATAAGGTAAATATATGGTGCAGGTATTGCATATTTCTGCCTTCCCCAGAGATATTTTTAGGAACCTGAAATAATATCATTTAACATATAGTAACAGATTATTTATGCATCTATGAACTGACTTGAACTCTATAACTCTAGGTAGGCAGGAGAGATATCCTTATTTTACTCATGAGGAAACTGTCTCTTGAAGAAGTTAAGTGATTAGGCCAAGGTTTCATAACCAAGAAGTGGAAGGACACTTAATTTTGCTTATAGGACGTGACTCATTCTAAGTGATAAAAATACCAATTTTTCAAAACTAAGGGCATGCCATGTACCTGTCAGTTCTACCTGGGCTTAATTATAAATAGCTTTTTCCTACTGAGTATGTGACCAAATATTGAGAGACCTATGAAATGCCACCATCTCCATTCCAAAGTGGAGACCAGCACTTCAAGAACAAAGTTTATTATCATCCTCTTTTTTGGATCACAGAGATGAGGGAAAAGAAATACTTTAACATCTTGTGCTGTTTAGTGATTAAAGCATCCCAATTACCCAACCTTCCCTAATAGTTTTCTTAAAAATGAGAGAGAGGAGGCCCTTTCCAGAAACAGAATGGCTCTCTGCCCATTAGAGTCAGCTAGAAGGACATTTCGTGAACTGACCTGGCTATTGTGGGTATTGCGCCACTCAGCAAAGGTCCCACTGGTGCCTTGAACATTGGCACGCTGGTTTGCTCTGTCAGCTGATTATGGCAAGAGCTAAGAAGGACAAACCGTGGGTTCTTAGGGTGTGAGCCAGCTACCACTGAAACACCTTCCTTCATCCTCCAACTATGACACCACCACAGAAATAATGTCTGATGGCATCTCTATCAGCTCCCCACACATATTAAGCTGCAAAGCTAACGGATGCTTGGCAAAGGCATGTGGATATCATATTATCATTGGGTGAAAAATACAAAGCCAAATGAAAGAACCCTCTCAAATGGATGCTCTTCCAAGGATAGGTCTGTAGCTCATTTCCATGGATCTGAGTCAAACCGTGCTTTGAATCATCAGCCACCATCAGTCATAGCTCTAGCGAAGCATCTCAGGTTCAGACCTGAAGGACATGGTCTATGGATTCCAGCATTCCTCCTATTTGGGGTCTGAGAGCTTACTGCGGCATGAAAGCTATTATTAAGGAAGAGGACTGAGTCCTTATGCTTACACTTTAACCATTTAACATATGGGACTCTCGGCATCAAAGTTCACCTGTACTCAGTAATTTGGAAATTCCGACCTTACCAAAATGGCATGAGTTTAAAGCATTTAATTCACATGAAATGATTGCCAAGGTGTTTCTCAATTAGCTAACAAGCAGGGGGAAAAACAAATAAACTCTGAACTTTTTACAAGTTTTCTGTGGTTTTGCTGTCTGGGTAAGAAATTAGCAACTCTCCTTAGTCTCAAAGCCTGACTTTAATACGCCTCCCAGTCCCAGCTCTCTCAGGAGAAAGCCATTAGGATGGTGTAAACAGAGACCGATGATCTAGAAACAGCCCTTGTTTTCTGCACGTGAAAGGCAACAAGTGCCCTTTAAAGGAGAGCACAGAACAAAACGGCCAGACCTCCACAGGCTGGTTTCCAAAACGAGCTGCACTGAGGGTTTTCCAGAACACATCAGTCCCTCACTCACACCGAGTGCCCTTGGCTCCCCCTGGCATAACCGGGGTGTGTGGGGAAAAGGCGCAAGCGAGCAAGAAAAGGCTGCGGAGCCAACTCCACAAGTAGGCTCTGGAGCAAGCGACGAGGACGTGATGTTCCTCAAAGTTCTTGTCTGTCTGGGGAGAAAGGGACACCCCGGGAAAACTGCTGGGCTGCCTTTAGCTTAAAATCCGAATCCCGCCTGGGGAGGTGAAGTTCCCCAAACATCACAGGTCGCCCGAGCACACCCCACCAAGCGCCCTTGGGCAGGTGGGCGCCAGCCCCCCGCTGCGGCGGGTCGCCCAGGCTGCAGCGCGGCGGGGCGAGGACGCTCCTGGCTCCCGCCTCCTCCCAACCGAGGGCCCCAGGCGGCGTCTCCCTCACCCCCACCCAGACCCGTCCCGGTCCCCGTCCCCGTCCCGGATGGGAAAGACTTGCACCGACCGTGGAGCTCGGCAGGCGCAGACAGCTGCCCGGTCCGCGCGGCGCCCGGGCCAGGGGAAGCCGGAGCCGGCGAGGGCGGGTGGCGCGGAAGGTGGCGGGTGTCCCGGGCTCCGGCGCGGCGGCCCCGGCGGCACGGCTGCCCCGGCTTCGGAAAACTTCCCAGGCACGGCTTCTCTGGGGAGGTCTCGCCGAGCCCCCGGCCTGCGGCGACGACGGGGTGGCAGGGATGGAGCCGCTCCACCGCCTCTCCGCAATCGCCAGACCAGAGGGGTGACTGTACGCGCGCGCGCCAGGCTCGCAAGAAAAAGAAAACTCCAGAGGAACACGCCTCCCGTCTGTCCTCCCTTCTCCTCCCAAAGCTCCCAGACCTTCTGCCCCGCTCTAGGACCGCAAGAGCTTCCTAACCCTCGGGCCCTCCTGGGACACAAGCACTAAAAAGCGCAAAGCTGCCTCCCCCTTCCAGGCCCCGGAGGGCAGGAGTCTTTTAACTATTTCCTTTCTGAAATGAAGGGGGTGGGTCGAGGAGAGAGGGTAGAGTTTTTAACAGACAAGACTCAAAAATCTGAAAGGCCTTGCAGAGGAAGACGTCCCCTTCCTCAAGTTGGGGAGGCAGGGTCGATCTGTGATGGAGCAACTGGAGACAGAGCCAGGGTCTAAGGGTGGTTTCTGTGTTCCCTGCCCCTGTGCTTGGCTTGTGTGCCCTCTTAAGCTTACAGGAAGTTGAGAAGCCAAAGCCGGACAGCAGTTTACTGGATCAAGGACCATTTGCTTCTATCCTGTACCTTGAAGTCAGCGCCACAAGGCTACAGACCTCTAGCCCACAGCAAAGGAGCCCAGGAGAGTCTATGGAAGGTTTCAGCATGTGCCTCAGGGAAACCTGTGATTCCTCAAGAAATTTGAACAATGAGGGTTCAAAGTCCCACAGAAAGTGGGTCTCAGCATGTTTATCATAGCCAGGACTTCATACTAAATTGGGGGTGGGAGAGGAAATGAGGGACAAAGGCCATTGCCTGTGACGTGTGAAAAAAAACAAAACTGAAGGTCTGTCTTAGAGTCCTTCAGTGCACTGTTGATTGTCAGCATATTGTTGAAATGTGAAGTTAGAGCACTGGTCACGTTGTATCGCATACTGTTGTGGTTATCTGTTGCAGCTAAACAAATCACCATAAAATATAGTGGCTTAAAACAACAGCAGTCATTTACTTTGCTTATCAATCTGCAATTTGGGCAGAGCTTATCTGGGACAGCTCATTTTTGCTCTGCGTAGCTGGAGGATCCACTTCCGTGATCCTTCACTTGCTTGGTGTTGAGTGTTAGTTTTTGTCCACGTGCGTCTCTCCACTAAGACTTGTGGAGACTTGTGGCTTGGGCTTCCTCACAGCATGGTGGCTGGGTTCCAAGAATGAGTGTCCCAAGAGACACAAAGTGGAAGCTGCCAGTTTCTTAAGGGCTGGGCCCGGAAACTGGCATAGTGTCACTCTACTCGATTGTATTAGTCAAGCAGTGAGTTCATATAGAGCTCAACTGTCAATGTAAGGAGTGTCAAAGAATCTGAGGACCATTTTGTAAAACTATCAAAGAGATCCACAGAAAGAATCTACTACCATTGAAAGGGGCCTTAAGAGTCATCTAGTCTGGTTGGACTAAGTATTATCCTGTGCATTAAATCTCTTCTATCTATAGCTTCTCTATGAGAGAGAGTCAGTCAGCCGGAATAACAAATAGCTTTTGTAAGTGCCCACTTTACGTTTAAAAAAAAGGTAAACGGTGACCCTCTAGGCATATGGCTTGGCAAGCTGACAATATTTTCTGGAAAGAAAAAGTTACTACCTCCTTCCAGAAGAGGCAGTTCACATCTTGATATGTAAAACATGAGCTGGATTTCAGCTCCTACTCACCCTGTGACCAGACACACTTGAACAATGCACAACCTGCCTAACTGAAAATATCAGTCTGTTCAATCTTTTTTAGATTGAACTCCAACCTCTTGGGACAGTTGATCCCACTGTGGTACAGGACTAGTTATTAAAGATTCTTCCTTCACACCCATTAGGATGGCCCCTAAAGAAAAACAAAAGCAACAACAGAAAATAACAAGTTTTGGCAAGGACGTTGAGAAACTGGAATCCTTGCGCATTGCTAGTGGGAATGTAAAAAATAGTACAGCAGCTGTGGAAAACAGTATGGCAGTCCTCCAAAAATTAGACATAAAATTACTCTATGATCCAGCAATTTCACTGCTGGGTATATGCCTAAAATAATTGAAAGCAGTGACTCGAACAGATATTTGTACACTGGCGTTCATAGCAGCACTATTCTTAATAGCCAAAAGGTGGAAACAACCCAAATGTCCTCGATGGAAGAATGGTTAAACAAAAGGTGATATATACATACAATAGAACATTATTTAGCTTCAAAAAAGACTGAAATTCTGCTACATGCTTCAACATGGATGAACCTTGAAGATATTTTGTTAAGTGAAATAAGCCAGACACAAAAGACAAATATTGTATGATCCCACTTATATGAGGTACCTAGAATAGTCAACTTCATAGAAGGTAGAATAGTTATTACCTGGGACTCGGAGGTGTGGAGGTGTGGAGGGGAGAATGGGGACTTACTGTTTCATGTGCTTCAGAGTTTTAATTTGGGATGATGAAAAAGATCTGGGGATGGGTGATGATGGTTGCACAACAATGTGAATGTACTTAATGCCAATGAACTATACACTTACAAATGGTTAAAATGGTAAATTTATGCTATGTATATTTTACCATAACAAAAAAATTCTTCCAGTCAGCAAGGTGAAATCTGTCTCCCTGTGTTACCTGTTGATCTGCCCTTTAAATTCATAAGTTTACTGCCTCTTCTAAGAAAGATCTTCAAAATAAATAAATGTGTTTATGTGAATCACCAGCATAGACCTGCCTTTGTAAGAGACTGGGATTGCCTCATTCTAGATGAGAACAACATCTCCTTAGTTGTTAGAGAATTATATCTTTATCATCTCTGCTTTAGTTTGGGGAAAATGACTTTAGTGGACTCAGACCAGTTTTTAGTCATGTTAATTTTACCTCCAATAACCCCTCTCCCTATAGCCAATACTTTATGTATTTGTCCCACCTCTATTATCCCCTGCTTTGTACTTTCAAAAACCATGACATTAATATATTTGAGTAAATTTTCAGCTTGCTTTCAAAGATTATTTCTTTCCCCTGGAAGGTGGGTTGGATATAGCCTTGCAGGTCTTCTGGGTTTCAGGGAGACTTTCTTGATCACTCTTGACTTCTGGTTCAAGCAGTTCGTTAAGTGGAGGATTACTGTAATGGTGGTCACGATGACTCTACCAACATCATATTATCATATTGATTTCATGAACAATAATTGCTGAAGATTAAGAAGTACTCAAGATAGCACTTAAAAACCACTTTTTCATGTGTCCTTGGGGCACATGTTCTTCTGAATTTTAGTTTCTTGATTCAATTTGCAAATCCATTTTGCAATTGTTAACTCCCAATTGCTAACTCCCAAGATCCTCAAACCTGAAATGCAATAATGGATCTGAGTTTCACAGTATTTGCTAGGGATGTTGTGTTCATTTTTGAGCCTCCTTGGGGGGTGGGGTAGGGAGAGAGAAGAACCACAATGATAAAGAAAGGCTTAAAAGCTGGCTGTGAGATGGAAGGTAGAGGAACTGGGAAAATTATGTCAGAGACCTGAAACTGTCACTGCAGCCTTCACACTGGGCAGTGCCATGTTCTGTTGGCAGCGAACATCACTGGCCTGGAGGTGAAAAGACAAGCCCTCTGAGTTGAAGATCCATTTTTAATTAAAACTGACTACAGGTAATTTGCTTCCAAAGGAAGTATAGTCATGTGCTACATAATGACATTGTGGTCAATGACAGACCCCGCATGTACGATAGTGGTCCCATAAGATTATAATACCATATTTTTTACTGTACCTTTTCTGTTTAGAGATGTTTAGATACACGGATACTTTCCATTGTGTTACAGTTGCCTACAGTATTCAGTACAGTCACATGCTGTACAGGTTTGTAGCCTAGGAGCAACAAGATATATCAAATAGCTTAAGTGTATAGTCAGCTATACCATCTAGGCTTGTGTGAGTACACTCTGTCATGTTCACACAATGATAAAATTCCCTGATAACACATTTCTCAGAACATATCCCCCTCATTAAGAGACATGACTATTTCCAAATGTTAGTCTGGAGATGGGTTACTGAAGATTCTAAAGTGTTTTCTCACTGCAACAATGTTGCACATGGTGGTTGAGACTGCAGGATAGCCCCTCAAATATATTTAATGCATAATGGAGCCCTGTGTTTTGTAAATTGTTGGTGGTCACATTGGAGAGCTGAGAAATCAATCTTAGCATCACTAATGATGAGGTAACCAGATATTATGTCTTCTGATGACATACTCCATCTGTCCAGAAATATTTAACTTGTATATAATCAAATCTTTAGCTATAACTTTAATTTTTTTAGCAAAGATAGGGAATAGACAAACAATTTAAACAAATGCCATGAGGAAGTAGATAAACAAACCCAGAAGTTATGACGTTTTACATTACAACTAGTTTGTCTCTTCAAAAAGTCAGTCAATGAAAATGCAATTCTTTTTTCTAGGTTAAAAGAAATTTAAAGGAACACAACAACCAATTGAACTGTCCTGGGTTAGATCCTCGTTTGGATAAACCAACTGTTAAAGGTCATCTTTTTGATACCATGGAGGTCTACACAGCCACAAAAAAACAATGGTGATATAGCACCTCTTGTATTATTCTGGATAGAGCTGGAACTCATTCTGCTATGTGAAGTATCCCAAGAATGGAAAAACAAGCACCACATGTACTCACCATCAAATTGGTATTAACTGATCAACACTTAAGTGTATATATAGTAATAACAGTCATCAGGTGTCGGGCAGATGGGAAGGGGAAGGAGAAGATGGGTATATACAGATGTAATGGGTGCAGTGTGCACTGTCTGGGGGGTGGACACACTTGAAGCTCTGACTCAGGTGGGGCAAGGGCAATATACATAACCTAAACATTTGTACCCGCATAATATGCTGAAATGAAAAAATTTTTTTTAAAAAGTTCATCTTTTTGGACAACTGGGAAAATTTAGATTTGGATTAGGTATTTGATGCTACTAAGAAATTACTAATTTTATTAATTATTTTGGATTTATAGAAGAATAATCTTGACTCTTTAGGGGGAGATAATAGTTTACTTTTAACTCTCAAACCACAAACAAAAATGACCTGAGTTTAAAAAATCAGTGCAAAGTACAATGACATACAATGGTGGACAAGCGTAGGATACACATTCCAATTCCAAAAGGGACTAGTTGGAAAGAATAGAGCTATTCATCTGCAAACGTGTATGGGCTATTCTTCAAGGAAAGGGAAGAATGACTCCAAAGGTGATTCAGAGACCATCACGACTGCCACTCCTACCACAGGCCCAGGGAGGCAAGTCTGTTTCTTCCTCACTTTCAAAAAGTGGGATTGCCTGTTGGTTTCAGCAGGCCAGGATGACACCTCCCAGTGCCTCAGGGGCAAGGTTGCCCCTCAGAGCAGTGGGGTGATGCTGCCACTCCAACAACCTGGAGGGCAGAGAATTGGACTAAAGAGGATTATTCTGCAGCCTGGAGATCTAATGGGATTTTCCTTGCTAGGTTTTGAACTTGCTTGGGACCTATCATCCCTTCCTGTTTTCTGGTTTCTCCCTTTTGGCATGAGAATGTATATCCTATGCCTGTCCGCCATTGTATTTTGGAAGCACCTAATTGTCTGGTTTTACAGGCTCATAGCTGCAGAGGAACTTTGCCTTAGGATGATTGTACCTCGAGTCTCACCCATGTCTGATTTAGATGATATTTGAATGACTTTGGACCTTCAACTTTAGAATTGATGCTGGGATGAGTTAAGACTTTTGGGGCTATTGGGATCGAATGAGTGTATTTTGCATGTGAGAAGGACATGAATTTTGAGGGGCTGGGGCAGAATGTTATGGAATGAGTGTTTGTGTCCCCCTGAAATTCATATGTTAAAGCCCTACCTCAATGTGATAGTATTTGGAAATGAGTCCTTTTGAAGGTAATTAAGGTTAGTTGAGGTCATCAGGATAGGGCTGTCATGATGAAATTTAGTGCCCTTTATAAAAAGAGACACCACACGGCTTAGTTTCGCTCTCCTGCCATATGAGGACACAGTGAGAAGGTGGCCATCTGCAAGCCAGCAAGAGAGCCCTGACCAGAATCAGACCATGCTGAGACTGTAACCTTGGACTTCCCACCTCCACAATTGTGAGAAAATAAATTCCTATTGTTTAAGCTGCCCAGTCTAAGGTATTTGGTTATGGCATCCAACTGAGACAAATTTTGCATCTATTTGCAAATTCATTTCAACATTTCTGATTGCTTATATGCACGTGGGATTATTGAATTTTCTTTTGAACTTTTGGTGGGAGTGTTCCCTATGGCCATATTTCTTCTATAGACAGTGTTATTTTTGGTGTGAGGGTCTTTTCCTAATTTGCATAGTAGCTAAATAGTAACAATGACATTGGGATGATCCTTTATAAATAATGATAATAATAAACACTGTCTTCACATTTACCACAGGCAAACATGGTGCTGAGTGCTTCGGATGTGCTATCTCATGTGATTATTATGAAAGCTCTGCAAAGTAAGTACTGTTATGGCCCCATTTTACAGAAAAGAAAACTGAAGCTTAGAAAGGTTAAGTGACTTGCCCCAGGTTAAAAAGTTAGTGCTATGATTTGCATGTATCTCCTCCAAAACTCATGTTGAAACTTAATCCTCATGGTGGTATTAAAAGGTGGGGTCTTTTGGGAAGTGATTAGGTCATGAGGGCTCCATCCGCATGAATAGATTAGTGCCCTTACAAAAGAGGTTGGAAGGAGCTAGCCATTGTTCCTTTTACTCCTTTTGTCCCTTCCTCCATGTGAGGACAGAGCATTGTTTCCAGAGGATGCAACAACGCACCAGCTTGGCTGCAGAAAGCAAGCTCTCCTCGAACCCTGAACCTGTTAGTGCCTTAATCCTGGACTTCCCAGCTACAGAACTGTGAGAAAGAAATTTCTGAGATGAAATTTCTTTCTGTGAAAATGGACTGAGACACTTTATAAGTAACAGACAGGTAGAAACTGTATTTTTGAGCTGGAATGAACCTTAGCAATCATCCACACCAATGCCCTCATTTTATGGTGAGGAGACAATGTTCAGTGGCTTAAATTTCCCAGTGGTGGCAATGGCTGGCTAGTAATTAGGTTTCCTAATTCCTGGTTAAGTACTCTAATAGTCTATTAGCAAGACATCACGGATACTTATTGCTTTGTTATTGTTTGTAACATCATGTACACCATGACATACAACATGTATTATGTTATTGATTGTAACGAACATCGTGTAAAGTTATTGTTACTGCCTCTATTTGCAGTAAATTTTCCCTAGTGTCATCTTTAATCAACTCCTACACTGGGTTTACCATTAGCTCTGTTTTACCATGCCACATATCACTGCCTCTTTATCATCATTTACCATGCTCCCAGGAAACTTCTGGTAATTCTACTGGTTTATTCTCTGTTAACCAAAGAGTGGAAATTTTATTTTCCTTTATTTGGTAGGAATATTTAGTAATTCAAAGCTCTTTTGAATTTTCAAAATCTTACCGTTGTGATGGAAGTAAATCTTTAAGCAGTAAGCAACTTTATAATCTACAGGCAGTCTACATTCTTCTATGGATATAAAACATAATATAGTACCTGTGGCTGGCAGAAAGGCTATTAAAACATTAATTGCTCCATTTCAATTAATAGAAGAGATAAGAGGTTTTGTCTAGACAGAGAAAATGGAATCCAACCAACCCAAACACTGTACATTTAAAAAGTTATGTTGACACTTAAAAAATATATATAAGTGAAGGGAAAGGTCTTTAGGCAAAAAAAAAAAAAAAAAAAAAAATTCAAGTCTTTGATGTGTATTTTGCAGTTACAGTCATTGATATAGTCTATGGCAGTTAAATTGATTAGAGCACAAACAGAATGGGGTCACCATGTGTCTAAGCCTCACAGAGCCTCTTAAATTTGTCCTCGTCATTGTTCTAGAGCAAGATGGCAAACTTTTTCATAAACGGCCAGATATTAAATAATTTTGGCTTTGTGAACGATATGGTCTCTGTTTCAACTACTCAACTTTTTCCTTGTAGCTCCAAAGCAGCAATAGACAATAGGTAAACAAACAAGCATTGCTGTGTTTCAATCATACTTTATATGTAATAATAGATGACAGTCTGGGTTTGACCCATGTGCTGTAGTTTGCTGACCCCTAATAGAGTGGAGCAAATATTCGTAGGCCAGCTCGCAGGTAAATAATGATTGCTAAGGAAACCCCAATTTATGCTTTCTCTGGTGGTGGTGGTGGTGGTGGTGGTAGTAGCAGTAGTGATTTTTGTCTCAGCAAAAAAATTATACAAATAATGCATGCATATATTGTCACTTCAAACAATGTAGAAATATATAAAGATATTATCACTTAATAAGCCTCAAAAATACAGAAATACATAAAATGAAACATGAAAGGGCCTTTTTACTACATTCTTCTATTCCACTTCCCTTCCTACAGGGTATTGCTTTTAACCATTTAATGCTTATTCTTCTAATCCTTCTTCTACTACTTTATAAACACACATACACACACACAGATACATGTACTTTTTTGTTTTGTTTATTTTATATAAATGGGATCATACTCTGTCTTATCTGATATAGTATGTGATTTGCTTTTCATATAATTACATATCATAGCAGTTTTTCATGTCATACAGAATTCTATTAAACAATATTTTGTAATATGGATGTACCATAATTAACTTAATCAACCCCCTGCTCGTGGATGTTTAGCTTCTTTACAGTTCTTTTACTTTTACCAACAGGGCTGCAATGAACAACTGTGTACACTCCTTACTGTGTTAATATGTAGGTTACTCCTCCAGGACTGATAGTTCGGAGTGGAAGTTACTATCTTCCGAGAAGAAGTGACTGATTCTCCTTAGAAAATGGTAAGCACTGAATGTGAGGTGGCTCTTGGCTGGAGTAAGGGGGTAACTGGGCCGTGTGTCTTTTATCATCCGGCAGGCTGGCTTGGCTCCTGCATCTGGTAGTGTCAGAGTTGCACGTGCAGCGGGAGAGGGCAGGCCCCAGTGTCCAAGTACTCTTCCAGTGTATTTGCCATTATCCCATTGGCCAAAGCAAGTAACATGTAGTCCGAAGTAGTACTGGGGGGGACTAACCAAGGGCGTGGAAAGAGAGAGCAGGTTATTGCAGCCATTTTTGCAAATGATCTAATGCAACAAAGAATTTTTTGGGGGGAAGTAGATTGCATCTAGGGGATAAAATAGGAAGGGTCAAAAGATGACTCTAAAATTTCCTAGGGGGAGCTCAAAATAGTTTCCCAATATTAATTAATTACTGTGTACCAGGTGCTATGCTAGGTATAGAGATTAAACAAAAATGAGTAAGTCATGACCCTATTCTAAAGAAGCCTAGAGTCTAATAGAAGGAAGAGATATGTGTACTGCTTAAAAACAAATGACTAAGTGTTAGGATAGAGCTATCTGCTAGATGGGGAGTCAGGAAACATTTTTCCTAAAGAGCTGACTAGTAAATATTTCTGGCTTTGTGGGTCATCTAGTCTCTGTCAAAACTACTGTACTCTGCTGTTATAGCACAAAAGGAGCCATAGACAATATGTAAACAAAGTGGCTGGATGAAAAAATCTGACAGTGAATTCATTAGGGTAGTTGGAAAGGGAAGCCAGGTTTGGGGGTGCAAAAAGGGTTTATGTGGGAAGGAGGGGAATTCAATCTTGAAACAGTTCAAAAACATTAACTTGGAGATGGCTGATCTCTGAGGGCAAACGGAGCTGTAGACCTTGGTCTGGGTAAGGACTTTAGGTTTGAAATACGAGAGAGTGTAGTAATTAGTAACTGCAGCCATGAGTTGGATGCATTTATTTAGAGACAGATTATGAAAAATAAAAGGGCAAAGAGACCAGGGTGAGCCTTGCGCAAAGCATGTGGTTAGGATAAGCAAAAACCAGAAGCTTGTCCAAAAAGAGACAGAAACTTCAGGGAGTCAGGGAAGGGCAGTGTCTGTGACATGAAGAGAGGAGAGTCTCATGGATGAATGGGGGCAAGAGAAGGCCAAGGGAACAGAGCAGTGAGCACAGGCCCTGGAGAGGGCCACGGGAGCTGTGGATCTGAGGATGTCCAGTCTCGCCTTCAGGCAAATGCTTCCGCTTGACACGCATTCAAAACAACTCAGTAACTAGAAACAGTGCAAAAGACATGCAGGAACATTGCCTAGTAGTGAGTGTAAATCTTTTTGCTAAATGTATTTATTTATTTATGTTATTATAAATTGACAAGTTATAGTTGTATAAATTTATGAGATACAAGGTGATGTTATGATTTATGAATACGATGTGGAATGATTAAATCAAGCTAATTAGCATATCCATCACCTCAGATACTTAACCCTTTTTCATGGTGAGAACATTTGAAATTTTCTTTCTTAGCAATTTTGAACTGTACAATATGTTTATTAATGATATGTAGCACACTGTGCAATAGAACTAAAAAAACCCATATTCTTTCTGTTTAAATGAGATTGTGAACCCTTTGACCATCATCTTCCCATTTCCCCAAGCCCCTGACCTCTGTAACCACCATTCTGCTCTCTGCTTCTGAGTGCAATTGTTTTAGAGTCTACATATATGCAAACATGCAGTATTTGTCTTTCTGGGCTTGGCTTGTGTCACTTAGCATAGTGTTCTCCAATTTCATCCATGTTGTCCCAAATGACAAAATTTCTTTCTTCTTAAAGGCTAAATAACAGTCCCTTGTGTATATGCACCATGTTTTCTTCACTCACTCATCTGTTGCTGGGCCCTGGGGTTGATTCCATATCTTGGCTACTGTGAATAGTGCTGCAGTGAGCATGGGAGTGCAGATCTCTCTTTGACAGACTGATTTCAAATCTTTGGGTAAATACCCAGAAGTGGGATTGCTGGATTATATGGTAATTCTGGTTTTAGTTTTCCTATTTGTGGAAGGAAAATCAGCAACATCTATAATTAGCATGTGCTCCATTAGACTTTCTAAAGACCTCTTGGTAACTTTTGGGAAAAAAATTTATTGGGAAACAATTTTACTTATATTATTGTATAGAGGTGAACAAGGAAGCGGTAAGCTAAAGTTGTGAGGTACAGTTTGAAGCAATACCTTTTTCTAATTTTGAATTTATGTTTTTAAAATTTGAAGATGTTTTCCATGACCTTATGTGAATTCTGAGTTAAAAAACAATTGAGACTTTTAGCTCTTTTTTTTCCTGCCCAATATCATCTTCAGGAAAGAGACTTTTGGCTCTTAATGTATATTTATAGATTAAGTTTAAGTAATGTTTAATGCAGAGTGTATTCTGTAGCAACACCTTCTAAATTTTTTCACCATTAATTGTCAACCAAGGCTTTAAGACTATAATTATGAAATGGGTTTTGTGCTGTGAAGAATTTGGAATCAGGATTTCAGAACTCTGTTCTCACTGTGCCATGTCCAACAACTCAGCCATCTTTCATAGATATCATTCTTCTCAGGCATTCTTTTTATCCTTCAATTAGAGGACTTAGAGAGCTGTCCCCAAACCCCTTGCTGTGCATCACTGCCTGAGCTCTGCACCCATCCCATCCCCCCGTCTGTGGAAAAATTATCTTCTATGAAACTTAGGAACTGGAACTGGGCTGTACGGCAGGAGGCGAGTGGTGGGGGAACAAGTTTCATCTGTATTTATAGCCGCTCCCCATCACTTGCATCATTGCCTGAACTTGCCTTCCCTCCAACCCTTGGAAAAATTGTCTTCCATGAAACCCAGTGCCAAAAAGGTTGGGGACCTCTGACTTAGAGGTGGCCTTGCCTAAAGGACAATGGATAAAGTAGATGACATCTCAAGGACCTTTGTTTATAGCTTTCTGATTTGCATATATTTGGGAGGATATCTGTATTAGGACTGCCATAACCAAATACTGCAGACTGGGGGGCTTAAGCAACAGAAACGTATTTCTCACAGTTCTGGGGGCTGGAATCAAAGATCAGGGTGTCAGCATGTTTGGTTTCTTCTGAGGCCTCTCTCCATGGCTTGCAGATGGCCGTCTTCTCCCCGTCTCCTCAATCTGGTCTTTCCTCTGTGAGTGTATGTGTCTCTGTCCTGAGAGTGGCTGTGTCCTAATCTCCTCTTGTACACCAGTCATATCGAGTCATATTGGATAGGGCTTACCTACCTATATGGCCTCATTTTACCTTAATCGCCTCTTTAAAGGCCTTGTCTCCAAGTACAGTCACATTCTGAGGTACTGGGTGTTAAGACTTCAGTATATAAATTTTGGGGGACACAATTCAGGCTATAGCATCACCTACACTTAGACCCTATGCCTTGAAATGACATTTTGCAGACAATTTAGCACATAACTGTGACACTCTGGGATTCATAGCTCTGCTCCAACTTGCTTTATGTACATCACAAAGGTATACATTTCTGCAGAAATATTTTAAAATAAATTATACACATCATGATATTCACTCCTAAATATGCCATTGTGTATCTTCAGAATATAAGAACATTTTCATACTTAATTTATTTGTGAATTTATTCAATGTTTATTATTTCTTCTCAAACATATGAATTCAATTTTGCTATTTTCTTGAAGCATTTACTTTTTGCTGTTTCCTCTTAATCAAGTGTGCATAATATCATCTATGTTGGTGTTGCATCAACATTTTATAATTTCTAAAGCATTCTGCGGTTAAATAATGTTAGGAAATGTGGATGTAGGTGAGTCTGGAGGATGTGGTTATGTGTTATTACTCATTGTTTTAGAGATACTATGTTGATGTTAGTCACTACAGTTAAAGTTTACTCATGCTATAGTTTATGATTTCTTTCTGCATGAGACTTAAACAAAATCATGCCTTGAGGATACTACGTTTTAGACATAATTTTTAACAAATTTTAAACTTATTTTGAGCTCTCACCTACTTTATTCCTTAGAGATGTTCTCTGTTTTTAATTCTGACTGTAGTAGTGTTTCCCCAGAACACTGATTTTCATTATCCTTAATGTCTCATGGGAACTAACTTGAGTTCATGTGAAAGGCTCCATTCCCATCCCCTCATTCTGTCTTTGCTCAGCGTCAGTTCTATAATTCATAGAGCCATGGTGTTGTTAGCGTCTGTCTTAGTCCATGAAGGTGGCTCTAACAAAATACCATAAACTGGGTTGGGTGGCTTATAAACAACAGAGATTTATTTCTCACTGTTCTAGAGGCTGGGAAGTTCATGATCGAGGTACCTGCAGATTTGGTGTCTGGTGAGGACCGGCTTCCTGGTTCATAGATGGTGACTTCTTACGGTGTCCTCACATGGTGGAAGGGGCAAACATGCCCCCTTGGGCTTCTTCTAAAAGGGCACTAATCCCAATCATAAGGGGTCTGCCCTCATGATTCAATCATCTCCCCAAAGGTCCCACCTCCTGATACTATCACTTTAGGGATTAGGATTTCACATAGGAATTTTGGGGGACAAAAACATTCAGACCATAACAGCTTGCGGCTACACTCCCTTCCCAGAATTCAGTAAGGATATTCACTTTGTTCTATCCTGAGCTACATTGAACTTTAAACTTCTGATTGACATATCTCTCCATCAGCATCGGAAAAGGAAATCCTACTTGTCTGTATTTATTACTTGACATAGGTAAGACTCACCTTGAGCCTATGTGTTCTTATGAGTTTAGTCAGACAAATAGATTTGACAACTTTCATATAAGTGCTATCCAGTTTTACCCTCTCCTGCCCTTGAACCTTCACATATGTCACTAACTTTTACCAGAAGAGCCTCCCAATTCCTTTTCAGAAACACATTCTCATCTTCTGATCACAGCCTATGACTCACCACACTAGTGGGCTCTTCCCAGACTCAGCCAGCTGATTCCACTGGCACTTAAACACCAGGGGTTAGGCTGCATGCATCCTCTCTCTCTTCTAGATTACTTAAATGCTTTCTTAATTATATATATTTTTGGTTTTGCTTATTTGGATTTTACAATGGAAAAGAATATTGTAGATATGGTTTGTGGCTCCACAAATTTTAAAAGCTAAAAGTGTGGGCAAACGTGTAGCCATCATGCTGCCCACCTTAGGATGGAATACTTCCAGGGTACAGAAGAGAGGGCTTTTTTTTTTGATGATAGTTTGCATTTAGTTCACTTAACTTTTTCAAAATGCATCTACAGCCAACATTTTTTTAAGTTTCATAATATTCCTGTGAGAAAGGTAGGGCAGGTAAAGGCAAATCTCATTTTCTCACCAGAGTTTCTCTGGAAACTGCATCAGAAGGTGAGTCATTGTAAGGAGATCTTACTTTCTGCAAAGGGACAATGTGAAATTTGAGGGTTATGTACCTTACTAAAGACTCCCCCTCACCTTAGAGCTATTCCAAACAGAATACAGGTGCTCAATGAAAAACACGACAAAATGCCTTCCCATTTATTTCTCATGGGCAGTGTTCTTCGAGATAAGGACCCACCCAAAGAGTTTCACCTTTACTCTCTCCAACATCCTCAATGTATTCAAAGTTACAAATGCAGCTGCTAAACAGCAGACAGATGAAAGCTTCCCATTTTGCAAAGACATTGGACCTCCAGACACTTCATTGACAGATACCACATATCAGAACTCCTCACACTTCATTCGTAATCTATAAATATCGTTCCTAGGCTAGAAGATCAGAATTTTAAAATGGAACATTATCACAGTAGTCCTACAACTGGAATAAGGTAGTGTCTTAATTTAAGTCCATGTTCTTTGGATGGTGACAAATACGAATTACTGAAGGATATAAAATTAATGTGTGTATTAATAATCATTGTGTGAATGTAGCATCAAAATCATTGATTTCACGAAATTACTCTGTTTTCTTGGAAATTCTACTGTCAGCCCAGCATTGCAGGAGCAGTCCTCAATGGTATGTTAGCATTCGTGGAACTCACATTCTAGTGGAGGAGACAGATAATTAAAAACTGAGCAATATATAAACATACATAATATAATTTTAGTTAGTGATAAATGCTGTAAGAAGTGTCAATCAGAGTAGGTAAAGATTCTCATGGGATAGGGACTATTTTGAAAGAATGGTCTAGGAGTGTTTCTCTGTTGTTGTTGCATTTGAGCAGAGACCTGAATGGAAGGGGAGTAAACCACTCAAAGGTCTGGAATAGGACAATCCAGGAGAGGAATCAGCAAGTGCAGAGAGCCTGGCCAAGGCCACTTGGCATGTTCAAGGGACAGACAACAGGCAGCCCTGAGGGAGTAGTGTTTGTGAGGAAGAGAGAAGTAAAGAGGAGATGGACAAGGCGGCCAGGACTAGATCATGCAGAGCCCTGTGGACGTGCATTAGTCTGGGTTCTCCAAGAATCAGATGCAAGCTGGGACTAAACATAGAGATATAATTTTTTTTGGGGGGAGGAATCATCTGTTATGTAATGTATGTAAAGCAATGAAACTGAGTGGGGTGACCTGGGGGCGGTGTGGTAGGTAAAAGAAGAGAGGAAGCTGAGGACAGAGCCTTGGGCACTAACTCTTCGAGGCCAGGAAGAGGAAGAGGAAAGGAAACATCAGAGGAGAAACTACTGATATGGGAGGAGAACTGAAGGATGCATTTGCCCAGGAAATGTAGGAAGAAAGTGTTTAAAGAAAGAAGTGCTGCTGAGAAACTGGCAAGGACTGTAAACTGACCTCTGGATTAGTTAGGATGAAGGTCTTGATGACTTTGACGGGAGTGGATTCATTAGCAGGAAAAAGTCCAGATGGGGTGGAGAACGGGGATTGAGCAAGTGCAGACAGTGAGTAGAGACAGTCTTTTGGAGGAAACTGCGGTAATGGGAGCAGAGAAGAGGGTGGTATCCTGGTATGTTTGTATTTTGATGGGAATGATTTGGAGTAGAGAGAAATTGAAGTTGCAGAAGAAACAGCTATCATTGCAGGAACTAACCTTTGAGGAGATCTCTGGAAAAGGGTTTCACAGCACAAATATAATAAATGAGTTGGCTTTACCTAGGAGCAGGAAGGGATTGTCTATTGTAACAGGAAGAAAGATTGAATGCAGAGGTACTGACTCATGAATGCTGGCAGATTTAGTGCTAGAAAGATGAGGAAGCTATTTTCAGATTGTTTCTATTTTCACAATGAAACAGGAAATAAAGCCACTGGTTGAAAGTGAGGATTGGGGATGAATTGATGAAGGTTTGAGAAAGGAGTAAAATAATTATCTCTTGTCCTAGACTTCAGGAGAGTGGGAATGTTTGACTATGGTATAATGTACGAGTGTCCAGCAGTACAGAGAGCCCACCTGAGATTTGTGTGCAATATTGAAATGAGGCCCTGTGCAAAGCTGAGTATTCTTTATCTTTCAATTGTTCATAGCAGTGGTTCTCAATTGGAGGCAACTTTTCCCCCAAGGGGACATTTGGCAATGTCTGGGGACATTTTTGGTTGTCATAACTGTGAAGCAGGGAGGGCAGTTCTACTCACATTAGGGGTTAGAGATTTGGGTGGTGCATTCTTCTGGCAGCCACAGCACAGTAGAGAGTTTGGATTTATTGTAAGTTGATGGAAGTCATTGAAGGGTTTTGAACAAGGGAGAGAGATGATCTGATCTGATTTATTTGTGAAAATGAGGCCAGGGATGCTAGTAAACATCCTACAGTGCATGGGGCAACTCCCCACAATAAAGAATCAGATGGCCCCAAATTCAACAGTGTCAGGAGCAAGAAACCCTGGTTCATAAATTCATGGTGCAAGTATTTTCCCAGGTTCTGATACTGAGTGAAAATTCATGGGTGCCTGAAGAAAAAAGCAAACTGTGACCCATGGTTAAAAATAACTACATGCTCACTCTTAACTGCACTGTTACCATTAGATTATACATAATGTTACTGAGAGGTTACAGGCATTTGATATTTACGGATACTCCAGTGTATTTAAAGTCTTCTTGAATTGCACAATCTCATGGACTTCCAGCTTCTAGGGGTTACTCTCGCTGATCGTGATGCACTGAGGATGTGAGGCTCACGAAGACTTCATTTATTTCCTTGTTTCATGTACTTCCTTCATCACTGTTGATACTGGACATATCCTGGAGGGGTGTGTTTGTGCACCTCTATTTTTATCTCTGTATTTCTATCTATAGCTCGCTCTCTCTCACTCCATCTCTAGCTCTAGTCACATGTACATATAAGTATCTATATTTTTAACATGGATTCTATGTTTTAATTACATGTCATTATAGTTTGCTTCAATATTTGCCAGAGCAAATTCCCCATCAGTATTCTTTTTCAATTTTTAAGCTCTTTTTGTGGAGGAGGGGGTCAGATTTACTATTACAAGTAAACTTTAGAATCAACTTTTCAAGTTCCTTTGAAAATAGTTTGGATTTTTGTCAGAATTGCATTGAATTTATAGATATCAATCTGGCAAAAATCGATGTCTTTACCAATGGATTCTGCCTATACACAAAGGAATAATGTATTTTGATATTTATTCATATTTTTATAAAAGGTTTTTCAAACATATTTAATAATTGTCTTATACATTTCTTATCTGGATATTCTTAAATAGATGTATACATAAAATTTTTAATTGTTATTATAAATATTTTATTGCATCTAATGGGTTATTACTGATTTATAGTAATGCCATTAGTTTGGCATACTTACCTTGTATCTTGATCCCTCAGGAAACTCTATTAGTTCTAATAATTGTTAATTGATTACCTTCCACTATAACTCTGCTCCTTTTTTTGTGAATGTGTGTGTGTCTGTTGTGGATGTCTGGAGTTACTCAGACTCTGCTATACTTCAGTTTCTTGCCCTATTTTAGGAGTCCTGCCTTGTTAGATCCTCTGGAAGTATTAACAAATACCCAGCCAAACGATATCCATAGACAGGGAGAATAAGGGACACAGCAGACCCAGCTATTCTGTAGGTATTTTATTATCATCCTCACGATCTCCTCATCATCTGCTTTGCCCCCCACATTTGTGGATTCAGAGCTTGCGGCTTCTCTCCGACAGAGTCCCTAGAGACGAATGGCTCATGCACAGATGTCTTTCCCACACCTATTGTGTGGTGCAGTTTTCTCTGGCTTGGATTTTCCATCAGTCTGATCCCATCTGCTTTTTATTTCCTCAAAATTTCTGGTCTACTGATTATACTTTTTCTTGTTTCCAGTGCTGTTACGGATTTATTCTTTAAGAAATACCTTGTTCATATTTTCACATGTGGTTTGGGAAGGAATAAGAGGTAAACATAGATGATT
This sequence comes from Varecia variegata, assembly GCA_028533085.1. Lineage (NCBI taxonomy): Eukaryota > Metazoa > Chordata > Mammalia > Primates > Lemuridae > Varecia > Varecia variegata. The sequence continues at coordinate 121,069,058 of CM052440.1, forward strand.
AGTCTGTCACCTTGAACTGAAAGTTTTGTAAGCTCCGTAGCAATTGCTATTAATATTACTTTATTAGACCCTTGCTCAGTCTCTTTTCTACCAAACATATGCTTTGTTTTCCTCCTATTGTTCATGAATTAGTATTATATGAAGATTTTAAAAAATTGTTTAACACTATGGTATGAATGCAGTGTTGGCTAGAAATATTTCTTTTAGTCCCGTCTAAATCTTTAGACTCCTTACAACGTTTGAACCATGAACTTATGTGAGCATTAAAAGTTTTTCTTTCTTAAATAAAGATGTTATGGTCTTTATAACAGCCCGTTCAGAAAGGCCAGTCTGGAATTTAATCACTAAGTCAACTGACAAAGGATTGATATGGAACCCTGGGAAATAGGGGTGCTGGGAGATCTACTATCTTCTGCTCACATACTCAAATGGGCAATTAAGTGGTGTCATGAAAGGACGATTGGGTTTGGTGTTTGGGATCCTATTACTGGATTTGCCTTTGACACTCACTAGCTGCAGGACCTTAAGCAAGGCCTTTAAAATTTCTGAATCTCAGTCTCCTCATTTGCAAAATGGCAATGATTATGCTTGCCTTTCTCTATCTCTTACATTTCTTGTGACAATCAGATAAGAGAGTGAATGTGAAGGTCCTTTAAGAAACCAAAGTTAGGTAAATGTAAGTTAGTATTAAGCATTCACATGTCTCACCAATGATTATCTTCAAACAAAGATTAGATCTTAGAAATCAATAGAACTGTTAGTCTCCTTAGGAATGACTCCTTGAATTAAAATAAATTGATCTCAAGGAGGTAATGAATAGAATGGTGGCTACTAGAGATTGGTAAGGGTGGTGGGAAGGGGTAATGAAGAGGTGTTGGTGAAGGGGTAATTCTGTTAAATAGAAGGAAAAAGTTCTAATGTTCAATAATGCAATAGGGCAACTATAGTTAACAATAATTTATCATATTTCAGAATAGCTAGAAGTTTTCAAATGTTCTCAATATAAAGCAATGATAAATGTTTCAGGTGAATCATGTCCCAAGTACCCTGATTTGATCATTATATGTTATATGCTTGTATCAAAATATGACATGTACTCCATGAATTTGTACAATTATTACGTGTCAATAAAAAATTTTAAAAAATATTTGTTGTTAAAATGCAACTTTATGAAAAAAAGACAAATGCAGAATAAGAAGTTATTTGTTTAATGAAGTAGAACAATTCATTAGATCTGATGAAAAGTAGAGGTTTGTTTTCATTAGGAGTTCAAAATTATGCATCCCAAAAGGAACCAATTTGGAGATGTTTTCATAGAAACATCTGGATAGTGGGTTAGAAATGTTTAGAATGTGCTTGGTCTAAGCATACTTAATTTATTTTGACTGGGTGAGCCTTTTCTCTAGAACAGATATTTAGGACTCACATTCCCTCGGTTAGTTCTTTACAAAAACTAGTGTCACCTGAAGAGATTCATTCTTTTAATCAGAATGCCAAATCAGGCAGCCTGTGTGAGTCAGTCTTCAATTTGAGAATTCTGCCAGGCAGGGAAGTGTGAAAAAAAAAATTTTGAAGTCAGGCCATGAAAACTTAGGATTCATTTGTGGCCGTCTAATTTGCCAGGTAAAATAACCTTGGGGTATATTTATTGCAGAAGAAAATTAAGCATTCTAATGGATCAGGATTAAGTCTTTGGAAAAAAGAGAAGGATTCATTAACAAAAAAATCCCTTTCTCCAATCCAACCTTCCTGTGACCTGAAGTTATGGAAACAGAATACTCCAAGGAACAAAACCTGTTGAAAGTTTGTTTGTGGTGGTTGAAGGGGAATGGCATTCCATAGAAGTGGAACAGAATAACAGAATGGAAAGCCTAAGGCTCCATCCTGTTTTCCAGCGGCTAAAACTCTACAAGTGTAAAAACTGATTTTATTGGTCTAAATATACTTCCTAATTTAGCAAACTCTTTGGGATGATAAATAGATTGCATAGGTGCACATTCAAATGCAGAATATACCAGATTAAGAATGTGAATTAATTTAAAATACCTTAATGTGTTCTTGAGCATCTCAAGCTCTCTATTTTTGGTAACGCAGTTGACCCTTGAACAACATGGGTATGAACTGTGGGTCCTCGTATACAGGATTTTTTCAATAAATACAATCAATACAGTAGGCCCTCCATATTGTAAAGTTCCACATCTGCAATCAAATGTGGATTAAAAATACAGTATACATGGGATGTGAAACTTTATCATAGATAGGGCTGACTTTTCCTATTCGCGAGTTCCACAGGGCCAAATCTGGGATTCGAGTATGCGTGGATTTTGATATCCACAGGGTCCTGGAACTGATCCCTCGTGGATACCAAGGGATGACTGTACTTTAAAAGTATTGGGGAGAATATTTAAAAAAAAGAAAGAAAAGAAAAGATAGGAAGATTACTTATTGACAACCTGGGAATAATGCAATAATCTTTCTCGACTTCACTTTCCCTTTTGGCTACATCTCTGTCTCTCTGGCCTTCTTTAAAAAATTTCTTAAAAGAACTGAATGTACTCATTGTGTCCAATTTCTATTTTCCCATTCTCTCTTAAATCCACTTAACATGAACTGACCCAGACAAATTTGGTCATATATGACTCTTAGAATCTTTTTAGCAGGTGATGCTAGCCATCTAGAGAAGCAAATGGAGGCTTCCATGCCTTCACCATCTCACGACCAGGTTATAATGAAAGAAAGTTGCAGAGCAAGTTCTGAAACCTGTACAACTTTTATTTATAGCAAGCAGGCACAAAAAGGGTACAAAAATCTCAAATTTTTTTTCTTTTAGATGTTCCAGCCATAGCTTGTTTGAAAATATCATTAAGGCAAACATGACAATATTCTAGATGCACCATCCAACCAGAATCCCTTGAATTCAAAGCTGGACACAGGACCAATTAGAGGTGTTAAGGTGCCACCATGAAGTGTGCAGGCTACAGGGTATACCAGATTTTTATACTATCTTCATGCAAAGTGGGGGTGAAATATTTTAGGCAATGTCTGTTATGATGACTATCACTAACTTCACCTATGAAAACCCATTTAAACATGCGTAATGATTATAAGCAAGATCTCTGGTGTTAATCAGAGGTGAAAATGACTGAAATGATTTTCATAGCCTCCTTTGTAGTATGGGCTTTATAGTTTTAACTGCACCAGAATAACCCAGGGGACTTGTTAAAGCACAGATTGCTGGGCTCCATCCCAAGTTTATGATTCAGTAGGTGTGGGTGGGGTCTGAGAATTTGCATTTCTAACACGTTTCCAAGTAATGTTGTTGCTGGTCTGGTATCCCTCTTTCAGACACCTTGAAACCATGTTTATAAGTCAATTCAGGTTCAGTATTTCTCCTTGAGTTAATTTTGGCAAATTTAGAAAATGGCATATTTCATCTGTGTTTGAAATCTTAATTCATTAATTTTAAATTCTGTTATTTTCTAGTGTACATATCTAAGATGATAATTGCCTCTTTAAGTATTGTTTTATCTGCATTATGCAAGTTTGATATGTAGTATTTTTGTCAGCATTAAGTTCTATTTTATAATTTCCAGTAGGATTTTTATCTCCTTAATGAATTATTTATCATAAAATTATGCCCTTTTGGTTTCTAATTTTATGTTTTACAGACTCCTTGTTGTTGATTTCTAACTTTGTTGCATTGCTATCAGAGAATATTGTCGGAATGATATCAATTCTTTAGTGTTAGATGAAACTTCCTATGTGGTATAGGATATGGTTAATTAATAAGTTTTCCATGTGGTTCTGGAAAGAATTTGTCTCCAGATATCCTACTCTCTACTTAGATCCTCTCCTTCTGTCCACATTCAGGGATTCTAGACCAGTGGTTCTCAAACATTGGCGTGCATGACCACCACATGGAGACTTGTTAAAACAGGTATTACTGGGTCTCACCACCAGAGTTTTGGATTCAGTAGGTCAGATACAGTCCAGGAATTTTATATTTCTAAGTTTCCAGATGATGTTTCCAAGCTGATCTAAGGATCATGCTTGCAGAATTGCTGGTCTAAACCATAACACCTCTTCTATTTCTCATGACTTTTTTGTCCCATGCCCCTGATATCTAATCTTTTGTGTGCCTAACACCCTATATATTTTCTGGGGTTGTTTCATACAAGAACTGAGCTCTGTTCTGCAACCTGACTCCAACTTACGATTGTTTTTTCCTGATCTTGAGCTGTAGCTCTACTGATCATCATGGGTCAGTGATTCTCAACCCTTATTTTACAATAGAAAGTCCCATGAAGGTTTTCAAACATACACATTCATGAGCTTCTCCCAGAGATTCTAGAATATAGTTGGCTGTGTGTAAATTTTAAATGCTTTGTAGTTTATTCTAATGTAGAGGCAGGATCAAGATCTACTAACCATATGGTTTAGCAATCTGTAAGTGAGGATAATATTATCTATCTCCCATGTTGTTGTAAAAATTAAATGAGTTAATGCATGTAAAGTACTTAAGTTGGCCCATGATGATGATGATGATGATGTTGACATTGTAGGTCTTCCCTGATCATCTTATATCCCTCTTCTTAAGTCAGCATTTATTGACTAAATTGCTTATTTAGTAGTTTATTCATTAAGTAAAGCAGAATGATGTCTTTTCTTGTGTTGGTAATTATCCTTTAAACTATTTAAGTATTTTCTCTTCCTTTAGATGTTGAACTTCTTCACAAGGATGGAGGAATCTGCCTGACACTTGTCTGTAAAGATTGAAAGGTCCTAAAATCATCTAGCCAGTGTTTGTGTATTGAAGTGAGATTGACAGTGGTGACCAAGTGAAAAATCAAGAAATATGGTTAAAAGCAGAACCAAGTACTTTTGATATTTTCCTAAGATGAAATCAACCTAAGTATATCTAGTTGCTTATACTGATGAAAAAATAAACATAAACCAAATTCCCATTACAAGTATTTTCTTTAGTGATTTGGACTTTGCAGCAATGAGAGAACTGAAACATATTCTTACACACTCTATAAATAAACACATTCAACAATATGCCTCATTGGCTGGAATACATAATTTCTTTTCCTCAGAAAAAACTTTTATTTTTTTTTTGAGAAATACCTTTTTGGCTACAATTTAAAAATAACAACCAAGTTGTAGAACATTGAAAAGGAGTTATGTGATTATAGTTGCTAGGATTTGGCTAGAATAGAGGAAAAGGTATCAAGAAGCTGTGGCTGCCAAGAACTAATGATTCTGGTATTAATTGACATGTCTGGGCTAAACTGTCTACAGAGACAGTGGTTAAAGTAACAAAGAAGTGATAATTATTTACTCCAAAGAACTACATGCCCAGTCTTGGCAGTCTTATAATGAACAAAATGTTCAGTAGATCCTTTAGATTTATATTTAAATTTTAATAGAATATAAAACACTACCCATTAAATTTTGGAGAAAGTCTTCAAGTGACTAGGCCAAGAGCAGATAGAAAATTCAGGTGACACATTTTGGAAATTTAGGCCAGCCAGGGTTAATGCTCATCCCCTATATATGGCCATAAATATATCACCATGCGTAATCTTAAGTTTCTTCTCTACAATAACAATAATAGGCTTTTCCCAGAGAAGACATCTATTGAAAACTTGCAGTGTGACCTTGAGCTAGTACCATTTTGGGCCTCAGTTTAATTATCTACAAAATTGGAGTTGAGTTCAATAATCTCGAAGGGGTATTTCCATTCTAAGACTTCAAATGGTATATAACCGCATGGGTGTTCTCCCTTATCTTATTTGGCTGCCTAAATTTTTTACAGGCTCCCTAAGTAGGGATTGCAGGGAACCCTCCCCTTCCTTCTCTCTCCGTCTCCCCTCCCCCTGAGTGCTCTATCAATGCATCAATGATCTTTGTGGAAAACATTGTGTTAGGTATTTTTCCACATTATTCCATTTAACTTTCCTCACAGTTCTGCTATTATCTTTATTTTATGAAAGAGGAAACTGAGGCTGGAAGCTTTATAACTTGTCCTCTATCACAGAACCAGTGAGTGTCAAAAAGGGATTCACATACAAGTGATTCTAACTCCAAATTCTTGCTCCTTCTCTCTGCATCACTGCTTTTCATCTTGTCTCTTTCCTGTCTTTCTTCATTTCTACCCTGAATCACCTGTAGGATCTTTCTATTCCCACATTATTTGGCTGTAGCAGCAATAGTTACAGGGCTTTAACTCCTCTTGTGGATGTAATTACTTCTCACATAATATAAATATGATCTATATTCTAGAATTATGCACCTTTTCTTAAATCCTAAATAGCCCCTTGAACCTCCAGAATTCTTGCAGTCTCTGTGAGTAGTTTATTCTATTTGTTCTTGAGTTCTGCTTTTAAAGCAGGATTTTTCAGAAATTTCATCATTTCTTTTTGAAATTCACCCTTTCCCTAAAAATTCGCCTGTATCTCTTTCCTGTGTCCTTCGTAAGTATGTGTTGGCACCCTTTCATTGATATCTACATTCCCTTGTTTTGTCTCCTGGTAAAAGCCTTTATCTTCTACTTCTTAATCTTTTCTATAACCTTTCTCCATGTGCTAATGTTGCACTTTTGCAGAGATTTTTCTCTTTATCATTCCATGGAAGAAGAACAAACTCATTCCCCTACTTTTGAGATTAAAATGGAAACAAACCCACTACACCCCTAAAATATCAAGGCTACCTTAAGATCCCATTGCTGCTATTATTCTTTTTGAATGCTCACTTATTTGTGAAGGTAGTTACAATTCTTCATTTCCCTTAGTAGATTTGAAGATGAAAATCAATTCTCTTGGATTCCACCATGAACTAGCATCTGGCTTTGGTTAAAACAGTAAAGTTTGCTTATGAATAACTGAGAGAAAGTGAGACTTTAACATGTTGTTCATATTCTTATACATTTTTCTACAACAATGCAATTGTATCATTACTAGCATACATATAATCTCTCATAAGTAAAAGTTGAGTAATAAATTAAGTCATGTAATCCTAGCACTCTGGGAGGCCGAGGTGGGTGGATCGCTCCAAGTCAGGAGTTCGAGACCAGCCTGAGCAAGAACGAGACCCTGTCTCTACTAAAAATAGAAAGAAATGATCTGGCCAACTAAAAATATATGTAGAAAAAGTTAGCCGGGCATGGTGGTGCATGCCCTTAGTCCCAGCTACTCGGGAGGCTGAGGCAGGAAGATCGCTTAAGCCCAGGAGTTTGAGGTTGCTGTGAGCTAGGCTGACGCCACAGCACTCTAGCCCAGGCAACAGAGCGAGACTCTGTTCAAAAAAAAAAAAAAAAAGTTAAGTCAAGGAGGGGCAAGATGGCGGACGAGAAAAGCCGCCAGCCAGAGTGTCTCTGAGAGAAAGATAGATTTTAGAAGTGAAAAAAAATAAACAGGCAGACAAACATGGATGGGATGAGGGTCAGAAGGAAGGGTGCCTGAAGCTACAGGAGACTCCATGGGAAGAAGTTGTGTAGGAGAACCGGAAGGAGAAAGGCCCCTGAGAGGCTTGGAGACCAGCGACAAGGGTAGGTGAAACAGTTAAATTTCCCCTCCCTTGCATCTCAGACTGCGGGTGGGCTGTTGGGCAGTTGGAGAGACCTGCCAACACCAGCCAAGAGACGGCTGCCGCCAGTGAGCAGTGAGCCTCTTGGAGACAGGGCCCCAGGCTCCCAGCTCCCTCAGGGCACCTCCCGGCCCGCAGACCCGAGCCCATCGGCAGGCGCCATATTGCCTCATTCTCCCCTTCCCCTTTCCTACCCACGGCTGCCGAGAGAGACAATTTAGCCACCACCTAGAGGCATCTGCAGGGAACGGGACCTCTCCTTTTGGGACCCTACAGCAGACTCAGGAGTACTCAGACTGTGAGCTCCCTACCCGCCAGCCCTCCCAGGTGCTGCTTGCCTGGTGACTTCAGAAGAGCAGGGCAAATCCTGAGGCAGAGAGACATAGATCCAGCTTGAGCACTTTGTACTTAACTTGAGACCAGCACTCTTCCCCCTGGCAGGGTCCGGGATTGATCTCTGGGGCGCATAGGACAGGCCTGCTGACCAGATCCCGTACACCCAGGTCTTTCTTGCAGATAGGGCACCAGGCTCCCAGCTCCCTCAGGGCACCTCTCCTGCCACAGACCCGAGCCCATCGGCAGGCGCCATATTGCCTCATTCTCCCCTTCCCCTTTCCTACCCACGGCTGCCGAGAGAGACAATTTAGCCACCACCTAGAGGCATCTGCAGGGAATGGGACCTTTCCTTTTGGGGTCCTACAGCAGACTGAGGGGTACTCAGACTGTGAGCTCCCTACCCACCAGACCTCCCAAGCCCCGCTTGCCTGGTGACTCCATGAGAGCAGGGCAAATCCTGAGGCAGAGAGACATAGATCCAGCTTGAGCACCTTGTACTTAACTTGAGACCAGCACTCTTCTCCCTGGCAGGGTCCGGGATTGATCTCTGGGGCGCATAGGACAGGCCTGCTGACCAGATCCCGTACACCCAGGTCTCGATTGCTTGTCTGGGGGCACAGAAGGGATATTTGTGAATAAGCCTACTGAGTTGTGTGTGTCTTCAGGGGCAGATCAGCGTGCTTGAGGGGCAACCCTCCTCCCACAGAAGGGCCGTGCTCCCAGCTCAGCCTGTGATCCTGGGTAGGGAATCTGCCAGCCCGCATCACAGCCAGGGGAGATCTGCTAGCTTGAGGTCCTGCCTTCTGGCAGAGGCCCAGGAGAAACAGCGGGCAAAAACAAAGGCCATATGATACTCTTAATAGATGCAGAAAAAGCATTTGACAAAGCTCAGCACCCTTTTATGGTAAGAATATTTAACAAAATAGGCATAGACAGGACTTACCTAAAAATGATACAAGCCATATATGACAAACCCACAGCTAACATCATACTGAATGGGGAAAAATTGAAAGCATTCCTACTTAGAACTAGAATCAGACAAGGTTACCCTCTATCTCTGCTTCTATTCAACATAGTGCTGGAAGTCCTAGCCAGAGCAATCAGACAAGAGAAGGATATCAAGGGCATCCAAATGGGGGCAGAAGAGGTGAATTATCGCTCTTTGCTGATGATGTGATCTTATGGCTAGAAAATGCCAAAGATTCTGCCATAAGACTACTGGAATTGATAAACAAATTCAACAAAGTCTCAGGTTACAAAATCAATGTACAGAAATCAGTAGCATTCCTATACGCCAACAACAGTCAAACTGACAACCAAATCAAAAGCTCAATACCATTCACAATAGTAACAAAGAAAATAAAATATTTAGGAATATATTTAACTAAGTAGGTAAACGACCTCTACAGGGAGAACTATGAAACACTGAGGAAAGAAATAGCTGAGGACACAAACAGGTGGAAAACCATACCACGCTCATGGGTCGGCAGATTCAACATTGTTAAAATGTCTATACTACCCAGAGTCATCTACAGATTCAATGCAACTCCTATTAAAATACCAACATCATTTTTCACAGATCTAGAAAAAATAATTCTGTGCTTCATATGGAACCAGAGAAGACCCTGTTTAGCAAAAGCAATCTTAAGCAAAAAGAACAAATTGGGAGGCATCAATTTACCAGACTTCAAGCTATACTACCAGGCTATACTGGTAGCCATGTGCCAGCATGGTACTGGCACAAGAACAGAGACATAGACCAATGGAACAGAACCGAGAACCCAGATATAAAACCATCCTCATATAGCCATCTAATCTTTGACAAAGCAGAGATAAACATACACTGGGGCAAAGAATTCTTATTCAATAAATGGTGCTGGGAAAACTGGATAGCCACATGGGGAAGACTGAAACAGGATCCGCACCTTTCACTTCTCACAAAAATCAACTCATGGTGGTAACGGACTTAAATCTAAGGCGTGAAACTATAAGAATTCTAGAAGAAAATGTTGGAAAAACTCTTATAGGCATTTGCCTAGGCAAAGAATTTATGAAGCAGAGGCAATCACAGCAACAACAAAAATAAATAAATGGGACCTGATCAAATTAAAAAGCTTCTGCACCACCAAGGAAACTATCACAAGAGCAAACAATCAGCCTACAGAATGGGAGAAAATATTTGCATGTTACACAGCTGATAAAGGTCTGGTAACTAGAATCTATATAGAACTCAGGAAAATCAGCAAGTAAAAATCAAACAACCCTATCAAAAAGTGGGCAAAGAACATAAACAGAAACTTTTCAAAAGAAGATAGACTAATGGCCAACAAACACATGAAAAAATGCTCAACATCTCTAATTATCAGGGAAATGCAAATCAGAACCACAATGAGATATCACTTATCTCCAGTGAGAATGGCATTTATCAAAAAGTCCCAAAACAATAAATGTTGGCATGGATGTCGAGAGATAGGAACACTCCTACACTGCTCATGGAACTGCAAACTAGTACAACCTCTGTGGAAAGTAATATGGAGATACCTCAAAGAGCTAAAGGAGAACCACCATTTGATCCAGCAATCCCATTACTGGGCATCTACCCAAAAGAACAAAAGACATTCTATAAAAAAAAATCTGCACTCGAATGTTTATAGCAGCACAATTCACAATTGCAAAGATGTGGAAACAACCCAAGTGCCCATCAATACATGAGTGGATTAAGAAAATGTGGTATATGGAGTTCTACTCAGCCACAAAAAATGATGGTAATATAGCACCTCTTGTATTATCCTGGATAGAGCTGGAACCCATTCTACTAAGTGAAGTATCACAAGAAGGGAAAAACAAGCACCACATGTACTCACCATTGGTTTTAACTGATCAATGCTTAAGTGCACATATAGTAGTAACATTCATCGGGTGTCAGGCAGATGGGAGGGGGAGGAGGGGATGGGTGTATACACACCTAATGGGTGCAGAGCACACCGTCTGGGGGATGGACACACTTGAAGCTCTGACTCGGGTGGGGCAAAGGCAATATACGTAACCTAAACATTTTTACCTCCATAATAATATGCTGAAATAAAAAAAAATTTAAAAAAGTTAAGTCAAGATAAAATATAGTAATCTTTAAGAAATACAAATGTAAGCAACTCCTTACATAAGACCGCAACTGTTATCAATTATTGTTTAATGTGGTGATGAATGGTTTTTGGAAAATTTATTACCAAAAACAAAGGTTTTCTCCTTTGAAGCATTTGTATGCTTTCTTTCATTAATGTTATATAATTTACTGTGTTTTCCTTTTTGTCTTGACTGCCAAGAAGCTTGGGGCCATGCATAGACCTCAGTCACAGTAATTGTATTATCCTTTGTAGATATTTGTTTCTTTATTCTTTTCTGGTTTTAATTTCTATTTCAACAGTATTATTTTATACTCAACTTTAACAGAAAGCTATATCAATTTCTCTCTTCTTTTCAAATAGGCAAGAAGTAATAATAAATTTTAAAAAGTGGATTTGTAAAGGAATATAATTCCTTTACAATTTTTTTTTCAGAGTTAAAAATTTGCCTCTAGGTTCTACTTGTCTGGCAGTAATTTAGAACTTCATTTAACTTAGCATTAAAACACACACATGTGCACACACACTCTATATCTACATCAACCCTGTAACTATGGGTTTAATTTCTTCCCTTTATCAGAAAGAAGATAGTAGTTTTTCTGTTTGATTCTTTTAATTAGCCATGACCCGTGACTTTCCAAATGCCCCTCTTCAGAATCAAAGGGCTCAGCTCAGCTCTTTCTTGCTTCACATCCTAATGACTAATATCTGAGGGTAGTAGGCATGGGAGTGGATGAGGACAAGTTGCCATGTTCTCTGTATCTGTCTTTTTGGGCCATCCAGCAGATAATTCTCATAGCAGGCAAGTCTCTTATTCTTAACAATTTATCTATTTAGCTAAATTATTATATTATTCTATTTACCCAAGTGAACCCAAAATGCACAACTTGCTTAAGATCTCTAGGTCTTTGCCAGTACTCTTAAAGAACAGTATATGTGTGTATATATTAATACTTATGTATATATATAATTACATTATATACTTTTATGTATAATTACATTATAACAGCATATACATATATATAAATATATATTACGTATAGAGGCCATTTATGAAAATCCTAATATTATAATGAATAAGGAGGAACCGAAAGCTTTTCTTTTAAGAGTTGGTATGAGGCAAGGTTGCCCACTCTTGCCACTTCTGTCCGACATAGTACTGGACTGGATGTACTATCAAGAGCTGTCAGACAAGAAAAAGAAATAAAAGGTGTCCAAATTGGAAAGGAAGAAGTAAAATTATGTCAATTTGTAGATAACACAATTCTACATGTAGAAAACCTCAAAAACCCCACCAAAAAACTATTAGAACTAACAAATGAATTCATTAAAGTTGCAGGATACAAAAATCAACATACAAAAATCCAGGCATTTCTATACACAAATAGTGACCTAGCCAAAAAAGAAATCAAGGAAATAATGCCATTTACAATAGCATCAAAGTAATACTTAGAAATAAATTTAACCAAGGAGGTGAAAGACCTATATACTGAAAACTATAAAACATTGATGAAAAAATTGAAAAGGACACAAATAAATGGAAAGATATTCCATGCTCATGGATCAGAAGAATTAATATTAGTAAAATTCCCCTGCTATCCAAAGCAATATGCAAATCCAATTCAATCTCTATCAAAATTACAATGACATTCTTCACAGAAATAGAAAACAAAATCCTAAAATTCATATGGAACCACAAAAGACCCCAAGTAGCCAAAGTAATTTGGAGAAAGAAAAACAAATTTGGAGGCATCACGCTTTTTGATTTAAAATTATAAGCTGGGCATGGTGGTGCGTGCCTGTAATTCCAGTTACTTGGGAGGCTGAGGCAGGAAGATGGCTTGATCCCAGGAGTTTGATACCAGTCTGTGCAACATAGCAAGGTGTTACCTCAAAAAAATTATATTACAAACCTGTAGTAATAAAAACAGTATGGTACTGGTGTAAAAACAGACACATAGATAGGTGGAACAGAATAGAGATCCCAGAGATAAATCCAGACATATATGGTCAACTATAATAATTTTTGACAAGGCACCAAGAAAAAAGTGCCTGCAATGGGGAAAGGATAGTCTCTCCAACAAATGGTGCTGGGAAAACTGGATTTCTACATGCAAAATAATGAAATGGCCCGTTATCTAATATCTACACAAAAATCAACTCAAAATAGGTAAAAGAACTAAATGCAAGACCTGAAACCATAAAACTCCTAGAAGAAAGCATAGGGAAAAACATCCTTGGCATTGACCTTGGTAATGATTTCTTGGATATCATACCAAAAGCTCATTTATTTATTTAGACAAAAGACACATTTATTTTTGACAAAAAGATCTAATGTATGACATGAGGACTATAGTTAATAATAATGGTGTATTCAGGATTTTTTCTAAGTGAGTAGACTATTGCTGCCCTTGCCACAATGGAGGAAAATGGGTAACTATGTAAGAAGATGGATATTCTAATTAGTTTCACTCTAGTAACCATTTTACCATATATATGTATCTTATAATGCTGTATACCTTAAATATACACAATAAAATTTATTAAAAATTAAAATGTATATTATGTATACTTTTATATAAAATAGGAGCATATGTATATACATGCACACATAAATATATTCACACATATGGAAAACAATATTAGAACTACCTAATCTTAAAAATTATCTATAGTCCTAGCATACTATAAATTATATATTTAAAATTTTCTATTTAATAATCTGGAACAAAATGAATTAATATTTAAAATAAGCTTATGAAATGGTACCTGACTTAGTCCATTTGGGCTTCTATAGCAAAATACCTTAGACTGGGTAATTTATGAATAGCAGAAATTTATTGCTCACAGTTCCGGAGGCTGGAAAGTCCAAGATCAAGGTGTCAGCAGATTTGGTGTCTGGTGAGGACCCATTCCTTGTAGATGGCACCTTCTATGCATCCACATAGTGGAAAGGATGAACAAGCTTCCTCAGGCTGTTTTTATAAGGACACTAATATTATTTGTGAGGATGAAGCCCTCATGAGCTAATCACCTCCCCTAAACCCCACCTCTTAAACCAGCACTTTGCAGATCCATTTTAACATATGAATTTTGGGGGGACACATTTAAACCATAGCAGTACTATCACAACATAGGCTAAAAAGTGAAAATCTTTTCATGACGAGCAGATATTTCTATTTGCAAAGCCTTGCTTTTTTTTTCCCCTCTCAGTGTTCACTCATCTCTTTATATCATTTTGTTTTGCTTTTTTCTTTTTCCCTCAAACTTAGGGATTTCCTGGGCTTTTTTTACAGTTCATCTTCAGTTTTTTTATTTTTCCTTCACCTACTCACTTTGATGATTTATTCAGCATTATAAAAACCTTATGTAGAAATAATGTGAATTTTCTCTCTCACTTTCAAATGTATCATTTACATCTGTCACATGTTGGCCTAATGTACAAACTCCGCTCCCACCACTCCCACCTTTTCATACCAATTGCCAAAGAGTCAAAAAGTTTTTATGAACAACCTTGCTACGTATTTGGGAATGTCTTTCCTATCCGACCTGTCATTACTGTATAACCATAGTACTTCGGTAATTCCCACAAAATGTCACAATGTTGAATTAAGCATACTTGTCAGCAAGTCTTGTGAATGAGAAGTGGTTTCTGTCTGTGGCTAGACATCCTGGCTTTTTAGTCAAGAGACAGTACTTTCTCTCAAGGTCAAATGTATTGAGGTTACATGTTAGGTCATTAAATATGAAATATCTGATTTCGAATCAAAAGTTTAGTTTATTATATCTCAAACAATAAGCAGTACAATTAATCAAAGTATGCGACTAAACTACTGACACAGTGTTGCCATCTTAACAGTCGCTTGTTTATACCAGCAGTGAAGAAGTCTGGAGAGCAAGTGGTGATGAAATCTCAAAAGGCGTTCTCCACAGCTTGTTGAGAGTTGAATATTTTTTCTTGCAAGAAGTGGTCCAAAGCCTGGAAGAAGTAGTAGTCAGTTGATGCAAGGTCTGGTGAATACAGTTATTGACAGAGAGTTTCCAAGTCCAGCTGCTGTATTTTGAACAGCCTGGTTTGTGTGACATGTGGTCAAGCGTTGTCTTGCAAGAGGATTGGACTATCTCTATTGACCAATCTCAGCTGCTTAATCCCAAGCATCCTCATCATTTCATACAATTGCTTGCAATAGACATCCTCTGTAATGGATTGACCGGGTTTCATGAAGCTGTAGTGGATGATACCAGTGCTGGACCACCAAACACACACCATTAGCTTTTTTGGATGAATATTCAGTTTTGGATTGTGTTTCAGCACCTCCTCTTTATCCAACCATTGTGCTGAATGCTTGTGATTGTCAAAAAGAATCCATTTTCATCACACATAACTATACGGTGTGGAACTCATTCATTCGCCTTTATGTCGTGACAGCAAAGACGGGCAAGCTTTCAGACAATTTCTCTTTTGACACTCATTTAATTCATATGGAACCCATCTATCCAGCTTCTTTACTTTGCCCATTTGTTTCAAATTGTCCAATATTGTTGGAATAGTAATGTCAAACCTTGTTGCTAATTCACATGTAGGTTGAGATGGATTCGCTTCCACTACAGCTTTCAGCTCATCATTATCCACCTTGGTCTCAGTTTGCCCACATGGCTCATTTCCACATTAAAATCACTGGAACGGAACTTCTCAAACTATCAATGTACTGTGCGTTCATTAGCCACATCCTTCCCAAACAGTTCATTGATATTTCGAGCTGTCTGTGTAGCATTGGTTCCATGACAGAACTCATATTCGAAAATAACTCAAATTTTTGACTTATCCATGTTTTCACAAAAATTGCTCTAAAAAAATATAAAAGACAATCACAAGCCAAAAAGTGCATTTGAAAGACTGAGGATGTACCTTCACAATAAAAATATAACAAGAAATGTCAAAGTGAAATGTCAGAGATATCAATGGTCAAACTTAAGGAAATCAGACACTTCATACTTAATAACTTAAATTTTTTTTTTTGAGAGCTCAAAAGACCCTGACTTTTTCTTTCTGAGCAATGGACAGTCCCTTTTCTACCCCTGATGGAGCAATGACCCCTGACTGGGTTCTCTTATTCCTGAATACCAGCATAGAGTCCTTCACTTTTACTTGACTTGGCTAGTTCTAATTATTGATGATCTTTGAAGAGTCTGTCTTAAAAGAGCAAAGTTTCTGCTTCTAGAAGAAAAGAATCTACACATCTACAGAAATCTGAACTTGCTGGTCACAATAAATCCAACAGCCAGGGCTCACCCTCTCCCTGCCTCCCCCACCCCTGTCCTTGCCTAAGGTTTCTCTGCCTCCACATCTGGGCTCCTTGCTGCCATCCTCATCTCAACCCAAAATGTTTGGAGTAGAAATAGTGAATGGTAGTCAAGGCTTGGAAATCTCATTCCTACAAAAGCGAGAGTATAGTTGGCAACTCCAGGTCTAAAACAGGAGTCAAAAAGACCTGAACTACAGTCCCAGCTCTGCCATAAACAATAAACCTATGTAACTTTAGGAAAATTATTTAATTTTTAAAGCTCTCTTTCTCTAGCCACAGAATGAAAAAACCTTACTCTGCCTAACTAACAGTGTACCTAAGAATGCAATATGGTAATGTGTTTGGAAGAACTTTAGTCATGACTTGTTCTTTTAGTATGGGGTGGGGGGATAGTCATGGTTTATCGCTTCACATTACTATTATTTTTTTTTGTGGGGCAGGTATTGATAATGCTTTCTTTTTTTTTTAATTTCAGAATATTACAGGGGTATAAACATTTTGGTTACATGAATTACTTTTATACAGTATAAGTCAAAGTTATAAGTGTGGCCATCACCCAGATAGTGGGCATTGTACCCGTTAGGTGTGAATTTACCCATTCCCTCCTCCCCGCTCCCATCTGCTTGAATTCTGTTGAATTTTACTTGCATATTTGCACATGAGTGTTGACCAATTAGTTCTAATTTAATAGTGAGTACATGTGGTGTTTTTTTTTTCATTCTTGCTTTACTTCATTTAGCAGGATGGTCTCCAGTTCCATCCAGGTTGTTATAAAAGGTATTAATTAGTTCACCATTTTTTTTTTTATGGCTGAGTAATACCCCATGGCATATATATGCCACATTTTATTAATCCACTCATGTATTGATGGGCACTTGGGTTGCTTACCACTTCACATTCAAGCACAGCAGCTACAGTGGCAGAGTTGGTAGATTCATCTTGCAGAAGTAAGATATTTGAGGCAATTCTGGGAGACAGAGCACATCCTGGTTCTTGCTAGAGGGTCCTCCAACTGGACCCTATGTCCTTTTTTACTTCTCAATTTCATTTCTCTGAGGACATTTTCCTCCTTTGTCTTTGGGGTTTTGTGGGGTTGAGACGTGCTACATTACAATCAGTGGCTTTTGGACCAGTTGTGTTAGCAGCTTAACCTGGGCCAGGGGAAGTGCCCCTCTTTGGAGCTACTTCCATTCCTTTCCATCTCATCCCACTTTGAACTAACATACCAGGCATGCAGCATGTTAGGTTCTGGAGAGAAAGAAAAATGACACACAACAAATTTTTAACTACAAACTCCGAAATGAGAAAGATACACAAGTAACTCCACCCTAAAATGTAATAAAGGCTCTCAGTTGGCAAAGAGAATGTGTTCTGCAAGTACAGAGGAGAGATTAATGCTAAGTGTTTAGCTCTAGAAAGGCTTTTGGAAGATATGGGATTTGAGTGGTAAGTACTAGCAGATAGAACTTCTGGTGGGTCTATACAGCTATGCCTCAGAGATAGTGTGAGTTCAGTTCTAGACCACTGCAGTAAAGTGAATATCACAATAAAATGAGTTGCACAAATTTTTTGGTTTCCTGGTGCATATAAAAGTTATTTTTAGACTATACTGTAGTCTATTAAGTGTGCAATAGCATTATGTCTAAAAAATATACATACCTTAATTAAAAAATACTTTATTTCTAAAAAATGTTAATGATCATCTGAGCCTTCAGTGAGTTGTGATCTTTTTGCTGGCAGAGGCTCTTCCCTCGAAGTTGATGGTTACTGACTGATCTCGGTGGTGGTTTCACAGGTTGGGTGTCTGTGGCAATTTCTTAAAATAAGACGCAATGAAATTTTCTGCATCAATTGTCCCTTCCTTCCATGAAGATTTCTCTGTAGCATGTGATGCTGTTTAATAGCATCTTATTTACAGTAGACTTTCTTTCAAAATTGGAGACAAACCTCTCAAATCTTGTCACTGCTTCATCAACTAAGTTGTGTAATATTCCAGGTCCTTTTTTGTCCTTTCAACAATGTTTACAGCATCTTCACTAGAAGTAGTTTCCATCTCAAGAAACCACTTTCTTTGCTTATCCATAAGAAGCAACTCCTCATCTGTTCAAGTTTTACCGTGAGATTGCAGCAATTCAGTTACATCTTCAGGCTCCATTTCTAATTCTAGTTCTCTTGCTATATCCATCACATCTGCAGTGACTTTCTCCACTGAAGTCCTCTCAAAGTCATCTGTGAGGATTGGAACCAACTTCTTCCAGATTCCTGTTAATGTTGATATTTTGACCTCCCCCTATGAATCATGAATGTTCTTAGTGGAATCCAGGATGGTAAATATTTTCTAGAAGGTTTTAAATTTACTTTGCCCACATTCATCAGAGGAATCACTATCTAGGGTAGCTACAGCCTTAGAAAATGTATTTCTTAAATAATAAATAATAAGACTTGAAAGTCAAAATTACTCTTTGACCCATGGATTCCAGGATGGATGTCATGTTAGCAGGCATGAAAACAACATTAATATCTTTGTGCCTCTCCCTAAGAGTTCTTGGGTGACCAGGAGCTGTTAATGAGCAGTAATATATTGAAAGGAATGTCTTTTTTTCTGAGAAGTAGGTCTCAACAGTGGGAGGCCTACTAGAAACATTTAGTAAACCATGCTGGCAACAAATGTACTGTTATCCAGGCCTTATTGTTCTATTTATACAGCATAGGCAGAGTAGATTTAGCATAATTCCTGAGGGCCCTACGATTTTCAGAATGGTTAATGAGCTTTGGCTTCAACTTAAAGTCACCAGCTGCTTTAGCCCCTACCAAGAGAGTCAGCTGTCCTTTGAAGTTTTAAAGCCAGGCATTGATGGCATCTTCTTCCAGTGTAAGGCTGTTTTGTCTACATGGAAAATTTGTTGTTTAGTGTAGCCACCTTCATCAATCATCTTAGCTGGATCTTCTGGATAACTTGCAGCAGCTTCTACATGAGCACTTTCTGTTTTGCCTTGCACTTTTATTTTATGGAGGTGGCTTCTTTCCTTAAATCTCATGAACTCTGCTAGCTTCAAACTTTTCTTCTGCGGCTTCCTCACCTCTCTCAGCCTTCACAGAATCAAAGGATCTTGATCTGGCTTAAAGGAATGTTGTGGCTGGTTTGATCTCTATCTAGACCGCTAAAAAAGTGGTCTATCAACAATAAGGCTGTCTTCTTATTATTCATGTGTTCCCTGGAGTAGTACTTTTAATTTCCTTCAAGAACTTTTCTTTTGCATTCATAACTTGGCTAACTGTGGAAAAAGGCCTAGCTTTTGACCTGTCTCAGCTTTCGACATTGCCTTTCTCACTAAGCTTATTTATTTCTAGATTTGAATTTAAAGTGAGAGATTTGCAACTCTTCCTTTCACTTGAACACTTAGAGGCTGTTGTGGAGTTATTAATTGACCTAATTTTAATATTGCTGTATCTTAGGGAATAAGGAGGCTTAAGGAGAGGGAGAGAGACAGGCGAATGGCTTGTGGGTGGAGAATTTGGAAGACATACAACATTAAGTGTGCCATCTTCAGTGGGTGTGGTTCTTGGTGACCCAAAACAATTACAATAGTAACATCAAAGATCGCTGATCACAGATCACCATAACAGATGTAATAGTGAAGTTACATTCTATTTTTTCATCTCATGTGAATGAATTTACTAGTTTTATTTCCTGAACCCTCGATGCCTCTTAGTATCAACTGATTTCAATGTGGACTTGTCCCAGGTACTTGAAATCTATTTTGCAGAAAATTAAAGTTATCTGAAATGCCACTACTCAGAGACGATGGTTTAAATTTTCATGTATTTAATTTCAGAATTTTTTTTGAGGGGGGCTCATTTATATGTACATACACACATATTCACTCACATAAGAGTTACATTGTTATTTAACATGTTATATTCTACTCTTTGAATAATAAGAAATAAAGTAACATGGGAAAATACATGTTATTAAATATTTTTTGAGAATATGATTTTTAATGGCTATAGTCTTTTTCATTATATGAGTGTTACATTATTCATTTAACCATTTTCTTATTGGTAGATTTTGGGTTTTTAAAATTTGTTGACATTTTAAACTGTACTTCATTGCTACTGTTTCATATGGTATGAATTCTTTCTTGGTACATATTGCTAAATTCAATGCCAGAGAGCTTGTGTCAGTTATGTTCCCAGAAGCAGTAGCTGAAAATATCTCCCAGGAAGCTAGCAAGCCCCGAGAATTAACATTTAAGGGATGCACATTTGATGAGAAGATCAACTAATTGTTTTAACCATTTTAATTAGTTGTTTTAATGTCTATTTTCTTTATGTGGTCATGTGAAACTTTATAGTTATTCTGTAAAATTTTAAATTTAATTTAAAATTTAAAAAATGTTGGAGTGTTGAAGGCTTTTTTTTGCAAAATAGTTCTGCATTTCTCTTGATGAAAGTAGTAAATTTGCATTGCAAAAATTCATAAAATGCAGAAAAATATAGAGAAGGAAATATAAGTCACTCATAATCCTATCATTCAGGAGTAACCATTGTTGACACTTGTGTGCGTAGAAGTTCCTCCATATTTTCTATGCCTACGTAGCACATGCCACACAAACATCCACATGTTATGTTCTGGTATCAGAGTGGAATCACATATTGTTTTTGTAACCTGATCTTTCTCAACTAAAAATACATTGTGGGAAACAGTGTGATATTTTCGTTAAGCACAGGCCTGGGAAGTCAGACTCCCTAGGTTGGCATCTAAGCTTTGCCACTTACTAGCTATGTGACCTTGAGCAAGTTGTTCAGTTATTATGTACTCTTTTTCCTAATTTGTAATAAGTGAGGAATGGGAATAATAATATTAATAAATGGGAGTAATTTATAATATCCACAGAGTTGTGAACAGCAAATGAAATAAAGCACATAAACACTAATAACAGTGCCTGGCACATAGTAACACTCCATAAAAGTGAACTTTTATTATCTTCCTATATCAACAATAGATTTCTATTGCTGGGAGTATAATTGCATTTTATTCTGTCATTAGTGGAATCCTATTGTATCATCTGTTGTATCTGTTTGTATTCAAATTTATTGAAACAATCCCCCTTTGAGGTACTTTTTGGTTGTTTGTAATTTCTCATTTTTAAACTTTATTAAGATAGATGGCGAGTGGAATAGCCTACAGTTTCAGAATGCTGGCTGTTAAAAATACTAGCTACATCTTTATGAATTTTGGTTCTGCCACTTACTAGACAAGCTACTTAACTAAGTTTCATGTTCTTCATGTATAAATTTAGATATACCAAAACTCTCACAATGTTGATTATTAGTTATCTATTGTTGTAAAACAAAACTTAGTAGCTTAAAACAACCATTTTATTTGCTCTTGCTTCTCTCTGGGTCAGCATTCTGGGCTGTGCTCAGCTGGGTGACTCTTCTGCTTCTTTCACCTGGGATCACTCATCCAGCTACAATCATGCAACAGTGGCTGGATCACCTGAGTTGGCCTCCCTCCCACGTCTGGTGCTTGGTGCTGGTTGTTGAATGACCGTGGGTCTTCAGTAGGCTAGCTAGGGTGTCTTAACATGGTGGCAAGGTTTCAAAAGTAGAAAGAGAAGGGAAAATTCTCTATTTGTGACATTTGCTTATATCTCGTTGGCTAAAACAAGTGACATGGTAAAACCCAGAGACACTGTGGGACAGGACTATGCAAGGGCATAGACATAAGGAGGCTTTTTTGGCTTATTATTTTAATTAACCCAACATGCTCATAATTTTTCTATGTCTACAGTTTCATTAAGTGGTGCTGCCACATAGAAAACATTGGAGAATATATATATATATGTATATATATATATATATATATATATATATTAAAGAGAAAGGGTACTAATTAATACTTTTTCCTACTTTCTGAACATTGAAATAATTTAAAACAGATTAAAAGAACTAAGAAGGAAACATTCATTGTCAAGGACATTATAATGTTCACTGTATTATTGGTTAGGGCTATTAGTTGCAGGTGACAGAGAGTGACATACAAACCAAATACACAAGGGAATATTTAGGTTTACTTAACTGAGAACTCCAAGTGGTAGCTGTGGTTTCAGACATGTTGGATCCAGGGGTTCAAACGATCTCATCAGCTCTCTGTTTCTGTCTCTGTCTCTGTTTCCCTGTCTGTCTCTCAGTACTAATTATCATTACTTGGTTTTATTCTTAGGCTTTCTCTGTAGCAACATGTCTTGGGTGGCCATAGGCATCCTTTCATCTTGGGATTAAAGAGCAAAAGACACAGACTATCTCCCTCCCAACATCCATGTCAGTCGTCAGAAACCACTTGTATGACCCCTTCTTGGATTGCTTTGTTGGGAAGACAAATTATTCTGATTGGTCAGACTGGGCAGTGTGTCAGAGCTTACCCTGAGGACCAAGGAGAGGTCATTCACATTTGAACACTGGATGTGAAACCCTTTGATGAATCCAAGATGGCAGGACTACAAGGACTGCTTCAGGAAGGAAGATTAGGGCTGGAGGCTTAGGACGTCCATATTGCCCCATATTACATCTAGCTCACAGTGGCATTTAATGTAATACAGTCATGCATTGCTTAATGATAGGGATATGTTCTGATATATGTGTTGTCAGGCAATTTCATCATTTTGAGAACATGATAGAGTGTACTCGCAAAATCCTAGATGTAGGCTACCACGCACTTAGGCTCTATGGTGTAGCCTATTGTTCCTAGGCTACAAATCTGTACAGCATGTTACTGTACTGAATTCTGTAGGCAATTGTATACAATGGTAAGTATTTGTGTATCTAAACATAGAAAACATGCAGTGAAAATACGATATAAAAGATGAAGAATGGTACACCTGTATAGAACACTTACCATAAATGGAGCTTGCGTGACTGGAAGTTCCTCTTGATAAGTCAGCGAGTGAGTGTTCAGTGAATGTGAAGGCCTAGGACATTACTGTACATTGCTGTAGACTTTATAAACACTGTATACTTATGCTACACTACATTTATTAAAAAATTAATTTTTCAATAATAAACTTAGTTTACTGTAACTTTTTAACTTTATAAACCTCATTTTTTAAAACTTTTTGACCCTTTTGTAATAACACCTAGTTTCAAACACACATGGTATAGCCGTCTTTATATCCTTATTCTATATGCTTTTTTCAGTTTTTAAATTTTTTTTCACTTTTGAAACTTTTTGTTAAAAACTAAGACACACACTCATTAGCCTAGGCCTACACAGGATCAGGATCATCAATATCACTGTTTTGTTCCACTGGAATCAATATCCACATTTTGTTCCACTGGAAGGTCTTCAGGGGAAATAACAGGCACAGAGCTGTCATCTGCTATGATAATAATGTCTTTTTCTGGAATTCTTCCTGAAGGACCTGTCTGAGGCTGTTTTACAGTTAACTTTTTTCCTTTTCTAAGTAGAAAGAGTATATTCTAAAATAATGATAAAAAATATAGTGTAGTAAATACAGAAACCAGTAACACAGTCACTTATCATCATCAAGTATTATGTACTATATATATTAATAATTGTATGGGCTATACTATACTTTTATATGACTGGCAGTGCAGTAGGTTTGTTTACCCCAGCATCACCCAAAAATGTGAGTAATGCATTGCACTACAACATTATTTATGGTGGCAATGCCGTCACTGGTCATAGGAATTTTTCAGCTCTATTATAATCTTATGGGACCACCGTTGTATATGTAGTCCATCGTTGACTGAAACATCATTATGTGATGCATGACGTTATTTGTGGAAAGCATGAATGAATTGTATGTATAGTTGATTTTCATTCGTCATGTAGTTATGGTCTATAAAGTTGCTGAGAAGACTGGATAATTGAATACTGAACCATTGCTCTCAGGGAAAGACAGTGTTAGGTTCCTGTGAGCCACTGCTCACAACATGTTCATCAACCTATTAATACATGACCTTGTTTTCTGTGTATTTCTGTTTCAAGACAATTTATCTAATGTATATATAATTAATTTATTAACATTGAATCATGGCCAACAGCTCTATAACTCATGCCTGAATGAAGCTTATCTGAGACATATATAGTCCCTGTAAGGCACATCACAGCCTTTCTGTATTTAGGAACACTGGACAGCAATTTGGCACTAGCTAGGGGGCCATTTCACACAGAAAACCACCAACAAAGAGCACAAAAATATGAAAAATGTAGCACTAAATAGATGGTGAAAAGGATGCTTGTTTACAACATGAAAGCTGAAACAAGAAGACAGAGCAGTGCCTTGTTCAACCTCAGCTGGAAATGTGCAGGTGGGACCTCAAAAATTTCCCTATTCTGTGCATATTTGTGAATGACCATGAAAACACACGGAGTATTGGTTTTGGGAGTTACAAATACATTTGGCAAGTAGGCAAATTCACAAATACAGAATCTGTGAAAAATAAATCTTTATTTAATCTTTATTTGCACTGTGTGAAGTAGAAGTTACTCTCATTTCACAAAGGAGGTTCCAGGATGCTGACTGAGTTAGTGGGGTGGATAAAGGTAAACCATGCTCCTCTAATTCCACCTTGCATTTTGCATCTTGTTGCATTCACCTCTTGATGCTTCCAACTTGCATTTCGCATCTTGTTGCATTTCGGAAAGCTAACTTATTGTTTGTCAAATTCTGGAGTCAGCCTGGTGCTATTCTCCTACCTATGTAAAGTTGTGATAAGTGAGCCATCAACACTTAGATGTTTTTCCCTAGACTGGCTTCAAATAGGATTTAAAGTCTGTTTAACAAATGCATCTCTTTCTGAAACATTATTCTAATAGCCCCGGAGCCTGGATCTTTCTTATAGGAGCTACAAGTCCGTATCCTAGAAAAGTGGTTATTGTATCATCTTTATTAATATGGTCTCTCTCTTTTCAGAGACTCTTTCCTAAAAAGTTTATTTCTACTCATTACAAAAGTAATATTAGTCCATTTTCTGTTGCTATAACTGAATACCTTAGACTGTGTAATACCAAGCCCAAGGCACCTGCATCTGGTGAGGGCCTTCTTGCTGTGTCATTCCATTGTGGAGGGCATCACATAGCAGGAGGGCAGGAGCCTGTGTGTCAGCTCAGGTTTCTCTTCCTCTTTTTGTAAAGCTATCTGTCCCATCATGGGCACCATCCCCTGATGACTTTATCTAATCCTAATTATCTCCCAAAGACCCAATAGCCAGTCAATATATGAATTTGGGGATTAGGTTTCCAACATATGAAATTTGGGGGAGCATGTTCAAACCGTAGCCTAATCCATGTTATTTTAATAAATTTTGAAAATAGAGATAAGCCCAAAGAATAAAATACAACTCACATATATTTCTTAACACCAAGAAATAATAATTATTAAAACTATTCAAACATATATATGTATATTAAGAATTGGGGTTATGATCTACATGGTAATTTTAGCTTTTTCATGTAAAAATATATTTTGGAGATTTTTAAATGCTATCATATAGAGTCACCATAATTTATTGAACTATTTAGATTGCTTTCAATTTTTAGCTATTTCAAATATATTTTTAATTGAGCATTTTTAAGATGAATATTAACACATATTCCTATAATAATTATTATGTGGAAATAGAATTGTTGCATAAAAGTATATAAACATTTTAAAAACTTTTTGATAATTACTGTAGATCACCTCCAGGAAGCTTGTATCAATTTAGTTTCCCATTGACTGTGTCCCGCATACCCATTTCCCTGTCTTCTTGTAAACAGGTTATGTTTTAGAGCTTTTACCTTAAGTTATTGTTTTTGCATATAAATGCCTTGGAAATTATATGAGCTTATATATTTTTTTTAAAGTAGATTTAACTTGTTAGAATGCTCTCTGACTGAAATGCATTATTTAGTTTCAATGTCCCCTAGTAGTAAGTGTCGTGTGCCATGTGGGTATCGGTAGTATAGAGTGAGAGGAAGGGGCACAAATGTGGGCATGGCTGGAAACACCCACAAGATAAGGGAGGAAGGCAGGTGAAGATGAGCCCACGAAGGAGACAGAGACAGAGAAGCCAGAGAGATGCCCAGAGAACCTGGGGCTCAGGGTTTCATGAGAATGAGGATGAGGCAGTTTCCATCAGGCTGTGAGGACAGCGGTGTAAATGCTTCAGAAAGTATCCAGAAAGTCAAATAAGACAAGAGCTAGGCATTGCCCATTTAATTGAGCAAAAAGAGAGGACAGAAATCTGGATTACTGTGGGCCGAGGTGCATGCGTCAGAGACTTGTTTTTTTGCATGCGCCTGTTTCTGTTTAGTTCCTGATGGATTTTTTTGGAGTATGTGTGGGGAGTGAATGTACAAACATGGATTATTCTGGAAACAGCTGGCACAGTTTGCTTCAGGCCACCTGCTTTGGGGGAGCAGCAATTCCATAAATGCAAAGAAGCAAATAATTGCAGATACTATCTGTCTGCTTTTGAATGGCCATAAAAGGCCAATTCCAATTTTGTTCTAAAAATGGGCAAAAGTTTTCAACTGACCCGTGATTGAAGAGACATTTTAAAGCTGAATTTCGATCCAGTCAGTAGCAAAGTAGCAGGAAGGAGCCAGCTATTCCAGCAATGAGTTGGTGGTGTTCCATTTTAGTACCACCCTTCTCCTGACACCAATTTAAATGGCACTATCTGTTTCAGTGAGTGACATGAGTTTACATTTGGGATTGAATCCTATTTTCACAAGCCTATTTAGAAGAACTACAGAGATTTGTGTTTTGATAACTATAGAGCAGACATTGCTAAGGTTAGAGCAACACATTGAATCCTAGTGTCCACTCAGATGCTTCCTGGGGTCAGGGACACTTCTAGGTGAAAGGAATGACTTCCACTCTGAAATGCCTCTTGGGACTAACCTGGGAAGAGCTGATTTAGACCTGAGGGAGCTTGGGAGCTCTTTCTATTGTGAGCTTTTTGTGACTTGGCCTAAGAAGAGAATGTGAGATAATGGAACAATAATGACAGTGATGCTATTAATAACTAATACTCACTGAGTAATTACTCTGTTCTAGGCTATGTGCAAAGCAATCGACAAGTGTCATGTAATGCAGTCTTCACCACAAACTTTGTGAGACGTGAGCCACAACATTTTACAGATGAGCAAAGTGGGGCACAGAGTGGTTAGGTAACTTGCCTGACGTCACTCCGCTAGTAGGTTGAGAGTCAAACCTTGGTCTCGCTGACTCCATACTCTGCTCTCACCCACTGCTGCTTCTTAGGTCTGTAAAGTGCCTGGCACACAATAGGTGCTCACCGGATGTTAGTTTCCTTCTTTTCCGGGTAGTAGTTGGCCTGAATGGTAGGCCTGTTATCTCTTGTCGGGTGGGATGGCCACACACCAAGAACTGAGCCTGGACACTTGTCGTCCCAGGCTGGAACGACAGGCATGAGGAGGGCAGAGGTTGCGGAGCTCTCTGGACCCTCTGGGGGATTCGAGAACATTATATAACCTTCTGAGTCATTCTTTGGTCATTCTGTGTTTGTTGCTCACATCCTTAGCAGTAGTTCATGTTTTTGGTTATTAACTAATTCCTTAGAAAAGTTTAAAAACCTGGTATTTCTTTACCAGCTGAAAGCTGAGTGCTTGTGGTCTGGGAGGTGGGGAGAGGTTTGGAAGGAATGTTCTTTTTATCTGCAGCCCTAAAGTATGCTGTGAGATTAATGGGTGAGGAAGTTTTTGTCCCTACCAGTCCGGAGCTGAATCAGACTGATTAGGGAGGCAGTTTCACGTTCCAGAGGTAGAGCAGATACTGGCTCTTTTTCTCTAAACGAGCGGGTATGTACACAGAGAGGTGAGATTTCCTTGCTGCTTCCCGTGCTCCGAAGGCCTGAGGGAACGTGGGGATTGTCCAAAGAGGAAAGCTAACGGTCAGACTTTGGTCAGACTTTGCTTCTGCTCACCAGGGAGGTAGGTGAAGAGGTTCGCCAGGTGGCAGAGCCAAGCCCTTGCTGGACGGTGGGGGCAGAATGGCGCCCCCTACAGCTCTCCGGGGGAGCAGCAGTTATAGGTGGCAGGAAACCACCTGGGGCATCCTGGGGCCGGGCCTTGTGGGTCCAGCTAGGATGACGGATGCTGCGCCCTTACCGAGAGTGGAAGTGCATTCGAGGGCACGCATGACTTAGTCTTTCAAAAACAAAGGGTGAAAAGTCCAGTCACACATTTATGTCGATGCTTAAATTTTTATTGTAATTAAGTTACAATTAACCAGCTTTATACCTTTAAGCCCTACAGGCTTCAACCACTTTGGGGTACAGTCTGGCAACCAAAGAAAGAAAAATGAACTCCAGAATTTGACTGCTTGGGTTGGAATCCCAGTTTCAAAAAAAAAAAACAAAATGAAAATTAACAAGTATTGGCAAGGATGTGGAGAAATGGAGAAACTCTCATACATTGTTGGTGGGACTGTAAAATGGTTCAATTGCTTTGGAAAACTGTTTGGCACTTTCTCAAAAAGCTAAATATAGAATTACCACATGACCCACCAATTCTACTCCCAGGTTTATATCCAAAAGATTTGAAAACAGGTATTCAAACAAATACTTATACGTAAATGTTCATAGCAGTACTATTTACAACAGCCAAAAGGTGGAAATAATTCAAACATCTTTTGTTTTCCTCTTCAGCAAGATAAATCTATAGTGAACTCTGAGTCCTAACATTAATAAAGAGAAAGTCTTACTAGCAAAATTCAATCACTTGAAACACGTTCTCTTGATATATTTCTGTTAAAGTGATAGCCTGAAATTTCCACATTATTGTTAAATTGAAATTATCCACGAATGTTGATTCCACTTTCAGAGAAATTTTTTGTTCTCTCTCTTTAGACAATAGTCAACAATAGAAGTTAATATCTTAAAAATTTTCTCCAGCCTACATAAACACAAATACTGCATGATCTCACTTACATGAAGTATAGAGTAGGTGGTGATTACTACGGGCTGCGGGTGAGGGGTGGAGATAGAGGAGACGTTGGTTAAAGGGTACAAAGTTTCAGTTAGACAGGAGGAATAAATTTTTGAGATCTATTGCACAGCAGGGTGACTATAGTTAACACTGATATATATTTCAAAATTGCTAAAAGAGTAGATTTTCAACATTCTCACCACAAAAAATAAGTAGATGAGATGTTGGATATGTTAATTAGCTTGATTTAATCTTTCTATAATATATACATATATCAAAACATCACATTGTTTTTACCCTATACATAAATATAATTATTGTCAATTAAAAACAAAACAAAATAGCAGTTACCTCTGGGTAACTGGGTAGGTGAAAGGTATTGACTAGGAAGGTACCCGAGGAAGCCTTGTAGATTGATGAGAATGTTTTATATCTTGATCTGGGTGATAAGTAGGATATATACAGAGATAAAAATTCATCAATACATACATTTAAGATTTGTGCCCTTTACTATAGATGTGCTATACATTCATTAAAAATAAATTGGTAGATAAAAAGCAAAAAAAAAAAATTCTCACTAGTTTAGAGATAAAAGAAGTTCCTATGTTTTTGACTCTCTGGTTTTCCCTTTTGGCATCTTCCTTTATGTAATTTCCCAGACAAACATATATCAACTGAGTCCTTTTTCAGTCTGTGTAAAAGGAAAGGAACCACCGTAAAGGATGAAAAAGCACAGACTCATTATGGACCTGCATGGGGTGGAAATCTCATTACTGCCAGGATTAGGCATCATCTGACACGTTGTTAGGCTAATGTGGCAATGACTGACCCAGGATTAAAATGTCTGTGTGCTGGTGGCACCTTGCGGTGACATAGGCCCTCAGTGGTGAGGGGGAGGGTCATGGTGCCATTTTTGTAACACAATTTTAAAGCAACCAAAAACTCATTTGAGGTTAGGTTGAGAGGGTCAGTCAGCACACTTATGCTTTTGCCTGCCAAAGGTTAAGAATATTGGAAGATCAATTTGAGTCACTAAATTACCTCATTTTATCTGAATATTAGCTTAGAGACAGGTATTATTGGCATTAGTCTATTAATGGGGGCATGAGTCAGGTTGAAGCTGGAGAAATTCATTCAGTAGAGGAATAATGGTAGGTAATTAAAATATTTGACTTTTTGCCTATAACGTTTTTTAAATCTATATACTGGCTATACTTTTTTCCATGAGGCAATTTGTCTACATGTGAAGACATTTAAATAGAAATTATATCTTTTTTATTTACTTTAGTACCATTGTCGCTATTTTTAAATGTCAGCCACTAAATCCTGAAGGTTTTGTGTGCTAAAGAGAAATTTTAATTTTTAGCTGATTATTTTTTTGTGTATGTGAACATTTTAGATAAATAGTAAATATTTATTAGGTTATTAAATATGAAATGTCCAATTTCAAATCAAAAGTTTAGTTTATTATATCTCAAGAAGCAGTACAATTAATCAAAGTATGTGCCTAAACTATCAACACAGTTTTGCCATCTTAATGGTAGCTTGTTTATGCCAGCAGCGAAGAAGCCTGGAGACCAAGTGACTATGAAATTGCAAAAGGTGTTTTCCACAGCTTGTTGAGAATTGAATACGTTTCCTTACAAGAAGTGGTCCAAAGCTTAGAATAAGTGGTAGTCAGTTGGTGCAAGGTCTGGTGAATACAGTAGATGACAGAGAGTTTCCAAGTCTAGCTTCTGTAGTTTGAGCAGCATTGTTTGTGGGACATGTGGTTGAGCATTGTCTTGCAAGAGGATTGACCTGTCTGTATTGATCAATCTTGGCTGCTTAATCATAAGCATCCTTATCATTTTGTCCAATTGGTTGCAGTAGACATCTGCTGTAATGGATCAACCAGGTTTTATGAAGCTGTAGTGGATAATATCAGTGCTGGACCACAAAACAGACACCATTAGCTTTTTTGGGTGAATATTCAGTTTTGGACTGTGTTCTTGGTACTTCATCTTTAGCCAAACGTGCCAAATGCTTGTGATTGTCAAAAAGAATCTATTTTTCATCACACACAACAATATGGTGTAGAAAAGGTTTGCCTTTATGTTGTGATAGCAAAGAAAGGCAAACTTCAGGACAATTTCTCTTCTGACACTCATTTAATTCATGCAGAATCCATCTATTCAGCATCTTTACCTTGCTGATTTATTTCAAATGGTCCAATTTTTTTTTTGAGACAGAGTCTTGCTTTGTCATCTGGGCTAGAGTGCTGTGTCATCAGCCTAGCTCACAGCAACCTCAAACTCCTGGCCTCAAGTGATTCTCCTGCCTCAGCCTCCTGAGTAACTGGGATTACAGGTGCACTCCATAAAACCCAGCTAATTTTTCTATTTTTAGTAGAGATGGGGTCTCGTTCTTGCTCAGGATGGTCTTGAACTTTTGACCTCAAGCAATCCTCCTGCCTCAGCCTCCCAGAGTGTTAGGATTACAGGCGTGAGTCACTACGCCTGGCCTAAATGGTCCAATATTGTTGGAATAGTAACATCAAACCTTGCTGCTAACTCACGTGTATGTTGAGATGGATTTGCTTACACTACAGCTTTCAGCACATCATTATCCACCTTGGTCTCAGGTCACCCATGTGGCTCATTTTCAAGATTAAAATTACCAGAATGAAACTTCTGGAACCATCAACGTACTATGCGTTCATTAGCCACGTTGTTCCCAAACTCTTCATTGATATTTTGAGCTGTCTGCACAGCATTGGTTTCTTGACGGAACTCATATTCAAAAATAACACAAATTTTTGACTTATCTGTGGTTTCACAAAAATTGCTCTAAAAAATTTGAAAGGTAATCACAAGCCAAAAACCATACATTTGAAAGATTGGGGATGTACCTTCACAAGAAAAATAAAACAAGAAATGTCAAAGTGAAAATGTCAGAGATATCAACTGTCACACTTAAAGAAATTGGACATTTCATACTTAATGACCTAATAAATTTTCCTCTTCATAAAGTAGCAAAATGTATTATATGTGTGAATATAACAATTTGAATGGTACTGATTTTCAATAAAAATTATAATCAACTTTAAATACAGTGGCATGTTTTGGATTATTAAATTTCTGTATGTAGTATTCAATAAAATAGAACTATTTTTACCTCCATAAATTACAAAAAAAAAAAAAAAGTCAGGCAGCCACTGTGAGTGGCTTTCCTTTAGGTAAAAGGGATATCTTTCTAGTTCAAACACATTCATGATATAACATGCTAATTCTCTTTGTCATTCTGACTGCAGAGATGACTTAGGATATGTCCATGCTATGGCCCACAGGTCTTTAGTTTTACCCCTAACTTCTGGCATGTATTGTGTGTATGTGAGAGAGAGAGAGCGAGTGAGCACGCACGCAGGATAGTGCTATGACTTGTATGTGTCCCCTCCAAAACTCATGTTGAAATTTAATTGCCATTGTAACAGTATTAAGAAGTGGGATCTGTAAGAGGTGATTAAGCCATGAAGTCTTTGCCCTCACAGATACGATTAACACTGTTATAAAAGGGTGAGTTTGGTCCCTTTTGCTTCTTTTGCCCTTCCACCTTCTGTCATGTAATGACACAGCAAGAAGGCCCTTGTCAGATGCTGGTGCCTTGATATTAGACTTCCCAGCCTCCAGAACTGTGAGCCAATAAATTTTTGTTTATAATTTACCCAGATTACCCCAAATTATCCAAATCACCCAGTACAATACCCAGTCTGTGGTATTCTATTGTATCAGCACAAGTGAGCTGAGGGAGAGAGAGAGAGATAATACAAATGGGGAATTTATAGAAATTAACCAAGATTAAGTAGAACCAAAGAAAGTGAACTATAGATATTCGAATTTCATACCTGGTGAACTACAAAAATAGCCTTTGGAATATATTGACTTGAGAAAACTCTAAGAATTTCTTGGCTATGGAGAAATCCCTTTAATTATGAAGGAAGAAGGTACATAGTATGTAGTTATTGTATTATGGATTTGTATTTGTTGGCTTCTATTCAGAAATATCATCTTTTGGCACAAAGAGGGAAACTTAGACGTGGTGATAAAAAGAATTCTCTCTCCCTCTCATTGCTTGGAGTTTGGGTGAACATATGGATAAACATCAAGGATAGAAGCTTGTTTCCAAAGTTATCTACCTCTGCTATAGAAGATGGCTGATTTTTTCTAACTCCTGGCTGTATTGGGTATGGGTGGCTTTGCTACAACTTGCCTAGAAACTATTAGTTCATTCATTCATTTATTCAATTGTTCATTTCTATGGCAAATATTTATCGAGTGCCTACTGTGTGTTAGGCAAGTGCTCGATACTCTGGAAATATGGCGGTGAACAAGGTAGTCTCAGCTCTTAGGGTGTTTCTGTTAGACGGGAGAATACAGACAGAAAACCACTAGACAAACAAATCAACAAGACACTTTCTAACAGTGAAAAGTGCTATGAAGAAAACATAGCTGAAATGAGTGAGGGATTGAGTAGTCATGGAGGGAGAGTGCTACTTAGGAGAGTGATCTGGGATAGCATCTCTGATGAGGTGACATAAAAGCTGAGGCATGAGTGACAAGTTGAAGCAAACCCGTTCTAGGTAGAGGGAGCTGAAAGTGCAGAAACCTCAACAGGCACGAGCTTGGTTCATTTGAGGAGCAGAAAGAAAGTTGGCGTGGCTGGAGAGGAGTGACCATAGAAAGCAGTGTTAGGACGAGTGAGGTTTAAGAGGAAGCATGGACGAATCACAGAGTCCTGAAGGCTACTCTCTTTAGGACCCACTGTCTACTTCATGTTTGTCAATATAGCACCAACATAAACAATTGCAAAGTAAAAAATCTGCTCCATTGCCGCTTTCTTCTATTCAATTAAAAATCAATTTAATTAATTTTTCTCTCATTGAATTGGTCAAAAAAATTATGCTCCAGGTAGACAACACCTTTGGGTGTGTCTTATGCTGAAGAGTATAAGGAAAAGGTAAAGAACAAGAGTCCTTTAAAACTTACTATGTCATGATGAGGAGATGATCAAGCTAAAAGGGAGCTGTTCTTCAGCTCCACTGAACTTTGGGTGCACCCTTGACAAAGTCGGCATGGGCCAAATGGAACATAAGGCTTACCACATCTTGCTCAAGAATGTTGGAAAATCTATAACTTTATTGTGTATGATTCAGATTCTCATGATGGAGTTGCTAATAAACCTTTGAGGCTGGTGAAACATGGACAGCAGCCCAAGTTGTTCGAGTATGGGCATGTCTTCAGAGAGCAGGTTCTCCCTAAGAAAAGTTCAGAGGAGGAGCTGAGGTCAGCCTATTGTGAGCTGTGTATTCAGTTACTATCACAAGCAGAGGGCTGATCCGGGATGGGCTTTCTGGGAGAGTAAAAGTACCTCATGTTTATATAGAATCTTATTGACTGTAAAACTCAGAGAGCAACCTGTAACTTGAGTGTGGTGTGAAGTTTCATCTTCGTTTTCCTCAAAGTATTTAATAGCTGTATACTCACCTCTTTTCTTTCTTAATGACTATTCATAAAAAATATAGGGAATCTGTGGGGTTTAGTAAAAGGATGTATTTCATACTTTAAGACAGTCAAAAATAGTCTTTTCCTAATACATTTTTACTTGTTCCATTTAATTCTTCAATCACTTGATCAAGAAATATTTAAGTGATAATGGTTTGCCCAAAACAACTTTTCTCCATGCTGTCTAAATTTTAAGCTTCAAGGATTGGATGTGCCAATGTATGTATTTTATTCAGGGATAGTCATCTGTCACTAACATCTTTTGATCAATCTTTTGGGGCATGGATGTAATTGAAACTTCTAGGGTCAATTCTTGTAAGCTCGACATTTTTTTCTTTTTTTTCCTTTTATTTATTTTTTTAATTGACAAAAAAATTGTATGTATTTATCATGTACAACATGTTTTGAGACAGGTATACATTGTGGAATGGCTAAATTGAGCTAAATAATGTATACATTACCTCGCATACATACCATTTTTTTGTAATGAGAACACAGACTCTGCTTTCTTAGCAATTTTCAAGAGCATAACACTCTGTTATTAACTGTAGTCACCATGTTGTATAATAGATCTCTTGAACTTATTCCTCTTATCTAACTGAAACTTTGTACCCTTTGACCAACATCTCTCCAACCCACCTCTTTCCCCCCGAGTCCCATTTACTCTCTACTTATATGAGTATGACATTTTTGGATTCCACATATAAGTGGATTATATGATATTTGTCCTTCTATGCCTGGCTTATTTCACTTAACGTAATGTTTTCCTGGTTCATCTGTGTTGTCTCAAATACGATTTCCTTCCTTTTTAAGGCTGAGGTCACTTAACATTTAGTGAGTGCCCTCTGAGTATTTCAAACCTGCATGAATTAAATTTAGAAAACTGGGCAACTGAAAGATCCTTCTTTTGAGTAGAACCAAAAGATTTCCTCGCCTCAAAAATGAGACTAAGAACTTCCTCCTCCCACCCATTCTCCTCTCCAGTTTATGAGGCATGTTTTTCTGTGTTAACCATGGTGGAAAGTTTACTAGTGAACTTTATCTATGTAACTGGTAAAAAGTGCAAAGATAAAAACCAAAACAAAGTGAAAACACTTTTCTCCATGGCAAAATCCTCCTCCAACACTGCCCACAGCACATTCCCCGTACCTGTTTTACAGTATATGTCCTATTCTAACAATACAGAATCAATCTGTATATTGCTTATCTCTCCCATCAAGGATACCCATCTTGCTGAGTTTTGTATGTATTAATAATTTTTTTTATGAGTTGAATTTATGCTCTTGGAGACATTTTATTACCCTTTTACTTTCTTCTGCTGAACCACTATTGTTTCATATTCAAAATGATCACTTCTTAGACACCTGGTAGTTACACTCTCACTGCTGTGTGGACTGTCCATTCAGATATAGATGGGCTTATTACATTTACTCAATCTTCCATATTTTTAAAAGTGACTC
Source organism: Varecia variegata (assembly GCA_028533085.1). NCBI lineage: Eukaryota > Metazoa > Chordata > Mammalia > Primates > Lemuridae > Varecia > Varecia variegata. The sequence goes on from CM052440.1 coordinate 121,105,373, forward strand.
TTTCTTTGGGTTTGGATGGTCATCTTATTGAGAAATATAAAATGCTTGACGTTGGGAGAACAATCTCAACTTTCAATAATGATTCAAGTTAAATTAAGAGAGTTTGAGACTCTGAGTTCTATGTCATAACATTTGAAGGTGAATTCACCATGAAAAGGTAACAAAAATAGGAAAGAGAATGGAAATGGAAAAGAGAAAAAATAAAAGGTAGACTTAGATTAGGATCCAGGTGCTACTCATTTAAAAAATATTTGTTGACCTACTCCAATAGTGGGCACTAAAGAGACTAAAGAATATTTCCAGGTTCCCCTCTATAAATAGCTGCTGTATACATTGTTCAGGTTGTGCACTGCACAAGGGTATCTTATCAATGGGAGTTGCTTTCACATATAGACATCTTTATTACATTGAAATTGTAAAATAATTTTATCCTAATTACTGACTCCAAAGAGGGATGATTTGTATAACTGTTATGACAAATTTTTGGCTTATGATAGTAAGAAGTTTTTCTCTACCAAAATCAGCATAATGTGACAAATTTCCAACAGATGGAAGTATACATCCATTACGTTTACTTATTACAACAGAGAAGATATATATCATTCTGCTTTACTTTAAAAAGAGGAACAAGTTTAATAATACTACTAAAATCTTGTTGATCTAATAACCTGGGCCTCTAAACTGGGAACTTCTTATTTACCTTGGTAAGTATCTTTTTTAAAAATCCTCTATTAGTTTTATTACAGTGGATCGACTGGGTGGTTTATACAATAGTTTATACCATCTGCTATTTGTTGCCCAGACTAGAATTGTACAACTAAGTTACCAGTTAATCTACAAATTCTTACACCATGACATAAATTACCATATAATGATTCAATTTCTATTAATAATCCAGGAAGTATATTTTACATATAAAAAAATTAGAGATTACCATATAATAATTTGTTAATTATGCAATAGAATTGGCTTTTTTGTTACAAGAATTAACTATTTAAAATTTAGAGACATGTATTAATATTATTTTAAAATGTTTCAAATTTTTGGGAAAGATGCTATATCTTCTTAGATGTTGAAAAGAAAATTCAAATAAATTAATCAGTATTGGAAAAGAAATAATTGGGAAACTGTCAGAAAAGAAAATTAAAGAAAAACTTGGCTGGTTAAATACATTTTCTGGAGGAATAGGTGGAATGACAGAACAAAAGGGGTAAGTATTTCAGAGTGACACTTTGAAGCAGCATGTAGCATAGATATGTCATTGGTAGAGCAGAATGTGAATTTTCCTTCTACCTCTATGTCAACTCTAAGTGAAGAATTTCAAGAACAACTTGAAGGGAAAATGTCCCTCCCAAACCCATTCAACTGAACATTGTTTTTTTTGACTCAGGTTCATGGCCATCTAATTTGAATATCAAACAAAAGAATATGATACTATTGTTGAAAATTATCCAATTCTTGTAAGAAAGTATAGTATTCCAAAAGAAACTCTGTGTAAGACTATTTCAGGAATAATGACACACCAATTCTCCCAAATATTGAAAAATGATTAGATTATAGTTATTCTACCTCAAAAAATTCTTTTATCTATGTTATAAACATTTTGGGGATAGAAAAAGATCCACTAATAAATAAGAAAGTGTTCCATAAACATCAGCATTTATTATATATTTCTTAGTAAACATGAAAAAAGTGAAATGCACATCAACAGTAATGTAACTATCCCAAATTGTAATCTTATAGAAAAATTTTGTAACTGTTCATGCTATCAGAGATTATATGAAAAAGAGAAAAATATTGGTATGTTATGATTGACCTCTTAATATATATAGTTCAGTTTTTGGCTATATATGGCATCAAGAGGATTGCTCAAAAAAACTTTGAGAGAGATAATGATAATTTACTTATTTTTTGTATATAATATTGTGGAAACGATAGCAGAATTTTATAACATCATGGAAAACATTTGCACAGAATACAAACATTGTGAACATAACATATTTCTTAGAGGTAGAATGCAAAACCAAACTTGTAAAATTATAACAGAATCATTTGGATACAAATAAACTTAAAATATAACAATTATTTTACATATAATCCCTGATGTATACCAAGTAGATAGCAATTATTGTTAGACTTGTCATTATCAGTTGCCAGTGGAGAATGATTTCTCAAATTGAAAATTTATTAAACATGACTTAAGGTCTACAGTATCACAAGAGATATAGTGTAACCTAGTGGCCATTTCTATAGCATAAAACACATTAATAAATAAATATTGAAATTTCTGTGATAAATTTATTTGCCATGGAAGCATGATATGTAATTACTTTAAAACTAATTATTATATTATAATTAGTTGGTGTACTTAATTATTGTGATTGTAATTCTGAATTTTGTATTATTTTATATTCAATATTTGATTTGCAAATTTTATAAAAAGTGACTTTATATCTGTTGCAGTTGCTATAATTGAGAAATAAGTACTATATTAAGTTAAAAACATTCACATGGGGAAGAGATGCCTTTTTCTAATTTGGAAGGAGGCTCTGTGTGGACTAGTAGAAGCCAGTCTTTGTTGATGGGGGTGAAGATCCACATACCACGACAGTCCTAAGGGAGAGGGAATACAAAGATAAACCACATTTGGCTCCTTCCTTTAAGGAGCTTCTAGCCTAGTGTAGAGTTTTGCAGTTTAACACTTATTGTAAAGCAATACTTCTTTCCAAGTTGTGTGGCAGTGACTTAATGTGCAGAATTTTACTTTAAAACAAAAACAGCAATGTAAAACTCTCCTACCTTACAGCAATGAAGTAAGAAGGTCAAAAATGAAAACCACTCAGTATACTGTTAGGTATAAAATGTTACACTGTGTGTTTCTGATTGTTTAACACACACAGGTAGAGCTAAGAAGCTTTGGAGACCATGTGGGGATTAGTTTTATGTCTTAAGGACAAATATTAGTCAGGTTGACAGCTTGTTATTTTTGATAGGACCCGTCAGCTCTATAATCAACAAAAACATAAACTTCAGCTCTATAAACTTCAGCTCTATAATCTTCAGCTCTATACGTTGACAGGAACTGTCAACTCTATAAGCAGCAAAAAAGTAAACTTGAGGTACAAAAATAAATTCCTCAAAGCCAAAGCTTATTGGTTTTTAAACAAAAATACAAAAATCTTTACAATTATATAAAGTTTTTTATTTTTTATTTTTAGAAATAAACTTTGAAACACATTGAGGCTGTTTGAAGATAAAAGAAGAGTTGTTTATGAACCAATGATGAAAGTGTATGAAGGGCCACAGGTGTTTTGCAATAGACATCTGGTGATCTCATTAGAATTTGAAAACACCTGGAAGAAAAGAAGTTCTTTAAAATAAGAAGAATTGACTGAACTTGAGTGAGGTGAGTCACACCTGGAAGCAAGGACGTGAGGGAGGTTCTTGCACAAGTGGTGTCGTGTAGACTGATAGGAGTCAGTACTGCACGTCAGTCTAGTTATTGGCTCTTGTTATAAGTCTTTTGAAAGCATAAGTTTATAAAGGCAGAGATCCAATGCAACCATCCCTTTTTAAATCTTTTACATGTCCTTGACATATCCCTGTACATTTGAAAGCTTTTTGTTCTGTTCTAGAATCAGAAAGTTAAATAGGTCGGTGATAGACTATCCAGTCTGATAATTGTTTATTGATTTGTGGAATAACTTAACTCCACCAGGGGTAAATTCATTTTTATATAATAAAATGGACTTGTTGAGTCTTACAGGAATAAAGGCCAGGCTTTACTAAGCATATTAGATATTGTTTGGCTTTCTTCCTCTAGAATTAGTATAAACTTTCCTTAAAGTAGGATCTTCTATAAAAATTCCATGTAATTGATGAATATGAAGATGCTGAAATAAAACTAAGAACAGAAATAAATAAAATATAAAATGAATAAAACAACATTCAAGATCAAAGTTTGTTCCTCAAAATAATGAATAAATTGAGTAAACTACTGACATGATTTATTTAAATCAATTTATATATTTATTTATTTATTCAAAAAAGAAAGTAAATATTAGTAAAATCAGTAATACAAAAGATTATTGATAATATAAAGATATTTTAAATAATTTCTGTATTTTTAAGTTTATATTAATACATTTGGTGACCAAGTTAAATAATTATAAAATTGATACAAATAAACATAAGAATTAAGAAATATAAATTGACTATTAGGAAGGAATAGAAAAAGTTACTATGTGATTTAAAAATTGACAATTGTTCTTGAAGGTTTACATAACTGTGAAATTCCAAATTTCCAAAATTTCCAAAAACATGTTCTTTGGAAGATACACTTTTATAAAATATATGTGATTCATTTAATAGGGAAAATGTAGTTTTGAATTCAAATTATAAAAGATAAAAGGGCATTTACAGACAAAGATTAAATCTTGAAAGAAGACAGAGAAAAAGAGTACTGCACCTATCAAGGAACAATGATAAGAAGTATCCTTGCAGAAATCTTGCAAGCTTGAAGACAGTTGATTTAAGTATTTAATGTGTTAAGAGAAAAAAACCCTTAAACCTAGAATTCTGTATCTAGAAAAATTATCCTTCAAAAGTGAAAGAGGAATAAAGATGTTCTCAGAGCAACAAAAACTGGGGGGATTCATTGCCAGCAAGCCTGTCTTGCAAGAAATAGTAAAAGAAGTTTTTTAGGGACAAAGAAAATTATATAGGTCAAAGCAGCCTCAATTAAAATCCCAGAAAGCTATTTTGTAGATAGTAAAGAACTGATTCTAAAGGTTAAATTCTACAGGCAATACACCTAGGATAGCCAATACGGTATTGAAGAAGCAGAACCAAGTTTGAGGACTCACAATGTCTGATTTCAAGACTTACTGGAAAGCTGTAATGATCAAGACAGCATGGTATTGATGAAAGAATACACACATAATTCAGTGGAACCGAATAGGGAACCCAGAAATAGCCCCACAAAAACACAATCCACTAATACAAAGAAGCAAAGGCAATTCAATGCAGGAAGAACAGTCTTTTCAACAAATGGTGCTATAACTGTATGTAAGTACTATACTTTAGATGGTAAAGTTATTTCTCATGGGTCACTGGTTAAAAATTCTGATACTGTTACACATGGACACTGGAGTTGATCAATTAATTAAATGGATGGCTGTTGGAGGAGCCAGGTTCTCACTGTTGGAGTAGGAGTTAACCAATAAGCACGGAGAAGAAGCTAGAATGATTCATGTGGTGCTGGATTAAAGGTGATAACATCGGTATGAACTCATGTTTAGCTTACTATTGGTTACATTTAGAAATACTTATAGCTATGAATATATGCATGGATTAGTTTACATGCAAACATTTTCTTGCTCTACAAAGAGCCTAGAAACAATGACATTCCAATTGTAATGAGCACACCTCTTGCTCAGATATTGGTCTCTAATACTATTCTCCAACAAATGGAACCACAGCTTCTCAGAGAAATGGCTGATTGTAAGACTGGGGAAGGAAATCTACAAGATGAGCCTGAAGTATCTTGTATTGCCATAAAGTAAGGAAGGGCTCACATGAAACAAACAAACATAACCCACAGTGACAGGGGTATGTTAATGGGGTCAACAAAAAGAGCTCTCAATGACCAAAGCTGGAGTGATTTGAACAACAAAATAAAATTATTGGGTTGTAGCCCAAATTATATTAATAAAATAGATATACATGAGTTCATGCATATATAAATAAATAATTGAATAAATACATATATGGAAGAGAAGAGACAAATCTCTCATGCAGGAGAATTCCAAATAATTTATGTAGATTTCTCTGCCCTTAAAGAGGTGGAGCATCACTCTCCCTTCTGTAAGTGTGGGTTGTCCACGGTGACTTCCTCCCCACAAGCACCATATGGGAAGATGGGGAGGCAGGCAACTTTACTGTGAGGAACCTGACCAACATTGCCTCATCCGGGGGACCAAGGTCGACGTCAATAGTGGTAAGTCATTTTGATCACATGTATCCTTGGTACGTGATGTAAATTGCAATGTACTTCTGTAGTATTCCTCCCCTAAACCCAAAACCCCAGTCTTTTCGTGAGGGAAAAACACGAGACAAATTCCAGTTGAGTGATGCATCCGTCAGCTAGGGCTGCCGTAGCAGAGCACCGCAGACTGGGTGGATCACACAGCAGGCTTTATTTCTCGTGGTTCTGGAAGCTGGACGTCAAAGATCAGGGTGCCAGCATGGTCGGGTTCGGTGAGGGCTGTCTTCCTGGCTTGCAGATGGCCTTCCCGCTGTGTCCTCACGCGGTGAAGAGAGAGCTGTGCTAGAAAGGCACCAGCACTATTGAATTAGGGCCCTGCCCTTATGCCCTCCTTTAACCTTCTTTGCCTACCACGGGCCCTGCCATCTCCAAATAAGTCACACTGGGGGTGAGAGCTTCAACATATGAATTTTGAGAGGACCTAATTCAGTTCACAGGAGGGACATTCTACAAAATACCTGACCAATACTTCTCAAAAGTATCAATGTCATCAAAAACAAGGTAAGTCTGAGAAACTGTCACAGTCCAGGGGACCCTAAAGAGACATATTGACTAAATGTGATGTGGTACCTGGATGGGGTCCTGCCCCAGAAGGAGGAAGTTAGGTCCAAACTGAGGAGATCTGAACAGAGTGGACTTCAGTTAATGATGACGGGTCCACATGGGTTCATTAATTGTAACCGACGTCCATACTAATGTAATATTCTACTAATGGGGGAAATTGGTTTTGGGGTATGTGGGAGCTCTGTACTAGCCTCATGATTTTTCTGTAAATCTGAAACTGTTCTAAAAACAAAGTGCATTATTAAAAAGCTGTATATCATTGGATTAAAAAGAGAAAATGTAATTACATTCAGATTTCAGAAGTATCTACAGACCATTTTAAGAGAATGGAAGAGGACAGATCAGAAACACTGTGACAATAGAAAATAGCAGGAACATTACAGGGACAAATTAAATATTGCAGGGACAACTGGCAATCGGTACAGAGAAGGATGGAATTAGTGACAAATGTACCATATATTACAGTAAGAAATTCCAGATTTCTTAAAAAGAAAAGCACTAAAAACCCAGAAGGACACCAGATACTTATCCTAACTCCTTTTAAGGATATACAGTCACTCACTGCATAAGGGTATTTTGGTCAAAGACAGACTGCATATACGATGGTGGTCCCGTGAGATTACAATACTGTATTTTTACTGTACTTATTATTGTATGTTTAGATACGTTTAGATATACACAAATACTTACCATTGTGTTATGGCTATCTACTGTACAGGTTTGCAGCCTAGGAGCAATAGGCTGTCCCGTATAGCTGTAATAGACTTTACCATCTAGGTTTGTGTAAGTACACGCTATGTTTGCACAACAATGAATAACGCATTTTTCAGAACTATTCTTAGAACTGTTTTAGATTTATGTTAAGTGACACACGACTGTATATCTGTTTTCTCCTTTTACCTAATTTTGACATTCTTCTTCTGTTTGTTTTCCCTTGGCCTAAATTCCTAACTCTATTTTGGCATTATTGTGTGTATATTATATTGTATGTATACTCTGTAAACATTTTCTCCTACTTTTCTAGAACAAGATAAAAAAATTATAATTGAAAAATAAATTCCCAACTATTGAAGAAACTGGGGATATCGCTATGGATAAAAGGTAGAAGCTTCTGATATGTTTCTGGGTTTTTTTTGACCTATTTTAAGCTTTTTTTTCCTAACAAACCACATAATAGCCCACACAGAGGTAAGAACTAGTGACAGTGCCATTGATCCCAAACTGACCCAGACTACTCTCAGTTTGATCCACTTCTGAATCCTCAATAGCTCTCTGGCCTGTGGTTGATCCCAGTCCTTCTGGTTTTGCCTTCTGTTTGGCTGCCTTTTCTGGCTCCAGCTCTCTCACTTAGCAAAGCTTCTCTTAGGCTCTCCATCGTGGGCCACGCAGGGTGCTGCCTGACTGGTCTTTTGGCCTGGCCCAAGGATCTTGTCTGAGAACTGCCCACGGGCAACCCTGTTGGCTGTGATCTGCTTTCCCAGCCTCTGCCTGCATCTCTGAGTCTGGGCCTCAGACAAGGGACTTCAGATACATAAAGCTAAACAAGTTCTCTATAACAAATAACAATGGATTAAAATTTTAAAGAAAACAGATTGACAAAATAATGGATAGAATTTGTTATAAAAGTATACATGCTACTTGTAAGAAAAATACAATACAAAATATTACAACAGTTACAGACATTTTATAGAAATTTGTATAAATGTATCGTACCAATACTAAGAGCCAATTCAATACGGAGATGAGAAGACAGTATGTGTACTCACAAAGAAAGTGAGAGGAGAAATCAGCATGTGACAAAATGCATGGCTTGGCTCAAAATTGAGAGTTTGAATTCTAAAACAGCATTTAGGTACAATTTGGTACCTATTTAAATATCATAACTCAACACTGTAGCAAAATCTGATGGCAGTGGGCGCTGGTGAAGGCACAATTGTGCTGAGCAGCCAGCACTGTAAATTGCTATGGCCCACTTGGAGAGTGGCCATAGCATAATTAAAACAAAATAAAACAAAAAGCTTTACCACTGTTCCTCTATTTTAATGTGGTCATCTCAGCTCTGGGATTCAACTCATGGCAGTGATGTTCTGACCAGGCCCTAAGGAGTCTTAGAGGAAAAGGGGGTGGGTAAAGTTAGGGTTTACATAGGCTTTGTCCTTTGTCACTATGTGTGTGTGTGTGTGTGTGTGTGTGTGTGTGTGTGTTTTAATTAGGCTCTCAATTAAAATTTGGTTAAACAAAGCGTTTAGAAGAAGCTAAAATTTAGTTGAGGTTTGTGCTCTGCAGAGATATCCTTAAAAAGATAAATGTAAATTATATGGAGATATTAAAAGCAGCGCAGTTTAAAATAGCAGAAAATTGGATACAATGCCAAATGCAAAGAAAAAAGAAAAAGGCCAACAGCAATAGCGTCATGAAAGAGTGCCACATAACTATTCTATGCCACAAACAAGGCAAGTGTGGGCCTATTTACAAAGGAATATTAAATAAAATGAAAAAAAGCAGAATACAAAACAGAACATTTGCATGATACAATGACATAAAAATGTACTTATGTATGTACAGTGACAGAATTTGGAAGACAATTTAGAGAAATATAAATAGAGCTTAATGTTCTTCAATTCTCTTTTTCTATAAAAATGATTGTATGCATTTTAAAAAATATTCTGTAAATATATAGGAGAATATGATTTATTTGGATCAAACTTACTTAGATGAATGATTCCATTAAAATTACCATAATTTATTCACATACAGGGGTAAAATACCTGTTTTTATAAATGTCTCTAAACTTAATAAAAGGCTCTGAGCATGCTGGTTGAATTAGCTTGCTATTGTAAACCAGGTTCCCCAGACATTCGAAAGCACACGTTTGTGTACTCAGATGCATAAACAACAAAATGAAGGCTTTTTTTCCACGTGGGAGTGTTTTCGCATCTCAAAGTCAACATGCAAAGAAATACACAGATGTATATGCAGCTGGTGAATAGTCGTATTTTCCTTTCCCATCCCAGTAATGACATTTTAATTCTAAGTTTTTGTCTGGGTTAGATTGTTGGGTTCCAGCATGACCTTGATGAAGTGTAATTTTAAGGTTACACATGGTGACAAGTTAATCTGACATTTGAAAATGATGAGATGGGATGGGGGAAAAAAAACCTTTCAAGATAAAATAGTGCAAGTTCTGATAAGAAAACCAAATGATCGTAGTAGAGGGTGAACTTACGTCAGGACCTTTTTTTTTAAACTGAAAGAGGCTGAAAGTGTCAAGGGGACAAGATGACTTGGCAAGTGTCTAGGTTAGGAGACAAATCTGGATTCCTCCCTAGAAAGACAATGAGGACCTCATTTCCACATCCAGGAGAGCAACCTGAGGGAGAGGGAAGAATCAGGCGAGAGCTGCTGGCAGAGACTGGACTCTGGGTTAAAAAGGAAGAGAGAAATGTCCATTCATCCATTTATTTTCTAGCTCTGTGCTCCATGGTGAGTTGTGCCTTAGTTTTCTCATCTGTGAGTGGGCCAGATGATTGCACCTACCTCCCAGGCCGCTCAGGGATCAAAAGAGATTGCACACACGTCAGGCACAGACTGTTCTCAATCCGTGTCAGCCATTGTGATTATTGGCAGAAATGGGGGTTGCCAGACTTCTCTGACCACTGGGAAAAACTGTCATAAAATGGAGATTTCTCTGTTAATCTGGGTTGCAGAAAATCTCAGAGCCTGCTGAGTGGGTGCTACATTTCTACTTAGTAGGACATGCAAGAGATTTGTGGAGAACAACTAAACTGTTTAACCAAATCGCAGAGGGAGTGTTCACTGAGATGCAAAGTCTGGTTGTGGGCTTATGTCACTGTGTGTAGCAATTTGAAAAAGTTTATTGTGTTTTGGTCATGGTTCTGACCCCAGTGACTTACAATAAAAATGGACACAAAGTACAAGGCTGTCCATTAGGTCAGTGGATGGAGCTGTTCGCCTCAAGCTTGGAAGGCTCTTTCTTGCAGGAGGTGAGGAAAGAGAGGTTGCTATCATTTCTTCCTTGGCTTCAAGAAAGAAAGCAAAACAACATAGAGATAGTAAGTGTCCAAAGGTAAAGAAATTTCTAATTAAAAAGAAAAACATTCAAGTGGGAAATCAATTTTTTTTGATTTCTGATTTGCTGAAAGTTTTAATTTTACCCCAAAGTTTCCACTCAGATTCTAATCTTGGAGAGTGAATTTGACAGTTGGGAAATACACACCCAGACCAGTGGTTGAGGCCTTGGCTAAGTGCAGCGTCTATTCCTTTTGTCTTCTTTTCCTGTTACCATCTTTACCCAGAGTCCTCTATCTGGCAATGGTAAGACCCTCCTTAATTTGGTTTTGCCTAACCTCTTCCCCCATATTTCTCATAGTTTCATTATTCCTCTTCCCGTGCTGTATGTTCCAGCTAAACTTCAAAAACTATTGTTCCTCTCATGTCCAGAGAAGTTATGCCTGCGTGCCTTTTTTCATTTTTGTTTTCATTCCCAGGGACATCCAGCTCCTCTGCCCTGTACTGAAATGTCCAAATATAGACAGCACTGTGGCCGCACCTCCGCTGTGAGCCTTTGGCACCCACCTCCTAGCCCTTCTCCAAGCTGAGAGGAATAGCTGCTCTCCTCTGAACTCCCTGGAGCAACTGCATCAGTCTTGTGGCACTGACCACTTTCTTATGTGTGCTTTAATTCTTCACGGTCATCTCCTCTTCCTCAGTGCACTGCTAAGCAATCCGAGGAGAGGGTCCCTGTCTTGATTATCAATATTCAATGGATGCATAAATCTTCACCTAAAGCAATACCTAATTACACTTACTGTGTAAGGTTGTGTGCAAAATAAGATAAATGGACACGGCGTCCTATGTACAAATGTCATTGCCTCTTTGTATAAATGGATTTGTCCCTTGTCTATAAATCAAGAGTTATAGAATAACAGAGATTGTATGATTGAGGGGAAATACACCCCTTATAGATTTTATTAATGTATGTAAGGACAAAATAATACTGTATTTCAATTTAGATTTTCCATTTCTAATTTTTCTTTATTCAGAAAAAAACTAGGAAGCTGCAGCTTGCTTCATACATCTGCCATTAACTTACGGTGTCATCTTGGATAAATGATAATAAGAGCTAACATGTATTCAGAGGTATAGAAAATGCAATCACTTCTCTCCACTCTGCTGGTCTGAACCCCCATCCTCTCTTACTGGGACCTGCAGGCACCACTGTCCCACTGTCCTGGTCTCCTGGCTTCCACCATCGCCTGCCTGTGCTGTGTTCCTAACCCTGTAGCCAGAGTGATCCTTTTAAGGGTCAAATCAGATGACGTCCGTCACCCTGCTCAAATTCCTGTTGGCTGCTTGTTTCACTGTAAGCAAACTCCAGGGTCCTGCTCATGCCTTTAAGGCTCTTCTTGGTCTCTCTGGAGCCCTGGTCCCCTTTGATCTCATCTCCTCCTGCTCTCCCCTCACTCGGCTCTGTCCACATCGGCCTCCTGGCTGTTTCCAGAACATGTGCCCACCTTAGAGCCTTTGAGTTGCCTGGTCTTCTGCCTACAAATGCTCTTCCCAAATAGCTGAATCGTCTCTCCCTTATCTCCTTCAAGTCTTTGCTCAAATGTCACTTTCTCAAGACGCTTTTCTTGATTGGTGTATTTCAAGGTGCAGGTACCAGCCCTTCTCCTTCTCAGCAATCCAGGCTCCTTCCCCCGCTCCTTGTATTCCACAGCACATGTCCCGGTCACTTTTTGATGTACTATATCATTTACTTAGCATTATGTGGATTGTTTCCTATCTGTCCCTCCCCGTCAATTCTAGTAAGTTCCATGAAGGCAGAGATACCTTGTATTTATTGATATGCCTACCGCTGTGCCCGGTGCCTGTAGGCACCCTCAGTATTTGTTGGGGGAGAGGAAGAGTGCTTGTAATGTGCTGGGCACTGTCAATCACTTCCTAGTCCTTTTGCCATTTAAGCCTCACAGCAACACTCAGATGTAAATATTTTTACAACCCCCATTTGAAGTTGAGGGAACTGAGGTTTATAGGGGTTAAAATGCTCAAGGTCACGTAATTAGTTAGGGGCAAAACCAGGACATAAATTAAGGTGATCTAACTTCAGACACCATGTCTTAACTACTCCCCTATCACATTCCTTAGGGGGGCTGGGACTCAGTCTCTTCTCTATTTATTTTAATCACCATTATATTTGCCCATAAATTTAGAGGTCACACAGCCCTAAAAATTAGTAATGAAAAACAGTATTTCCTTATTGCTTCACCTTTCCCCTCCTTCCTTTCTCCAGAAGCAAATTCTTGTAACTCCTAGCTGATTTTTGGTTTTTGCATTTTCCTCCATATTTCTGAATAATAACCCACTATTTCTATTCCTTAATTTTTCCCTCCAGTTTTAGACATTTTCTATTGACTTCCCACATTGAAAGATGAGGATTTTAGCCCTCTTCCCTCCCCTTTCTGTCCTATTCTATCCTTTTGTAATTTTGGTTAGATTAGTAGACAGGTTTCTGTGATTATTATCTCTGACTTTATTCATAGATGAACCATGTGATACATTATTTTTTCCTTCCGTGCATAACTTTCCGTATTCCTTGGAGTTGTCTTATTTTAAATTTGTTTATTTATAATTGTACTTATCACTATTTGAAACGGAAGGCCGTCACCATTTTTCTAAATTTTTTTGAGCCCTTGAATATCTAAAAATAGCTGTATTTTACCTTGATACTTGAATGATGGTGAGGCTGTTTATAGAAATTTAGATTGGAAATAATTTTCCTTTGGAATTTTGAAGGCATTACTTTACTCATTTCTAGCTTCTAGTTGCTTCTGTGTCTTTTGAAGCTATTTCACTTTCTGGTTTTTTTGTATAGGACTTTACTTCCCTCTCTCTGGAATGGTGTTTGCTCTTCCCTTCCCCCTCCCCCAGGGCTCTGCAATTTCTCAGCCATGTACTTGGGTGTGGCTCTGTTTTCATCCCTCACACTCAACACTCAGAGCCATGTTCTCCAGTTCTTGGAAATTCTTTTAAAATTTTTAATTGATGATTTCCTCCCTCTGTTTTGTCTCCTTTTTTATGAAGCTTGTTGTTCAGATATTACATTCTCAGAACTGGCCCTCCAATTTTCTTTTCTTTTCTCTTACCTTTTTCATTTTTCTCTTCTTTCTAGGAAATTTCTACAACTTTATCTGCCAATCTTTCTATTGAATTTTTTTCTATTTCCAATCAGGCCAGGGCACACATGGCCTTCCTTCTACTCACCAGTGAAGGAAGTTTAGAATCTTTTCTTAGAGGAAATGCTCAGGTGGCCTTCTGTCCACCCTTGAAGGAAGTGTCTAGCTTTGATGCGGGCACATAGTAGGTACACGATAAAACACAAAGAGGGAGCTGGCTGCCAGAACAAGGTGAAGGCAAAGTTAATATAACAGGAACTAAAATCCAGAGCAAGTCTACGAATAAGACTACCTAGAAGTTAAGTCTATCTGAGACACTCCACTGATTTCTTCTCATTAATGTTTATATTGGATGCAGATCCTGGGGAGGAGGTCAACCTAAAAATGAGGTCAAGCAATCCTAACTTTCGATAGAGGAGCCTGGTGGACCATGAGGGTGTTAAGTTCTCTTATGTGGACAAGCCACTTCCAGTTCCAGAAGCATTGGTGGGTAAACTCCAACTACTGAATATCTATAATATATTGTTTCAAGTTTTTTTTTCCACATATTTCTATTAAAATATAGTGGCACACCAAAATTATAGAGCTTGTTTGCCAATAAAATGTAGCAGGTCTGTAGACCCCAAGGAAGTAGCTAAGTAAATATTTACATGTGCAATTGAATTTTCTAAGTGTCCTGTGTCCCTGATCTTTACGGATGCTGCAACTGCTTGCTAACAGATAATTTAGCATGTTGCAGAGACGTGAAAACAGGCAGATGCTCAGTTCCTAAGGAGGAGCCTCACTGCTGGGCCTCCTGCCAGTTATGTGCCTGATGGGTCATGTCTCAGCCCTTGGATTTCAGTCCCATGTCTAGATCTTGTTTTTTTTTCCCCTTTCTGAAAGCCTTAGGGATTTGGACTGCTTCTATTCCTTGGTTCTTTTCCTCCCACGATTGGCTGCCGAGTAAGATGCTATCTTCCCATCTCTTTACTTGCTGTCACCAAACATAAGCACTCAGCCTCTTTTTATTTAAGGATTTTGGGCCGATCCCTTCTTGTTTTGGGAATCAGCCTGCCCAGCCAATTTGTAATAAATTCAGTGGCTCATTTCTCATTAGAAAATTAGTAAGCATCATGTGGATTCATGTTTGCTAAATGAATGAAAGCATTTGTAAAATTTATAATTGTTACGTGGTTCCTACAGGTTTCCCCCAGAGGCTTCCTACCAGTTGTCTGTTTCACCTTTCCTTAAAATCTCTTTGACTTGAGCCCCTGAAAATTCGATTGCTTCCCCGGTCCATTTCTTCCCATCCTTTCTGGTTTGCTAGTAGCACTTTACCTGAAGCTTTATTCCTCAAACTTGAACCTGCAAAAGAAACACCTTCAGAGCTGGCAGAACCACAGATTCTTGATCCCTGCTCCAGAGTTCCAGATTTAGAGGGTCTGGGGTGATACCAGACCTGTTGGACCAAGGACCACACTTTACTAACATTAAACTAGACCATTAAGAAGAGTGGTCCTCATGTTGGATAGACTTGTACTCCGTCACCAATGCCCTTTCTAAGCTAACAGTTTGGGTTCGATCTTCCCAAAGTCCACATGGCTCCAATGGAGTCTGTTTGTAGCACAACTTTTCTCCCCAGCAGTACAGGCAGACCTCCAATTCCCTCAGTGAAGGGGAAGAAAGGGGACAATTTGTTATGCAGGATATAATCTATGCAGGCGATGGGCTAGGACTGCATGTGTGTATTTATGTCATTGAATGCTCATAACAACATTATGGTGTCAGTATAGCTGGTCTCATTTCATAGAGAACTTCAGTAACTTACCCAATATTATCAAACTTTTAATCAGGGAACGTGGGCTCCACGCTTATCACTTCAAAGTGCAGCCCTCCTGTTCCAAAGACCGCTTGCCTCGTGTTGAACCTCCCTAAAAGGCTCTCTTTCAGTTCCGAGAAACACTTCCAAGGAGAGCAATATTGATATGCCCTAAGCCTAATGAGTAACCTAACTTTTCCTTATTCAGACAAAGAGTTCTGCTTCCCTCCTGGAGTCTCTATGACTCACAGTTGCCCTCTGGCCTCAGGAAAGTGCTCTGTAGAATTACAGACCAGCAGTGTTAGAAATAGCTCACGACAAAAAGTGGTTATGCCAATGTCTGCTGATGGAAGGCTGTGGTTTTCTAAGAGGCCTAAAAGAGAAATTAGGTTAAATCTAAGGAAGATCAAGAGATTGGCCTAATGAAATGTAGCATATTTTTTCCCTTGCAATTCTTTCTTTTATTTCCTTTCTATTAGACCACGCTGTGAGGATAAATGTATGTCTATATATCAAATATAAATGCATATCATTGAGATTATTATTTTGGTATAATAGAATAATAGTCAAGCAAGTCTAAGAGATTATGGCAACTGCTTAAGATCATGATTTGTTTCAGGTGTATTTATGTCCTGGCACAGTAAACTTTGGGCTCCAACACTGAGTTTCTAGGCACTGAGCGTGGGGCTGTTGGGGTCCCTTCTGTTTCCCGGCTTCCTTAGCTGCCAGTAGGGCCTTGCTATTTTTGATTCATGGAGGTAGGTGATATTTGTCACAATAGTCTCTGTTGCAACCATTGCAGGGAGCCTGAACAAAGATGCTATTTGCTCCTCTTACTCCTCTGCATCCATTCCAAATCCCTCCCAAATCCCTCCTTCCCACCTCCCCGGTTTTTTTGAATCAAGTATAAATTTCACAGGGTTCATATTGTCATAAACTATTGGCACAGCATGCAGTAAAAGAAGGCTCCATTTCAGGAGTCTGAGCACCTGTGTTTTCCTATTCCTAGTTTTGCCATACATTTAGCTATGGGAACTTGGACAAGCCACTTCTCTTCGCTGGTTCTTCCTTTTGTTTCTTGTAGGATGAGGGAGTTGTGTTAAATTATGTTAAGATTTAAAGTTCCGTGAAACTAAAATTGCTATAAAAATTTAAATTTCATTTTGAATAAGCCATCCATTTAAATTGTGACAACTTCCAGCTAAATGCCTGAAAGAATTTTTCCTAATCTGTTGACGGCTTATCAACTCTTCAAACTCAATTTTTTTTTTTTAAACCTTTTACGTAATTAACTGAAGTGTTCTGGCCTGTCTCTCAATTATTAAGTGTTTGGGCAGGAGAACAGAATGATGGACAAATTGATTTCTATATTTCTCACTTAAAAACATTGCTTTCAGTCTGTGAAAACTTTGCCATTTGCTAGTGGTGAGAAAAAGATATCAGTGCTTTCAAGCAATTTCTTCAAATCAAAATTTAAAGCATCAGGGAGTCAGACTACAGGACTAGTCCGTGACTCAGCAGTGCCTTTAGCCCCCACTTCCTGAAGAGACTCTGCATATGAAAGCAGAGAGAGCTCTGAACCTGGGGTAGAGAAAATTGGGAAAGGCTGAACAACTCAAGGAAACCACATGTCTGACTTCTGTCTTTCCATGAGATCAGATAAGCTCTTAGGACTTTTCTTTTTTCTAAGCCATTCCAAACACGGACATTAAACAAATGTTCTCTATTTAAAGTGCTGCTTCTAGGGCCTCCATGAATATCATGGGCAATTGGGGGCATCTCTGATGATGGAGGGGGGGCAGAGAGTACTGCTGTGAACTCCCCACATTCTATTCTGTAACACAATTCTGATGGGGCCCAGGGAGGTCCAGCTCAAATGGAAAAGCATACACTATTTAGGTCCGTGTAATGGCTAAAAAAAAGTTTGGGTATTCTCTTGCGTGGGTCTCTATGTATTTCCCAGCATCTCATTTAGTTATAAGTGACACAAATGAAGCAAAACCATCTTTGCTCAAGGAGCCTGCTGTGAGGTCAATTAGAGCTCCCACCTTGGTTCTAAAGTAGCATCTTTGGGAGCAGACTGAGGTTTGGGTTAGAGAGCAATGGAAACTTGGCAGGGTCCAGAGGTGTGCAGATCGACAATGGCAAAAGGTTCAATCATATAATTATGATTGAACATACATGGTATAGTTGAGCATGGTAGATCTGTAAGATGTAGGTGATTGGTCTAAGGTGTATGAGCCTGTGACCCACTCCAAAAGATATAAAAACAACACAACAATAAAAACCCAAGTCTCTGATATCCACTTGTTTCTTTGTTTTGTCTATTTTTAATGAGGTAAAATGTAGGAAAAAATACGGTAATCTGAACTATTTTACTGTTTGGATTCTGGAAAGACAGGTGTTAAAGTAACTTAGGAAAAGCAATCTGACAATTACTTGTAAAAGAAGAGATAAAAATATTAGACTTTCTATCAACTGGATCTTTGGGTGTGGATTTTTTGGAGTTGGGTGAATCCTACATCTGGTTTCCTGCATTCATCTGCCTTCTCAAGCAGAAATTATATCCTAAGTTTAATCTATTTTTCTTTTTGAAATGGACATGAAAGGGAAAGTGAGACTGAGAATTGTGCTTCAGAAAAGTTATTCAGTGTGTTTGGACACATGGTTTACCCTATCCAAGTTAATACGCATTCAAGAAAACAAATACACAACCAAACAAAATGAATCTTGCTCTGGCAAAAAATGTTTACTTTGTAAATTAAAGCAATTTAATTAATGAATTTCTAGCTAAAGGAAACACTATGCTGAAACAGGCAAATCTCAGGATAGCGATGGGACATTTAACACCAGAATAATCCTGAGATATGACTTGGTACCAGCATGTATAAACGAGAAGATATAAATGGTGGGAAAGTCATTGTCCCATGGGATCAATCTCATCTGTATAAGTCATAGCTTTCTCAGTTATGCCTTTCATTCCTTTACATCCTTGAGAGATAAATCATGGCTTTGTTGTTAACAAGACCAGCTGGACTCCTGTGACTAAAGGGTCAGCTTGCAGGAAGCATTGTTGATATTGGACTATCATTTCCTGCAGAGAGAAGAGTGGCTTATGTGGTGAATCTTCTTTTCTACATGCATTTGTTAAAATGCTGCCTGCACATGCATTTTGCGAAGGATTCCCATGAGAAATATTTAATGTGGCATTTTGGGTTATTCTGCAGCTTCTGGCCGTGAACTTTTGCATGTGATCATATCCTACTGACAAATGCCTAGGGTGAGCTGTTTGACACAGAGGAGGAATCAGAACAAGTTCAGAATGGGCTGAGAATGACAACATGATCTGGACTATAATGTTCTTTAATCTTGTGAGCTAAATTTTCTAAGACTTTTCAGTTCTCTTCTGAACAATGCTTATAACCTGACCGCCATTATCCAAGCTAAACTGTTTGGTTTTAATTGAATAGTCAGCTATGTAGCATCTCTCACAATCTCAATAATGGTGAAATGTAAAGTGTCTGCTCTGAGCTCTCTTGAATTCTTAATCCACTGTGTTTTCTATATCTACTTTGTTCACATTATCATATACAAGTCAGCTGCCAGATGCTGGCTTGCCCAGGGTCCTGGGAACATACCCCTCGTGTTTTGATCTCTCTTTATTAGCTGCTCATACAATTTCCTTTCAAACTCGAGTTTAATGAACCTTTCTCTTTCCTGGCTTTATGATCTCCTCCCCTTCATCCCCCAATGGTTCTTGTCCTCCACTCAGACTGCTTATCTAGCTGGAATTTATTTGACTTCTCGGCCCCTACCCCTTGTCCTATGGGAAAGCTCAAGGCTGGGCTCCCTTAAACATTTATGAACTTAGTCTACGCATGGGGGTCCCTTTGGATAACTCAGGCTTGACCCCATTATGTGCCTTTTAAACAGGACTTGCTTTGAGTGCTCTAGTATGGAGCATGCATCCTATACTCTTTGGACTGCAGACAGAAAATTGGGCTGAAGAGGCAGAACAAAGAAATTGACACATGTACCACACTTTCTGTGTTCAAAGTCCCTAAGGGGAAAAAGATCAGGATATTCTAGGTGAAGGCCATACCCCAGTTTACACAGTGGATGTGGTTTGGATTATAATCCACATCCTCATGACTATTCTCACCATTCCTTACCCTTTAATCCAGAGAAGAATTGGAGGTGAGAAAAAAATGAAAGAAAAGGAGCAAAAAGGGAAAACAGCTCAGGGTATTTCCTACTG
>CM052440.1:121125737-121210521 GCA_028533085.1 Varecia variegata
TATTTTGCACACACTTTTATGGAGCAGGTACTACATGCCAGGTAGCAGCTAGGAGCTGGAACTGCAGTGGTGAACAAAACAAACACCACTGCTGCCCTGGTAGAGCTTGCAGGATGCACTGGAGATAGATAGCAATTCAAAAAGAAAAAAGAAACACATAATTCAACTTAACTAAAAGGTTATAAGAGGAAAGAATGCAGGGTGTGATAGAGAACTCCGAGTGGGAGTGAGGAGGTAGGTAGGGAGCAGGATTATTTATTCAGAGTCATCAGTAGGCCCAGAAACCCCCTGAATGAGAGGAGCCAGCAATGTGAAATGGGAAAGAGAAACACAATAGCAGAAACAACCAGCAAAGGATTTGAGACAGGAAAGAGACCAGCAATACAGACTGGAAGACAAGTCAGGGGGAGAATGGAATGACTTGGGATTGAAGAAGAAAGAGCTGGGTCGTGGAGGGCTGTGCAGACCACAGTAAGGAGTCTGGATTTTATTCAAAGCATCACAGGAAGTCTTTGAAGGATTTCAGCACAGCCACTGGGTAACCAGCTCTAAGTGTTTTGTTTCTCTTTGCTTTTGCTTATATTTGTAGAAATGATGAAGGGATACTTCCACAAATGTGTGGTGCAGAAATGAGTCCAAATTTTAAGGGCCCTAAATCATAAACAACTGGATGTGTTCTATGAGAAAAAGGACTCCAAATTATATTTATAAAATTAGTACAGAATACAGTCATTTTTCAGAGGGTCCTTGGAGCTTAAGCTTCCTTGTGTCATGACATATGCACTTGCTTCTGGTGTCATGGAAAGGGTTTTCTAGATATTTCTCGCTTTTGATGGGAAGGAACCAAAGTCAATTTTCAAGTTTGAGAATTGCCTGAAGCATTCTCTCCATCATTCACCAGATGGCCCAGTCTTTTCTTTTTCTTTTCTCCCCCTTCTCAAACCCACTATTTAATACCCTCTGATTCAAAGAGCTCAGGTTAAAAACTATTGTTTTTGTTTTGGTGATTGTCTTGTAATTCATTGGGAGTTTTTCTGCTTAACTGTTTTATTCTTCCACCCAAGTTATACCTCCTCTATAACAATATAACTCTGAGGGTTTGCACCAGAGTATCTGAAATGGTATGGGACTAGGAGATGGAATGGAAAAAAGATGATGAGATTTATGTATGTAAATAGTTATGTTTCAGAGATTCTATTTTCTCAGAAAACAAACAAAAAATACTGGAAATATTCCAGAATATTGTTACAGTGCTATTCCAAAGCTTTGTTTTTCAAGATCAAAGTCCCTGGAAAGTTCAAGGTGCTTTATGGAGTGGGAGCCCCTGCCTCTCTGTGTTCAACTTCCTATCTCCTTTGAAAGCTTATTGAACACAGTTGCACATCTCTTACCCTGTTTGTGAAGCTGTTTTTCTGTAAGAAATGGTGTCAATCCTATGAAGTACATTCTCTAAAGAAATAGTGCTTTTCTTTTTATAAAATAGAGAGGAATATGAGCTGGCTAATTTATTCCATTCCCAAGGCTTTGTAACAAAAATTGAAATGAATGAAAATGATTGAGTTTGTAGGCCTGGGCTGCAGATAGAAAAACTGCTGGACACTGTTGTGTGTGGAATGGCTTTAATTTACTATGTGGATCTCAGCCCATGCTATGCCTGTTTTCCCTTAACTTTCATAAAAGAGAGAGAAATGCAGAGAGCAAAAGCTTTTAGAATGACTATAATTGAAAAGAGTCAGTTCTTGAAGCTCTGCAATTGATGTTGGACAATAGGGTATTGTTTTGGAAGAGTGGGAGAGGAGGGGGACAGAACTGTGTGGGAGGAGCACACTGACATCCTTATTAGAAAGAACTCAAATGGATAACACTCCATCAGATGACTTCCTTCCTCCATTAGCAGATGCCATGGAACAGCCAAAGCTAGGGTTTAGTGGGATGTATAGGAGGTCATGAGAACAGAGCTTCACCCTCTACTCTGAGAATCATGTCTCCAGACTTTCTCCATGTGACTTAATATCAATGCATTTGCTATTGATTAACGAGTGACAAATGTTGCTCATTCTCTTATGTTTCTACTCCAAAACTTAGGGTTCATTACGTTAATATACTGGGGCCCTGTGGTGTTATCCTATAGGAATGGGTGGAGAATCTCCTTTGGCATAGCTTTTCTTTGTTCCTGGGTTTTCCCGGTCTGCTTTAACTGTACAACCCTGCACTACTGAGAACTGGAACCCCAGCCTCCCCGCAAAGTACTTGAGTTGGACATCCTGGATGATTTACAGCAACATTAGTCACCAGGCCTTTGGTTTTCATGTCTTGCAAATAAGAAGTAGAAGGCGGTCCCTGCTTCCATCCCTTTGAGAGGACAGAATGGTTATTCACGTCTCATTATCATGCCTTTAATCTCCCTCCCCCAATTTTTTAAAGGTAATATTGAAACCATCTGGTTTGCTTTGAAGTCAGTTTATTTTACCAAATTAAACTTTCTCAGATTGCGCCTTTTTTTTTTTTACATGATTTCATGTAACATTTGATTAATTCTGGCACAAGTACACCTGTGTTTATAAATCTGACAATTTGGTCTGTAGATGAAGGAAGCTGGAGTCAGAAATTTGTGCCAAATTAGGTCTACTGGTAGGCTCCAGGTTTTTTTTTCTTTTTGATATTATTTTAGATTAAATGTTTGCCTGTGGGGATAAATATCTTTGGCTTTGAGTATTAGGTTATTTAAAGAGACAGTATAGTACGGTGATTAAAAACACAGGACTTAAAGAGAATGAGGTTCAACTTGCTGTGTGACCTTAGGAAACTTACTACATCTCTCTGGGCCCCACTAGTCTCTGTTGTAAAATGGTGATTTGGGGCGAGGCTCCAAGATGGCCTGTGATTCCTGCCTCCTGGTATTCATGCTCATGTGTAGTCTCCCTCCATGTTGATTAGGCCTGACTTGTGTAACCAATAGGATATTGTGAAACTGAGGACGTGTGACTTCTGCCTTGCCTTTCTCTTGGATTGCTCAGTCTGAGGGAAGCTAGCAGCCATTTTGGAAGGACAGTCATGCAGCCCACATGACAGGAACTGAGGTTTCCTTCCAACAACCAGCACCATGTGAATGAGCCATCTTGGAAGCCCAATCTCCAACCCTAGTGAAGTCTTCAGATGTCTGCAATTCTGGCTGATGTCTTGACTGCAACCTCATAAGAGACCCTGAGATAGAAGCACCCAATTAAGCTGCTCCCACATTTCTGACCTGCAGGAAGAGAGTGAAGTCGTAAGTTTATTGTTGTTTTGAGCTGTTGAGTTTGGAATAATTTGTTATGCATCCATAGATAACCAATACAATTATAACCATAGTACCCCCTCCTATAATTGTTGGGAGAATTAAACATGACAGTGTAAGGGCTTTGCACAGAGTCCAGCACGTAGTAAGTGTTATCCACAAAGATAAAAGCATTAGTTACGACCAGAGCTCCTCTCTGGCATCTGCACTCCACATGTTTTATCTGGGCTCCACGTTTAGTGGATGAATAATTCCAGACTTACAGCAGGCTCCCCGAGTGAATGGTAAATGGGGTGGCATGTCTGATATGTCTGAGTCCTGCCTCACATCCTCTTTCCTCCCCTTTTAATTTCAGCCTTGCTCTTGCAGCCAGCTGCAGGGGGGTGTTAGCCTGATGACACCTGCTTCAGCTGCACCAGGTGCCTCTTGCTCAATCCTGGGTTTTCTCTATTGCGGTGGTGGGGCGCACCTGCACGGGACTTTTCAACCGTCTGAATGTAGTGCAAACCTGGATGTGCAGTGGAGTCACCACCAGGACCCACCGGGAATGGGAGGTGGTGAGTAAATACTCCCCTTTTCCATCTCTCGGCTGGACAATTCCAAGCCACCTTCTACGTGGCTCCTTGAAACTATTAACAGGATACCCGATTTACCCCTTCAGTGGTTTTCCACTATTCTGAGGATGGTGTTGCAGACATCTTACATGGTGGCAGGAGCTTCTACATGCTGAGACCTGCCCACACTTCCAGCCTCCTCTCCCAACCCGCTGCCCAATCTGTTCTCTAGCTTAGTCGTACTGGGCTTTGGTTCAGTTCCTTTCCCGTGGCAGTCTCTGTTGTCTGTGGAGCAGGAGCGTGCTTTTCTTCTTGCCTTGCTTGGTGAATTGTTATTCATTGTTCGGGTCTCAACCTAAACACCACATCCCCAGGAAGGCCTTGCAGATGTCATTTCATCCATATGTCAAACTAAATGTCTCTTTTCTTAACACCTATTGCACTTGTATTTTCTTAATGTTTATATTTCCTTCCTGAGTGTAAACTTTATGAGGGCAGGGACTGTGACTGTCTTGTTCTCTACTGCTTGATGTTTACCTTAGAGAACATTTCCATAAACATCTATTGAATGAAAGAAAGAATTTACTTGGCCAAAGTTTCATTCAGCTGATGATTTTAATCTGTGATGATTAAATCTGTGTAATTTAAAAAAATGCCTTAATCTCTCTATTTAAAACATGAGTGATACACAAAAGGATCTTCTCAAACCCTGCTGAAACAAGGCATCCTTTTAATAGCACAAATGACAAATTTGTTGTAAGTGAAAGGATTTATATTTTTTATCACTTTACCAAAGACAGTATCATAGGATCACATCAACTAACAAGCTTCCCCAGTACTTTAAATTATAACTCAGTTTACAAAATTTGACTGACAGACAACTTTTAGGGATCATCTCTATTGGATAGAGTCTACCTCTGCTTGATTAAGTAAAATTTGTAGTTTCAATTCATGTAATCTAAGCTCTACTTAAATAGAAAGGACTTTTAGCTTCTAATATAAGTAGAAAGAGAACTCTGTTGGTGAGACAATAGATAACAGAAAGTGCTCATCCTAAAAAATCTACTAGCCATTTCAGGCACAGCAACACTATTCAAATGGCTGTATCTGGATACTTTTTTTCTTTTTTTAACTAGCTAAGCACTTTTTTATTGTAACAAAAATATGGTATAAACAGATTATTTATAGAATTATAAAGCTTGAAGACACTTTAAATTGGTAATAGTCTGGTGAAGTTCAGGATACAGGAACACATCCATTCCAATTGCTTACAGCAGGGTTTTTCTTTTTTTTTTTTTTAATTTCAGAATATTACAGGAATATAAACGTTTTGGTTACATAAATTGCTTTTGTACCGTTTGAGGCAAAGTTATAAGTGTGTCCATCCTCCAAATAGTGTGCATTGTACCTGTTAGGTGTGAATTTCCCCACCGCCTCCCCCTCCCAGCTCCTTGATTTCTGATGAATGTTATTTCCATATGTGCACACAAGTATTGATCGATTAGTTCCAATTTGATGGTGAGTACATGTGGTGTTTGTTTTTCCATTCTTGGGATACTTCACTTAGAAGAATGGGCTCCAGCTCAGTCTAGGATAATACAAGAGGTGTTAGTTCACCACTGTTTTTTATGGCTGAGTAGTACTCCATGGTATACATATACCACATTTTATTAATCCCCTCATGTATTGATGGGCATTTGGGTTGTTTCCACATCTTTGCAATTGTGAATTGTGCTGCTATAAACATTTGAGTACAGGTGTCTTTTTTATAGAATGTCTTTTTTTTCCTTTGTGTAAATACCCAGTAGTGGGATTGCTGGATCAAATGGTAGTTCTACTTTTAGTTCTTTGAGGTATCTCCATATTAATTTCCATAGAGGTTGTGTTAATTTGCAGTCCCACCAGAAGTGTGTGAGTATTCCTCTCTCTCCGCATCCATGCCAGCATTTGTTGTTTTGGGACTTTTCTATAAAAGCCATTCTCACTGGAGTTAAATGGTATCTCATTGTGGTTTTGACATGAATTTCCCTGATGATTAGAAATGTTGAGCATTTTTTCATGTTTGTTGGCCATTTATATCAAGATTCTTCTTGTATGTTTAAGGATGAAGAGTCTTTTATAACTGAGATCATGCTTCAAAGTACATTAGGGTGAAGTCTAGGGTCATTCTGTATTACCTGGCATCAGACAGTCTAAATTTGTAAGCCAACAATGAAAATCTGGACTTGTATCAGAATTGTATTATAGTATGGGCAAGAATCCTCTGAATTATGCTGTATTTGAACAAGTTTCATTGAGGAATATGTTTGCAAAATGGAAGTCAACTGTGTGGTAGATCAATAATGAAAAGATAGCTCCCTTGATATTTTACAAAGGACTATGCACTAAGTTTCTAATTATAAAGATTACAACAACTTTATGTAGCAAGAAGCCATTCATTCATTCAATAAATATTTATATTGAGTACCTATTGTGTTCCAGGTACTTCTCATGGCCTATGAGATGCAGCAAGAACAAAATATATCTTATTATGTTCTCTTCAAAAACAAATTTTGCCATGGCAAAGGGCTTTGCAAAAGCTCATGGAGGTTTCCAGGGCAAGATGGCAGACTATAAGCAGCCTGCACATGCTGCTCTCAAGCAGAGGATCCAAAGTTGCAGGTGGATTCCCAACTACAGATGGGCCTTCTTGAAGAGAGCATTGTGAGTTGCCAGAGAAGCAACAGGGGACGTTCACAGTGAAGGAGGTGGTGGGGTGATCCACTCAACAAGATGGGAAAGTAACTGAGGGAGGCATCCACACATGGGGAGGGACAGGAGAAGAGAGCCCTGGGGCTCCCCACCCCGCCCCTGGCAAGTACCAAGGTCTGAGCTGTGAGGGGGCCCCCACATCACTGATCAGGGAGCTGCTTGGAGACATCTAGACTGACCAGGGAGCTGCTTGTAGTCTGTGCAGGGACATTGAACCAGGGATTGGACACAGCAAGGACCTGGTGGCATTGGCATCCATTCCTGGGTTATTGCAACTGATGCCACTCTGAGCCCTCAGGTACAGGGCACCAGATCTACACGGGGCTCCGCTTTGCTACAGCTGCCTCCTTGTCACCTCTGCTGGGCCAGGGAGGGAGTGGGCAGAGCAGATGCGCTCTTGTGCTGTGCCCTGTGACTGGGAGCTGAGCACCCCTCCTCCCCAACAGGGGATTTGAGCAGAATGGGTGCCGCAGATGCCACAGAAGCTCTCAGAAACTGCTTGTGTAGGACCGGGGCAAGGGGAGAGCCCCAGCCAACTGACAGTCCTGCCCCCCGCAGCTCCATCCCTGTGACCTCCACGATGCTGCTCCCCACCGCCTGGCTCCACTACTGTGGTTCCTGTGCTGCTGTCCAACCCTGCAGCCCCAGCAATGAGCTCCTGCCCTGCCACCAGGACACAGCCCTGGCTCTGAGGCTCCCACTGCCCCCAGGCCCATGGCTATGACCTTGAGGCTCCAGTGCTGCCACCCCACTGACAGAGCTGGACAGATCATCGAAGCAGAAAATCAATAAAGAAACACTGGACTTAAATGGTATTGTGGAACAAATGAACCTAACACACATTTACAAAACATTCTACCTCAAAACTACAGAGTATACATTCTTCTCACCAGCACATGGGACCTTCTCCAAGATTGATCATATTTTAGGTCACAAAACATGTCTCAGCAAATTAAAAAAAAATTAAAATCATACCATGTATCATCTCAGACCACACTGTAATAAAACCAGAAATCAATTTCAAGAGAAACACTCAAATCTACAGAAAGTCATGGAAATTAAACAACTTACTCCTGAATAATCCTTGAGTCAATGATGAAATTAAGATGGAAATCAGAAGATTCCTTATATTGAGCAACAAAGGCCACACAAGATATCAAAATCTATGGCACACAGCAAAAGCAATCCTAAGGGTTAAGTTCATAGCTTTAAATGCCTACATAAAAAAACAAAACAAAACAAAACAAAAAAACAGAAAGACCACAAATTAATAACATAATGTCACATCTCAAGAAACTAGAAAAAGAAGCATGAACCAAACCCAAAGCCAGCAGAAGAAAAGAAATAACAAAGCTTAGAACAGAACTGAAAGAAATGGAAACCAAAAAAAAAAAAAACACAACAAAAACCAACAATAAAAAGGATCAACAAAACAAAAAGTAGGTTCTTTAAAAAAATAAACAGAATTGATAGACCACTAGCTACATTAACCAGAAATAAAAGAGAATGGACTCAAATAAATTCAATGAGAAATGAAGAAGGACATATTATAAGTACAAACTATCATCCATGAATACTATGCAAACCTCTACACTCACAAACTAGAAAATGTAGAGGAAATGGGTAAATTCCTGGAAACACATAACCTCCCAAGCTTGAATCAGGAAGAAATAGAAATCCTGAGCAGACCAATAATGAGCAGTGAGATTGAAGCAGGAATAAGAAAATCTCCCCCATCTCCACTGCCCCCCCCCCAAAAAAAATAAAACCCTGGATTAGACAGATTCACAACCAAATTGTACCAGACCTACAAAGCATAATTGGTACCCATCCTACAGAAATTATTCCATAATATTGAGAAGGAGGGAATCCTCCCTAACTCATACTATGAAGCCAGTATCACCCTGATACCAAAGCCAGAAAAGGGCAGAACAAAAAAACTCCAAAACTATAGACCAATATCCCTTATGAATACAGATGCAAAAATCCTCAACAAAATACTAGCAAACCAAATTCAACAGCACATCAAAAAGATAATTCACCATGATCAAGTGGGTTTCATCCCAGAGATGCAAGGATGGTTCAACATATGCAATCAACAAATGTGATTCACCACATAAACAGAAGCAAAAACAAAGGCCATATAATCATCTCAGTAGATACAGAAAAAGCATTTGATAAAATCTAACATCCTTTCATGATAAAAACCCACAACAAGCAAAGCATAGAAGGCACATATCTCAAAGTAACAAAAGCCATATATGACAAACCCACAGCCACCATTATACTGAACAGGGAAAAATTGAAAGCATTCCCCCTAAGAACTGGAACAAGACAAGGGTGCCCACTATCACCACTTCTATTCAACATAGTACTGAAAGTTCTGGCCAGAGCAATCAGGCAAAAGAAAGAAATAAAGGATATCCAAATCAGGAAAGAGGAGGTCAAACTATCACTTTTTGCTGACAAAATGATTTTCTATCTAGAAAATCCTAAAGATTCAACCAAAATACTCCTAGAGTTGATAAATAAATTCAGCAAAGTCTTAGGTTACAAAATCAATGTACACAAATCAGTAGCATTTCTAGATACTGATAACAGTCAAGCTGAGAGTCAAATCAAAGACCCAGTACCATTTATAATAGCTACAAAGAAAATAAAATACCTAGGAGTATACTTTACCAAGAGGTGA
Organism: Varecia variegata; assembly: GCA_028533085.1. Taxonomy (NCBI): domain Eukaryota; kingdom Metazoa; phylum Chordata; class Mammalia; order Primates; family Lemuridae; genus Varecia; species Varecia variegata. Next base: position 121,135,012 of record CM052440.1, read on the forward strand.
AAAATCTCTATAAGGAGAACTAAAAAGCACTGATGAAAGAATTCATAGATGACGTGAACAAATGGAAAAACATCTCATGTTCATGGATTGGTATAATCAACATTATTAAAATGTCCATATTACCCAAAGTGATTTACAAATTTAATGCAATCCTCATTAAATACCAATGTCATATTTCACAGATCTAGAAAAAATAATTCTATGCTTTGTTTGGAACCAAAATAGAGCCCAAATGGCCAAAGCAATCTTACACAGAAGGAACAAATCTGAAGGCATCACATTACTGGACTTCAAATTACACTACAAGGCTATATTAACCAAAACAGCATGGTACTGGTATCAAAGTAGAAAGGTAGACCAATAGAACAGAATAGAGAACCCAGATATAAAACAATCTACCTACAACCAACTGATCTTTGACAAAGCAAACAACAACATACACTCGGGAAAGGAAGCCCTTTTCAATAAATGGTGCTGAGAAAACTGGATAGTTACATGCAGAAAAATGAAACAGGACTCCTCTCTCTCACTATATACAAAAATTAATTCAAGATAGATAAAAGACTTAAATGTAAGGCATGAAACCATAAACATTCTAGAAGAAAATATAAGAAAAACTCTTTTAGACATCAGTCTAGGCAAATAATTTATGACTAAGATCTCAAAGGCAAATACAGTAAAAACAAAAATAAATTAATGGGACTTGATTAAATTAAAAAGCTTCTGCACAGCAAAGGAAATAATCAACCGAGTAAATAGACAACCTACAGAATGAGAGAAAATATTCACAAACTATACATTTGATAAAGGGCTCATATCCAGAATCTACAAAGAACACAAACAAATCAGCAAAAAAAAAAAAAAAAAAAAAAAACAAGAATAAAAGAGAAAACCAAACAGCCCCATTAAAAAGTGGGTAAAAGACATGACAGAAAATTTTCAAGAAAAGATAGACAAATGGCCAACAAACATATGAAAAAATGCTCAACTTCATTAATCATCAGGGAAATACAAATTAAAACCACAATGAGATACCACCTTACCCCTGTTAGAATGACCATTATTAAAAGGTCCAAAAACAATAGATGCTGGCATGGATGCAGAGAGAAAGGAACACCTATATACTGTTGGTGGAACTGCAAATTGGCACAATCTCTGTGGAAAACAGTACGGAGATTCCTCAATGAAATAAATGTAGACTTACCATTTGACCCAGCAATCCCAGTACTAAGTATCTACACAAAGGAAAAGAAATTATTTCATCAAAAAGATACTTGCACTTGAATGTTTATCACAGCACAATTCACAATTGCAAAGATGTTGAATCAACCTAAGTGCCCATCAATTTATGACTGGATTAAGAAAATGTGGGCTATATATACCGTGGTGTACTACTCAGACATAAAAAGGAGTGAAATAATGTCTTTTGCAGCAACTTGGATGTAACTGGAGACCATTATCTTAAGTGAAATATCTCAGGAATGGAAAAACAAACACCACATGTACTCTCTAATAATTGGGAGCTAATTGATGGGCACACACAGTCACAAAGAGATATAAAGGTCATTGGAAATCAAGAAGGGGGAGGGGAGAGGGGAAAAAACTTACCTGTTTGGTACAAAGAACACTATTTGGGTGATAGGCACACTGAAAGCCTCAATTTAAGTATTATTAAAGGTATCCATGTAACAAAAACATTTTTACCCCCTTAATATTTTGAGAAAAAAATGACATCATTGGGAATTAGTGTTGGTCTGGCTACAGGAAATTGTGAACAGATTACCCATGGTGTTTTCTGAAGTTCTAAGAGCCTCCAAAGAGGAAGTGGTGTCATGTATTTCATCTGGATCCAGCTATTATGGCAGTTTACTTGAAGACCAGAGACGTTCCTTTTCTCTAAGGAAATTGGCATAGCATTGAACTAAACTAATTAAACTCACTTCTCACTCAGCCACAGGGGTTCCCTTTGGTGGAGCTTACCCCTCTCTTCTATCCTGTCCCTAGGATCAGGGGAGACTCAGCCAGACATGGTGAGCTGTTGTTGCTAAACACCAGGGAATAATCCTGCACAGAGGAGACAAAGGCTATTGACAGTCCTAGAAACTAAGGAAAAACCACATTTCAATCAAGATTTGATAAGGCAGATTACATTAAAAATTGGTAAATGGAAGAGATCTTGGATGTGTAGTCCAGATCTATGGTTCTAAAGTGTGGGTGGCCATCTATATCACCTGTGAAATGCAATAAATTGTAGATGCTTCAACTCAACCACTGTGATTCTGATACACGTCAGTTTGAGAACCACTCACCCAGATGTTAAAACTCATTTGGCAATGAACTTCCCACCGTACTTTCTCAAGGATTTCCAGAGTCACTGGGTAAAACAGCAGTTCTCTGTGGTGCCTGTCCTGAACTCTTAATTTCTAAAAACCTGTATGACAAATAAGAATAACCACAAAAATTACAACACGGTAAATTCTTGCTGGTTAGTGGATTATGTTTACTAAGAGGTTGTATATGACTACAGGAGCCGTGGAGCAATGTTAGATCAAGTATTCTTTTGATTATTTAGGAAACATTGTAAAATTTATCTTTTTGTTGTTTTCCAAACACTACAATTTAAAGTCTGTGCTTGAACTTTTGTGCCATTTACTATGGAACTAGGGAATCTTTAAAGCTTAAAGAGCTTTTACTTAAAATATATATTGAGTGTGTGAAATCAAGTGAACCCACTGATGGTGGGAAAATGTGAACTGCATTCATGGGGCTGTCACTGCTATTTGGTAAAGCCAATGATTTGAACACTTAGATCCAAAGAGAATCTTGTGGTTTTGTTTTCTCTCCTTTGAGTGTTACTCAGTTTAATGTATTTCTTAACAAAAACCAAATCCCTTTAAGAATACTAGATTATATAAATCCTCAGTTAACTATGTTTGCAAAGGTTTCTTTCTGAAACGTGGTAGGAGCAATTTTTCCTTAGATGCTTTCTTCCAATATTCTGAACTTGATGTGTGATGTGTATGTTGCACAATACATCATCCTTTTCCTAAAATTCTTTGAGACTTTCTTTACAAAAGACAGCAGAAATTTACCAGAGTAAATCATGAAACATGGCTGCAGTTGACGCCAACAAACTGGAGTTGCACAACAAAATGAATGTATAATTAAAAAAATAAAATTTAGTGGGCCTCGTTATTGTTTTAAATATAGTTTGGCCCAAAGGAAAAATGAAAAAACAAGTTATAAGTTGAGTTGTAGACAGTCTAATAGAATAAAGCTTTGAAATACTAACAGAATTTGGAAACTCTTACAGTTCTTGTCTAAAGCAAAAATCTTCTCCTCTTTTTTTTTTTTTTTTTGGCTGTGTTTTCCTGAATTAGAAGCCTGTGTTTACCAGCTACTATAAGTCACTTTTCCCTTTATTATAGTATGTGACACTATGCTACCTCAAAGTGGGTGTTGCTTATCTTGGGAGTGGTGGTAAATTTTGAATGATTATGGGAAGGAATTATAGCTGTTTAACAACTGTTTGCAAAGGTTCCAGAGTTCTTGGGAGGGAACAGGAAATATTAATTTAAAAATAGTTCCCAAAGCCAAAAAAAGAAGAAAGGGAAAAAAAAATCACTTTACTTCTTAATCTGTTTGGATTACCTCTAAAGCGATGAGTAATGAATGAAATTCAAGATTAATGCACAAGAAGAGCTCTTAAGAGACCGTCTAGACTGTAGGCCATCTTTCTCTTTCACAGAACTCCTCCTGAAATTTTTTAGAGAGAAAGTTCTCTGCCATATTTTAAATACTTTGAAGGAAAGGGAATTAGGGAACTCTCTCAATAATCAGTCCAGTGTCTAATAGACTTTATCATCCAAATTATTTTGTTTGAAATATTTTCTTTAACTTCTCTGATAGCAATTTCTATTTTATTAGGACCTATACACTCAGCCATTTTACATCTTGGATTTATATAGTTATTTATTTTATATCTGCCTGTTTTTAAAAAAATTGGTCAAAGTCATTTTTAATTCTAAAACTCTAAATTCTAAAAAATCACTACCCTTCATCTTAATATTTCAAGTTATATGTTAACTTAGCTGTAATATTTCTCTAAGTCATCAACAGAAATATCCATTTTTATTGCCATTGAAACATTTTAATTTATTATTGGGAAAAATTTTTTTTGGTAATATTGTTTTATGTCTTCCATATATCTTTAAGGGCAGCTATGAAAAGTTCAAACATAGAATTCAGCCAAGATGGCCCTGTCAGTGAAGAATGGATCCTCTGTCTATCCCCCCAACTCCAGTGATACTGAAAGGAAGAAAAAATAGTTTAAAAAAGAAATTTGTTTATGCAACTCCTATAAATAATGTACATGAATATACTGCAGACCCTGGTGAGCAATTATGAAAATTTCCTTACCGATACACTGGGACTGAGAACCAACAGCCTTTCCTTTTCCTTACAACCCCCACGCTTCAGGGGGTGGCCCACTTGCCTTATTCCACTGCAGCACTTCAGGACACTGGAATTGGGCACCTGTCACTTGGCCCATTACCTCATGCTACTTTGGAAGCCATTTTCTGCTGTTGTAGAAAATCAGATTTTTTTTTTTTTTTTTTTTGGTGAGCATTTTTGCCTGGCTGTGGAATGGGTGGGATTTCTCCTGGGAACAAGCATTTGTCCTCACTTGCTTGCCAGGAGGCCTGTTCTTTCGACTGCCAGGTCTCCACAGAGGCACAGAATGAGGACTTTCCCTGGAACTCTAATTCTGAAGAGTTGCCCAGTGGTCAGGAGGTTCCTGGCTGTCGCCCCTCTTTGCTCCTGTTTGATCTCCAAATATTGCAATCCCTGACCATCCACCTTCATGAAAGCTTTATGTGCTTCACATATAAATATTAAAATTGTTTAATAATTTACTATATAAAATGCTCATCTATGGAAAATGGCTCTATAAATTTTAGTATATACATTTGTTGAATAGTGTGTAGCTATTAAAAATACAGAGTTCATAATAACTTGGAAAAGTACTTATGTTAAGTGAGAAAAGTAGGTTGCAAAATTGTGTATATGTTATGGTCCTAACTAAGTAAAAAAAGAACTCTGGTTCCTTCTAAAAAAATGTATACCTAAAATACGTCTGAAAGAAAAATTACTAAATCATGGTTGGCAATGAGTGGTAAAACCATCTAAAATTTCCTTTTTTTCTTTTTTTTGAGACAGAGTCTCGCTCTGTTGCCCAGGCTAGAGTGAGTGCCATGGCATCAGCCTAGCTCACAGCAACCTCCAACTCCTGGGCTTAAGTGATCCTACTGCCTCAGCCTCCCACGTAGCTGGGACCACAGGCATGTGCCACCTGTGCCCTGCTAATTTTTTTCTATATATATTTTTAGTTGGCCAGATAATTTCTTTCTATTTTTTTTAGTAGAGATGGGGTCTCGCTCAGGCTGGTCTTGAACTCCTGACCTCGAGCGATCCGCCCGCTTCTGCCTCCCAGAGTGCTAGGACCCTTTTTTCTACTTTAATTGTTTTCTGTAATAGGTATGGTATCACTTTAACAACATAAATAAAAATTCAATACTTTCTCTTCTAAATGAAGCAAACTAATCATTATCAGATTCTCTTTTGCTTTCCTATAGCTTGAAAGAATAATTCCTCATTCTATAAGTGATGCGGGTGGATGAGAAAAATAAAGAGGAAAAAAGGTATGTAAATGACGGTAAAGCTTTAGTTCACCCTATTTCATACAAAGTATACAGATTAATACGTATTTAATGAATAAGTAAATGATTGAAATGATTCAATAGCAATATAGCTGGGAGTCCTTATTTTAAATAATTTCACTTTCCAATCTTGACTGAGACAACAGAAAATACAGATTTTAAATAAAGCCCTCTCTTGACATAAATACAGAAATGTTATTGAAAATATTAATCTGAGATGCTCTGTTTTCCTAGTGATCGTCAATCTCAGTGTAGGGTAAATCTTTCAGTTCAGAGGTGTTGACATTGACACTCAGCGAGCAGAGAGATTTGCCCCCATGAGCCGTAGCACCGAGTCTAGAATGAGCGTCTCCAGATTCCCAGTGGAGTGTCCTTCTCACCAGGACTTGTGTGTCCTGAAAGCTAAACTAAATTCAAAGTCTTCTTTGGTCTGGAACAGTTTTAAGTTTTGCATTGCTGTTTCATCTGACATGCAAAGTATAAGAGCCAAAGAATATGAGAATAGTTTTCCATATGTCTGCTCTGGCCAAAACTAACAAGCATTGGCAATTGAACCACCGAAGCAATTTGGAAGTCTTTAGCACTGGGGCAATGCCCTCTTTCCAACATGAATCACTTGAACAGCACGGTTGAGGACAATGACCATGTGCAGTTTGCCCTAAGGAATTGGGAAGTGAATACTTCCAAAAATGCAAACATCCACGCATAGCCAAGAAAGAGACCTTGTGGGAAATAGCACCCATCTTTTTTTGTGCTTCTTTCCCCCCGTAGAGCTAAGGAAGGGGTGGGCATGCATTCGTGCCCCCTTTTTTGTTTGTTTTATAACACTGTTTTATAAAGGAGGCTGCTCTGTTTATTATTGCTTCAGAAAAAGAATTCCTTATTGCAGAACAGTTAATTTGGCTAGTTGGAAAGAAGTTTGAATTTTCTGTTTCTTTAGAAGATGGAGAACAAGAAAAGTATTTATTGAGGGAAATGTGACATGCCTCACAGTGCTAGAACGTTCAGCCTTGGGACTTGCACAACTGATGACAAGACTGTATCAATAGTTGTAAAGGGTATATGTTTATGTTATTGTCACACTGTTCTTTGCATTTCTGCCCTCGTGGAAGCTTTGTAAATTAAAATAAAGTGGTGGAGTTTTTCTACATTTGAAGATTCACAAACTTACACAGATGCCTTTCAGATACATTGTACCATATATTTCTTGGAACACCCTTTGAGAGTATCTATCATCATTTGTATTTTAAAGATGAGAGAATACTACCTGGGAAGGCAGCTAAACATTGGCAGTACAGCGTGGTCTCCCACAGCCTCTGATCTCAAATTCCATGTCTTTTCCATCAGGATTCACAAACACTTTGCTGTAGGGTTCCCATTCCTCTTATGAGATAGAAATTCACTAAAACTTCTGAACTTTAACAAAAGCTCTTCTGAAACTGTACTTCATTGCTTATGTGTGACTCTATAATCTGTATCTCTCACAGTGAGGGAAGGAATAATGGAAAATAATAAATTTAGAAATTTCTCTTGTGATCATGTTTTTATTTGTAGAATCAGTTCATTCAGCTGTGTTTCAGCCCTGCAAACAATGATAAAATGGTGGTTGAATTCAAATAATGGTTTGTTTTAAAAGTATTTATTTGTTCTGATTCAATTAATTTTAGAAATATGTATGTGTCAGCACAGACAATACGTAATACAGAATAGTGGTATTTTTAAATCAGTTTTTTTTTTGTGATGTGCAGGCTTAGGTAATTTTTTGGCCACCAGAAGAGAAGGCATCAGTACTGAAAGAAAGCTCTATACTTGTTCATTAGTAGTTTTCATAAGAGATTCCATGGTTTTTCTTCCTGATAATATGCTTTAGACTGTGATGTGAGTCAGTAGTTGCTGGCTGTTATCATTATGATACTGCTGTTTTTTTTCTTTTTTTTTTTAACTCCAACCTCATGAACCTGACACAAATGTAAAAATAGGATGCTGTTTATCTACCTTCTACTATACTACTTTTCACCATTTTTTATGCCTTTGCTCAAAGTATTTCTGGAGAACCTGCTGTGAGACCTGGACATAAAAGACTTACTCAAGATTTCATGGTTAATAAGTGGCTTGGTCAGGACTTGAATGAAGTATGTCTGGTTACAAAGCCACACACTTCACTTAACCACTAAGCCATCATACTATGTGCCATGTTTGTGTTCACAAACATGTGTGTGTGTGTATGTGTGTGTGTGTGTGTGTGTGAGAGAGAACACATGAGACATGGTCTTCCCTCTCTCAATTCTTCTCTTCCAGAAATATCCTAATCCACAAAAAGGGCAACATACTGGGAGGCCTGTAGTCTTCTGTAGGAACTCAGTGTTGCCTGGACACACATCTTCATTATTCCCTAATGCCAAGAAAAAATGGCTTAGTAGCATTTCAATGGATGGAATATGTAAGAATAATTACTCTTTCAGAAAAAGAGATATTTTATTACTGACAGTTGTATAAAAGTATAGCACGTACAATTAAGTATAGTACATAATACTTGATAATGATAAATGACTATGTTATTTGTTTATATATTTATTATACTATAAATTCTTTGATCTTTATTTTAGATAAAGATAAGATTTTCTACTTAAAAAATTAAAAAGTTAACTGTAAAGCAGCCTCAGGCAGGTCCTTCAGGAGGTATTCCAGAAGAAGGTATTGTTGTCATAGTGATGACAGCTCCATGTTTGTTATTGGCCCTGAAGACCTTCCAGTGGGACAAGATGTGGAGGTGGAAGACAGTGATATTGATGATCCTGACTTGTGTAGGTTTAGGCTAATGTGTGTGTTTGTGTCTTCATTTTTAACAAAAAATTTTAAAAAGTATGTATGTTTTTACTTAAGTTTCAAATTTTCTCAAATATACTTAGAGATGATTTAAATCTAAGCCCTTTGAGTTGCTTGATGTAACCCTTGAAGAACTCAGGCCCACCGAGCTCATTTGCAAAATGTTCTTAGCTAACTGGACTACAATTCTGTCTTCTCTATTTTCCTGGCTCTGTCAGATATCATCTCAATTTTTTCAGCTCCTACTTTTGCAATGGACCCAGAAGATGGCAGGTGGGACGAGACCATGTGAATCACAGCCGAGGGTGAAAGCTGAACATGGACACAGCTGCAGAGGCAGCCTCCACCACAAAAGTAACTGGCTTTGGGCAAGTGGGCAAGGAGGTGAGGTAGGCATGATAGCCCCCGAGGACATAGTGGCCTACGTGAACACCAGTGTGATTTTAGCATAAGGTTAGCAAACTATGTGTAACATAGGTATTGAAAAATCAAGACCTTATTGTTGAATTAGCCCGTCCGATTCTCTGTCTAGAGGGGGAAAACGAGGGAAATTCCTTCTTGAATCCTATTTGGTAAAGTATAACCGCTGACATTCCACTGTGTGATCTTTGGGGATGTTGAATGTCTTTAAAAAATAACATAATATTTTCTTTTCATTTGTCTTCTTTTAATTTCATTTATCTTGATTTATCCTTAATAAGCTTGTTTTACCATACAAGAGAAAGTTTCCATCATAGATGTCATTCATGATTCCAAGTTGTAAAATCATCTGTTTTGCTGATGGATGGATGTCCAGATAGCATTGAGTGGGGGAGGCCTAATCCTTCAATCTCCACCAGCAATTAGGCTGGATTCATAAACAAGAACACATGTATTGATTGGAATTCTTAGGTACTTCCTTAGCCTGGTTTACAGAGTCTTAATTTTTCTCCATGTGGTGTATATGGGAGAAGTTGGGGAGGTCAAGAGAAAATAAGCACAAGTCAAAGAGAGACTTGTAAAATAAACAGCAACATCTGGCAAATGACTTCCTCCCATGTACATAGGAAGGACTCTTATTCAGGGCAGTGAACGAGAAATGTTTTTCTTGGCAGCGTCTTAGCTTAATGTCCATCAGATCTGGGAATGAGCTTTACTCAGGTTTATAATTTTCCTCTTGCTGATGGTGTGGGCTCTAAGGCCTGATGCTCGCCACGGCAACCATTCATTTGGCCGTTCTTAAGAATCATTAGGCTTACTTTGAAGTGTTTTCAAAAGATGTTTAAACATTAAAGATCTTATAATTCTTCATTATCTAAAATTTTATTTATATCTTCTTAGTGAACTATATTATTTACTTTGGTGATGTCTAGTATTGAATTTCTTTTTCCTCAATTAACAAAAAGAACATTAAATTCTAACAATTCAGTATGTCTCTGAAGACATACCAGTATGGCAGAAGCCCTCTGTAATCTCTTAATGCATAGTTATTCACACTAAATGATTAATAAGATACTGATTTGTAATAATTTATGTTATTTTATATCTCCTCACTGGTTTTATAAAGGGCACTTTCAGGTCTTTTCTTACTAAGGTAGACTTTTTTATTGTTTTCACAAATTAAAGAAGAAAAATAGATGTACTATATATTGGGAAAAAAAAAAACCACAGAAGTTTATAAAATAGAAAACTTTGGCATCTCTATTCCAGGCCACATCAGTGACAATTTCTTGAGTTTGTGTAACTGAAAAACTAAATATTAAAAAAGTATTACTTTCATATGGTATTCACTATTTTTAAATTAATATTAAAGATAGCAAAACTTTCCAATTCTATTGTGGGAGTGCTGTAATTTATTGCTTCTCAGTGCAATAGGGATTGAGCCATATTTTCTTTATTATGGGGAAGAGAATGGGATAATAGTGTATCCCTCCAGAGGGGAAAGTGGGTTAGAGTGTCCACTTAATTTCCCATATCTCTTCCCTTCCTCCACTTCTCAGTCATTGCCATTTATGAAAACCAGATGGAAGCAAAGTGATTTACACATGGAATAATTCTATTTTATGTTATGAGAAATGCGGATGTCCCGGTTCCATGATATTTATGATAATGTTGTTTTCCTAGGTGCAGGCCATTCACACAGTAAATCCATCTGTTTCTCTGAAGCCATGTGTTTTGGATGAACGACTCTCAAAAAGGCTCATGAACTTCAGGTAAGGATCTGTGTCCATGACCTACAAGGGAAAGAGAAAAATTCTGGGATGTCCAAAGGGGGAAGTTATTGGAGTAGCAGTTGTGTGACTAGCAGGCCTTCCAGGAACTAAGCCATGCGTAGGAGACTGCCAAGAAACCCTGTATGAGTGACAAAAGCTGCCACGGACACAGACCCATAAATCAATTTCCCCCACTCTACATTGTTTTAGAAAAAGCAGCATCAAGAACATCATTTACCTTCTGGAATGGAGCACAATGGCATTTAGAGAAGAAAGAGGCTGTTTCTCTCTATCTGGAGGCGTTTGACATTTGACGCAAGGGTTATCTTTTGAGTTGGTGACTTGGGCAGTGAGGCAGGGGTGTAGAGGAGCACCCATGAAGAGTTCACCTGTCATTTATTTTTTAATATGATGCGAAGCGCTTTGTTCCTGATTCAGTATCTCTCTCCAGAGTACCAGATGCACATGATCAACTAGCCACTGCCCGTTTCTCCTTAGATATGTCACAAGTAACTTCATTTGTTATGGCATTTTAGAACAGACAGTAACTCAAGGGAATTTCTTATAGAGATTAGGGCTGTCTAACCTGAAGGGGAAGGAATGCAACCATAAGAAGGCATGGGAATCAAGGTTTGGTTGGCCGCCTGGGACTTCGTGCCTTGTCTCTGCTCCTTGTTTCTGTTTGTAGATTTCACTTGCTCTGCTCTGCTGTGAATGTGGCCGGCATTGTGTGGCTTCTTCATCGCTCACAAGTGTATATATCATAGTTTTGGCTACATCAAGAGATTGAGTTATTTCTCTTTTGGTCCTTAGTCTTCTAACAAAGGCTAACAGAGTTAAAATAATGTACACCATCATCCCAACCTACAATATTGAACAAAGTAGTTAGTGAAAAAATATGTAGATAGTAGGACAAAGGAGAGGTTGGAGGAAATTGCATTTTGTCTAAAAGATCAGTGTGTACTCTGGCAGGGGTTTAATTCTTGCCTAATAAACAAGGGCAAGAGCCTGGAGGTGTCCCTTTCTGTAACATGAAAATTTCTAGGAAGCTCAACTGTGGAGGAGCTGGAAAGACCAGGCTAGAACTGGCATGCACGCACCCTGGGGCAGGACTGGCAAAGGCGAGATAGGTTCCTATTTCTAGAGGCTCCGAATTCTGGATCATTTCCTGAGCTGCATGTGGAAAGGAGCAAGGCAGACAACTAGCATCAGGGAGGGTGTGGAAAATGAGGACTTAGTCTTAGGAACACTTACTGGGTCTAAGGGCAGAGTAGAAATGGTGTTTATTAAAAGTGAACCAACCACGTATATAACTCAACCCACAAGCTCCTGCGAGGAAGAGACGGGCCTGGGGGTCTGGCAATGGGGGTAGGGTGGGTGAGGAGTGTCCTGTCAATGGGCAGGAAAGGCTCCTCACCCTATTCACATGACAATGTCATTGCTGAGCTGAGAAAAATGTGTAAGAGCTGTGTATTTATATACTTTATCAGTCAAAGTCAGGATATGGAGAATCTGTGAAAAATCATTTTCCTAGTCAATTTATGCACATTTAGCAAGAATATTAACTATAACTTGAACTGCTCTTCTCCCTGACTTACATTATAATCTGGACACAGTTTCTTCTGCATAAAATACAATAGTATAACAAGAAAACAGATGATCAGCAGTAACCTGTTGTGAGGAAAAGCTTTATTTTAATGGTGAATCTACAAATTTATCTTTTTCTTAAAAAAAAAATACAGCCAAAGACACATGTTTTGCATAACCATTTCCTCTCTTCCCATGTTTCACTTCTGTTGTCCAGGCTAGAGTGCAGTGGTGCGATGGTAGTTCACTGTGACTCCAAACTCCTGGGCTCAAGCAATCCTCCTGCCTCAGCTCCTGAGTAGCTAGGACTATAGGCACGTGACACCATGCCTGGCTAATTTTTTTATTTTTATTTTTGTAGAGATGGGGTCTTGCTATGTTGCCCAGACTGGTCTTGAGCTCCTGGCCTCAAGCAATCCTCCTATCTTGGCCACCTAAAGCACTAGGATTACAGATGTGAGCCACCACACCAGGCCAGAGACTTTTTAATGTGCATTATGTATATTAACTCATATAATTCTCCTAACAACCCTTTGAGGTAGGTACTACTATTACTCCCTTTTACAGATCAGTAAACTGCACTTGCTCAAGGATATACAGATTGTAAAGAGAGAGCCAGGATTTGAACCCGAGCAACATTGACCAGAGCTGACATGCCTTGCAATTCATGAAAGCAGAGAAGGTTAGTTTCAAGAGTCTATGTGAGGACAGTGAGCACTGGGTCTAGTAGCCAAAGATCTAATCTCTGGGGGTAGGTACCTGAGAAATTTTTGGATGAATGAATATAATATTTCATTGTCATAATAATCCTATGGAGCATATAAAGTATAATCTCTTGGGAATTTTTCATTAATTTTTCTCACTTTTTAACTTCTATTTTCATAGACATGCATGTGAACATGGTTCTGAATTTAAATTAGTAGCTATAACTATTCACAAACTAGCCAAATGCAGTCATTTGCTTATTGATTTTCCCAGATCATGCTTGTGTTTAGAAGCAGGATGGTGGCAAAACACCTCCGTTCTCCTACACCCCACCAGGTTACAGTTGGATAAAAAATGATTTTTATCCATCCTTTGGCCATCCTTAGTGTCCATTTGTGGGTGGATATTTTGGTACTTGTATAATCTTTCATAGCCTTCTCGAGGAGCTTGGGGGCAGCCAGAAGGATTCTAGAAACTAAAATCATATTAATGACAGCTGGAACATAATATCTCTATCCACATCTAGTTGGCAAGCTAATCACATTCTTTCAGCAAACTGATTACATTCTTTCCAGTTTAGCTTTCACTAGATTTCTTCCTAAGGGAATCTACAAAGAGAGTAGGGAGTAGAAAGAGTCCTTTATCTTTCACGAAGAAAAACCCTATTATTTTCTTTTGTTCAAGACATTCATTCATCCATCCAGAAAGGTGATGTTGCCTAAGGCAAGGGATTCAAGTGGGGATTGAAACTCAGTACAATGAAAGAGAGCATCCCTAATTCATGTAATATTTAGCTAGAAATTTCTTATTGTTGGTCTTATACCTAAAGGTAAAGGACTTGGAGGGGTTTCAGAGCTTACATTTCATTATTAAATAATCTGGTCTCAGGTTTCTGCCAGAAAGTATGTTCATAGATTAAAAGAGTAGTCGTCCAAGAATTGTTAAATAACAAACCTATTGATGTCAGTATTAAGTTTTAGATCAGTCATATTTGTAAAATCAAACTCTGGAAAGAATAAGTGGAATGCAAGATAAATATTAAAGAGAAAATTCTCCTTTGAAAAGTACTCTTGCTCCCAATCTGGTCACTTTCTGCCCAGAGCTGTATATCAAGCCCTTCTGTAGGTTGTCTTCATGAACGGAAACTAGCCTGTAGAAATGCTTAATGCAATAAGCAAGTTTTAAGGGAAATGAAATACTGTATATACCTTTGATCACCAATGATGATCTGTGAATAGTGTGCAACTGTGTTAATATCAATACTCCAACCAATGTTTTGTTTATTTAAAGGATAGCTTGATGGTTTCTGTCTTCATTGGGCACCACTATCTTCTACTTAGAAAGATCTAACAGCCGCTTAACTCAGTTTTTAAAGTAACATATGATTTTGGGCCTGTAATCATCTTGTGATTTTGATCAAAATCAGCATGAGTTTGGTCCTATAATATGCCCTTATTTCAGAAAGTACAAGTTGACCAGAGTCATTAGTCCTTCTAACAATAATTTCTATGGAAAAAGCATGATTTAGAATCACCTGGACCTTCAAATAGAAATGTCTTGTCAATTAATCAATAATATTTGTGAAGCATGCATCAGGTAAACAGCTACTGCCCACATCATATTATTTCATGGGTTAAAATTTAAATACTGTCTTAGTATCCGGGACGTGGACCACATTTAAAGCTATTGCTCTAACGTATGTAGCCCAGTTTGGTGCATCACCTTTAATTTATACAGTTTTTTTTTTTTTTTGTTTGTTTTCTACTGAGGACATGCTTTATTTAGCTTAATTTACCTACAATACACTAAGGCATAAAGCTGGTGATATATCTGATTTCATAGAAAAGTAATGTGGACTAACTATCTAATAGTGTGTATAAGCACTACAGAAATTTTATAAATTTAATGTAGGAAAAAACTTTAAAAATTTTTTTATTTTAATTCTCTTAAATATAAGTTAGTAGGCTCATATGTTCGCTTCTTGGCTAAAATTCTTCATTAAAGTTGCAGTCAGTCACAGTTGATTGCAATGCCTCAGTGCTTGTTTTAGAGTCTCTAAAAGATCATTCCCTCCAAAAAAATTTTCACTGCTAGACTATAAGCACAAAAGGACAGTCTTTAGAGCTTAAAGATAGTTAAAAGAAATGAAAGAAATAAAGAAAAAATAAAGGCAGCTTAAAATGTTTATCTAATTGTTCAGGCATGCATATTTAAATGAATTCTTTATCAACTCTCACAAGTATTCTCTGAAGCCTTGTGCTTCAGTCAAAAGAACATTTAATTCCTTGCCTTTTTGCAAAGGTAAAATTATTCTTGGAAACTTTCCTGAAGAAGGTTGTTTTTTAAAGAACTGTTCACATTTCTTTCCTTTTGCATTTGCTTAAGGTAGGGAGGGGCGGATGAGGAGCAATAGAAATCAAGCATGGGATGAATCTCAGCTTAACCTTGTTATATATAAGGTGTAGGAGACAGTTTCCATTGCACTTCCTGCTAGCAATGACCTGGAGGCATTTCTCTGTCTAGTTATCATCCCATAACAGCTCCTTTCTTGCCAGGTCATTAAGATCCCCTGCAAGCCCCTGACAAGCTCTGCGGCTCAGGAACTCAAGATTAATACTTTAGGGAGAGTTTGGGAATTCTTTGTTATCAAATTGATCTATGAGAGTTTTTCTTTATCTACTGGTGTCAGGAGTGCAAGGTTGCTGTAGAGAGAGTGGAGCTAACATAAACATAAGCATGGATACACATTTTAAATACGTTCTCTCTAGCCTTTCCCTTTCTGTTCTCTCTTATTTACCTAAATGGTTAATTACCTTTCTTGAAGATTAGTATCTGTCAAAGAAAAATGAAATTTAGCTCCATGTTAGACTAGGGCTGACACTGTAGTTTGGAGTAATAATTCAATCTGATGTGAACAAAGTTGGTGTTACCTTAAGGTGATTTTTCTATTGGATCTCTAGAAATCTTCTTAATTGACGAGTTGTCTTTAAATCAAGTATTTTCCTTGCCCACACCTCACCTTTATTAGTGGAGAGAGCCTTGATGGGTAAATGTGATCTTTCCTGAAGCCCATTCACTTTTCTGGGTTTGGCTACTCTATCTGTATGGTGAAAATTTGGATTGGATGGTTGCTAAGGTGATTCCAGCTGCTTGGGCTTCATAAATCATAAGATGTGCTATAAGCACCAAACTTACATTCGTTATTAGTTGTCAACATGACGTACAACCTGGTCTTGCCCTAAAAGCCCATGTGTCAGTTGCAACATGTTAAAATAACTAAGTATGACCTCTGAGATATATTTGTTGGTAAAGGTCAGATGGTTTACTAACTGCATTGGGATTCTCTAACTTCTACTTAGCATTGATATTGGTGTTTATGATGAAAGAGAGGGAGAAGGATGATTATCAAGGATGATTGTTCCAAGTTAAGTGACACTGTTAGGTTAAAATTGTGGTGATTTTTATGATAATCATCATCACACATTAAGTCCCTATGGGCTTAAGGCATTGTCCTGGTTAAAACAGATTGATAGGGAGAGGCCAGGATCTAGGTGATTTAGCCAGGATCTCGGTGGCTTCTATGCTAACCTGCAAGGTCTGGTGCAATGTAGGGTGTAGGAAACCTGTTACATCAACTGAAATGCAAAATGTTTTGGAGCGGGTC
Source organism: Varecia variegata (assembly GCA_028533085.1). Lineage (NCBI taxonomy): Eukaryota > Metazoa > Chordata > Mammalia > Primates > Lemuridae > Varecia > Varecia variegata. The sequence goes on from CM052440.1 coordinate 121,151,706, forward strand.
TGAGGAGGAAGAGGGAGAGCTTCCAAAATATGGCAACCTAATGAGAACAGACTTATTCTGTGCATTGTGAAAAAGAATGTATGTTGACAATGATACAGGAAATAGCACTTACAAATAGCAATTATAAACTGTCTCAGGTAATCATTATTAGTTTGGGACGGCTCCCACCAATGCGTCAAAAGTAAATATTCAAATAGAAGGTAAATATTCCAATAGCACCTTCAGATCCCTTATATTCTATTAAATAAATTGGAGGAAGCAAAATGGGGCCCACTAGACCTGTAAGAGTGTGCAGTTATCCTACACAAGTGACAATCCACAGGATCCCAGTGTAGGAAGGGTGGAGGGGAAATTAGTCACAATTTGGAGATGGATTAACTTCTTTAGGTCCCTAGGTGCCATTCAGTACATACATTTTTGCACTAATTAACACCCTTGGGTCTAAGTATTCATGCAGGTCAAAAGGGAAATGGCTTGTTCCCCAGACATCAGGAACAGAAGGACCATTATTATTGTTTATAATAAAATATTGTACTTACCCTACACCTTTGATCCTAGCTCAAAGGCTTTTTTTCCTTTCCAAACACTCTCATTAACCCCAGCATCATCACTGGGATTAAGTGGCTGAAATGTTGTATTATTGTCTCCATTTTTAAGAGGGAAGGACTGGTCTAGGGAGGCAGCAATTTGCTCAGGCCACGGTGAGTCAGAAGTGAGAAAGGGACAAAAAATCAGGACTCCTGGCTTTCCTTCCTAGGCTAAAAATATCTCAGCTGATGAAAGGATGTCAGGAACTGACTCCAGAAATGAGCAAATGGTTTTGCTTTTCCTGATCACCCCCTTCTTACCCGAAGGACTTTTCATTTCATAGAAGAAACGTGGGGAGTTTCTCCTTTCCCCAAGATAATTGAAGAGGGTCACAGGTCCACTGGGTACCAGCATTTTTGTTTTAAAAAGTGTTGCAAGCCCACCCTCTTACAGCATTTTAAAACATTAAAAATAATCTGATAATGCATTCTAGAAGATCCACTTGTGAAAGAGACCCTCAAAAAGGACTAGATCCTGTAAGTATTGAATAAGGAAAAGGTCTATTTCAGCAATGGGAGCAACTGAGATACCACAGAACTCATCAAACACAGACATGTGAGAACTCCCAAGAACCTGGACTCACACTAGGTAGGCAAATGACCTCTAACCCATGTCATTTTGTGCCTTATTCTCTCTATGGATCTTCGAGTTTTCCTCTCCAGTTTCCAAACAAATACTTCATTGCTTCAAATTACGGGATTTGTCTGAGAGCTGATCTGTAGTTTAAAAATAGAAGACTGTACCTTCCATGACAAATTGGTCTATAGCAGTCCCCCAGGGGAGGTAGGATTCACTGAGACAATTTTAGGTTTCCTGTATTTACAAAAGCATTTGCAACTTCAGGGAATAGGAGCTCATTCATCATAGCTAGGGGAATCAGGTATGATAGAAGAACCAGTTTTTGAACAGAAATAAATATGTTCCTCTTTTTCTGTTTTCTATGTATGTTATTGCTATTGGGTGACTACTGGGTCTTCATTTAAATCTACATTATCAAATAGATTAAGAACATAGGCTTGGAAGTTCTTAAACCCTTGTGTAACCTTGGACACTTAACCCCACTAAATCTCAGTTTTCTTTTTTGTGAAATGGGGTGATAATCACACTTCCCATATGGTAATGAATGAGGAAATGCATGTCAAATGCTTCACATAGCGCTTGGCACACAGTAATAAGTCAGCCAATATTGGATATTATTATTGATCCCTGGTAGTCTTGACTTGTAAGTAAGATAGTTAAGGCTTAAAGGCATATTGAATGATGCTTGGAAGTGGCCACACATTTCAATGTTTCACCCAATCCCTTTGCTAACTTTGAAGGAACAAGAGGGGTCCTAGGGGATCTATGAAATCCCCGTTTCTCTGGTTTATCTCCAGGATTTTATAGTCTACAATTTTCTGCTCAGATCTTTCTTCTTGTCTAAAAGAATTTCATCACACCTCAGGCAGCTACTTGAGTCCCTATTTGAGCTACTTGAGTCCCAAGTGCTTGGGTTGCCCCATATAAGCAGAGAATAATTTCAACTTCTTAACAGTTTTTTTGGGAAATAAGTCACAGAAATTTGTCTATTTGATCATAACTGTCTTATGATGCACATTTTATATCTATGCAGTTAGAAGGAAGAGGCCATTATCTGGCAGAGAGTCTACTGCAGTCATTCTGTATTTAGCCTGAATACTAGAATCATCTAAGTGTGATTCCGAAAATTGTCAGTGCCCAGACTGCACTCCAAACAATTCAACAAAATTTCTGGAGGTGAAACCAGGCTTCACTTTTAAAGCTTCCTGGGAATTTCCCAGTGCAGCTAAGGTTGAAACCCACTCTAGTGTTGGCCCTACACTTCAGCAAGCCTCAGAAGGACACGGAGTCTGGTGATTCCAGAGATCCACCCTCGGAGACTCTGCATTCGGTAGGTCTAGGTTAAGTCCCGGAGATTTTCACATTCCCAGTGTTTCCCCAACTACCTTCCTTCTGGTGATTCTGGCTGAGTGGTCTTAGGACCACACATTGGGAAACATTGGTGTTCACCAGTGATCTGTTTTGTGATCTCATTTAAAAATTCATAAGGTCCTAAACCAGAGTAAAAACCTCGCCCATGATATACCTTACTCAGTCTCTTCCAAGTAGCTATGTAAGTAACTTCAGTTTGCTTTCAGAGGTGTGGCCAATTTTAAATTAGCACCTCCTAGTTTTGGGGCTGGCATCTTGTGAACCTCTGCAGAGTTGCTTTAATTCAGCAGACAAGAGGTAGGAACTGCCGCTGCTTCCAGAGAGGCTCCTGGGACTATCTCTAGAGTCTGAGTCCCCTTGCAAAGCTGGATTTGCCCCCAGGGCAAATCATTGTTTAACTAATTTTATCAAACTTTAAAAATAGCCTTTCATTAAATTATCTTTTAAGGTTTCAACCAGTTACTGAGATTCCTATAACCTTACCATGGTTTTATTAAACGAAAGCCTTTCTGACTGGGCCACATGAGAGGCTCTTACATTTAATGTCGGACTTCCTGTTTGCTTTGTAATAAAATACAACTAAAATTTGCACATGTTTAATTTTTCTCAAGTCTCCTTTCAGCTTCTCAGGCTTGACATTCCTTGGAGACACACCATGTATTTTCCCTCTTGTGAAATCTGAGCTGTAAGCACACTCCATGTTTAACCCCTGCAGCCAGACTCTAGTATAAATTGTTCTTGGGAAAGGCCAGCAGGGTATGGTTTTCAAAAAATCTTTCTTTTATTATTGAGTTTCAAGCCAACTATACTAAAAAGTTTTGAAAATTTAAAAACAAAAACAAAAGCAGAAGACGAAAAACAAAATTGTTAGAGCTTTATATTTTTAGGGCAAAATGATTATACTCTTCACTACACAATGCCAAACATGCAATAACATACATCAGCTTTTTACAGCGTTAGGGTATTCACTAATTAACGTGACGATGTGGTGATATCACGGGCCCTTTGGACACAGCCAATCTTATAATTTATGGCCTGTGGGACTAAGATTTTGTAATCTGAAACTGATAAGGCAAATTGAGAATAGCCATTCCAGCCCTTTATCCTTGGTTCTGAGAATAGTTTATGGTGACTTATGCAGCTGCTCTCATCTCTGCTGTTCACAGTATGAGAGTTGTGAACCTTATCTTGCACGTGACTCTCAGTGCATAGGTATCCTGGTAAGAACCAGTTTCTAGCTCTGGAATTAGCATATAATTCTGGAATAAAAATATTCCTGGTGACCCGTGGGCTCAGGACCAAGGAAAAGGTGCCCCACTGAACTAAGATGGGGTTTAGTCACGACAAGGAAAACAGAACCATGCCCAGAATATACTCCATTACCAAACAGTAGTAGAGTGAGGGGCCTTAGGTGGAGGGAGACTTATCTTCAAGTGCATCCATTCATTCAACAAACATTTTAAATCACTTACCATATGCCAGGTTCAATTTGGGCATTAGGATACAGCAGTGAACAAAAATTGCTATCTTTATGGACATTACATTCTAATGGGAGGACACGACAATAAGCAAAATAAAAACGTGAATTCTATAGTATGTGAGATAGCAACAAGTACAAGGGAGGAAAAGCAGTCAAAAAGAAGAGAGAGAATGGTAGGGAGAGTGGTGTTGTAATTTCAAAAATAAAAATAAGGAAGGCCTTATTGAGAAAATGACATTTGAGTAAGGTCCTGAGAGAGGAGAGAGAGTTATGTGGGTGTTTGGAAAGAGCAGTCCAGAGAGAGAAGTACATGCAAAGGTCCTGAGGCAGGGGGCAGGGAGGTACCTCCCTCTGTCAGAAGCAAAGGGCCTGGATCTTTAGGGTTAGCTGGAATCTAGCACTGATTGGAGTTGACCAAGTGGACTTGGTTAGCCATTTATTCACTGTGCTTGGAAATAGAGACCCCTCCTAACCTCCCACTTCTCCTTATCTTTCTCTGCTCCTCTTGCCTTCTGCTTTCTCCCTCTCTCCTGGATTTATTCATTTATTCCTCTGTTTAAAGTTTTCTTCTTTCTCCCAGCAAGGAGACTGTAAAGATTCTGCATTAAATGGCCGTGGCCTTGTCCCCCAAGGAAACATTCCAAAAGGTGACCCTGATACCTTATAACCTTAAGGTTATAAGACTCTTCTAGCCACACGAGAACCACATGGCAGAGATAATTACGTTTGATAACCCATCTTCATAGCGGAAGTTACATGTGCCAATTTGCTACAGAAAACTGGGCTGTATGCTGGCCTGTATGCTGGCCTGCTGAGCTGGTATAGACACCTCTGGGAGGGGCCCCGGTGGTGTGGGATGCAATGCACAGGCCTTGGCAGCAGGCAAATGTGAGTTTGAACTCTAGCGATGAAATTTTCTGGACATGTTTCCATCATTACAAGTTTATAGGAGGGTTAAATACGTGTCAAACACCTCATTCGTAATTGGTGGCCAATAAACTGTAGGATTACCTTTATAAACGTTTAGGCATAAACAGTGAAAGGAATCCAGTGAAGGCAGAGAAGAGAGAAGGAAATGGAGTAAAGGGATTTCTTTTAGGAAAACAAAGAGGAACATATTTGTAGGATGGAGGCAAGAGGCCAGTGGAGATTTAAAAGGTGAAAGGCCATGCCCTTTCACTTTCGCACATTCTTGCAAGGAAGGCTGCAGAGAGGACCCTGTTGTCATCACTTTCTCATAAGCCTGCCTCTGTGCCTCACAGCGGGTCACGAATAGACTTGGGGTGGAGTGACGGGGGCCACAGAGATCCTGGTGGCCATGTTTGTTGACAATTACCTTCTGGGTGTGGACTCGGTTGCTGATAACAACCGTAGCTTAAACTAACGTGATATATGGTCTGTGAACGTGACCTGTCATGAGAAAGAATTAGTCCCAGTCAACCTTGGTGGAGAGGGGACTTTCAGTTTGGCTTCTTTGAGGTTTGATGACTGTGGAAAGATGTCCCCAAATCTCTTCCAAGGAAATAAGAGCATGAATATAAAGTGTATATGTGATGTCTGGCACACAGGACATGTTCAATCAATGGCTATTGGCTACTGTAATAATTTTAATAACATATTATCTAATTATATCTGAAGGATTGATTTTTATTCTAAATCTGGTAGGATATTAATTCATTTAAGAATCAAGTAGTGTTACATAAAAGTAAAATTGTCACAGCTGGAAATAGCAAAATAGAAAACAACAATTCATCTCAATAGTTATAGGGCTAGGAGAGACAAATTTGTATTAAGCCACATAAACTAACAACGTTTTGCCTGGATAAAAGAATGATACTAGCATCCAAAGCAACTTGAGACTTCCTTTGATTCTAATCTCTCAAAATAAAATGCAACTCTTTAACTTATTCTCTGTGTCTCCCCTCCTACCCCCCAAAATACAAACTGCTTTAAAAAAAACTTTAATTAATCATTATCTGTGTGAAGGAAAAAGTTGCTGCCTTTTATAATAGATGAAATGATTCCATACTCACGTATACATGGGAATGGAAATAAAATCCAAAAAAAGAAATATAACTTACTGTACTTGAGAATTGTGTGTCACTGAACACCCAGTCAGGATAAACTGACTTCCCTCTTCTTGGTCGAGAAGAGAACATTACTTATGGGAAAAAAATAAAGGAAGCTTGGGAAAATGATGCAGGCTTTTTCTGTACTCTAAAATCCATGCACTTGTATGCAAGAAACTCTTGTATTATTAATATTTTATCACTTACTATATGCTACGTGTTCCAGTATATTTCCCACATTGAACACACATGGCAATCTCATGTGAAAAGCATTGTTATCCTCATTTGCAGTTGAGAAAAGGGATTGCAATATGTATCTTCCACCAGCTAGCACCATGCATAGAACCAGAGATGGGATTTGAACCTCTGTCCATGCACTCTAAATAGATGTTTCCACTCCATCATTTTGTCGGTGAGATGTTTTCTCTTCTCTTCCTACTTGGCTTCTACCCACACCATCTCTTCCTTCCCACTGATATGCTCTGCCTTCCATTCTACTATAGCCTACATTTGCCATCTACTGCTCCTGAACCGCCTGTATAAATATGTTTTTGGGACAAGAAAATTGTTGATAAAGACATTGTCATGTGGGAAATCCTCTAGGATAATACAGAGTGTGGCTCTTGGATTATGAGTGGTGGGAACTCCTAGCTACTCTTACGAGTTCCCACCATCTGGGAACTTTTTAGATATTCCTTAAAATTTAGAAACTAAACCTGACAATGAAAGTTGCTTACAAATATTAATGGCTAAATATTTCAGTTTCATGAGAAACATTGAGGAGATCATATAAAAATGAAAACCAGAACTTTTAAGGAAATGCGTCAGGTCTTAGTTTTTTAAAATTTACTCCCCTAAACATTTCTATCTCATATTCATGATCTACTTACATTTTTTATAGTAGTTTGTTTTTTAAAAGACTTGTATGTTTTTCTTCTATGATTCACTCAAACTACTGCAGGATGCTCATCACAGCTTAGAACTCCCTTCTGAGCACATTGTCATGATGAACACCCACACAGAGATTTATTGGTGTGCAATATGAATCTTCACTCTAAAGGTGAAAAATTATTTGTTAGCCTGGAGTGAATATCTCTGGAAGTGTTTTCATAGCTGTCCTCTGCAAATCATCTCAGGGTGGGCCCATCACTGTCTCATACTATAGGAAGGGAGGGCTGTTAATAGCAGCCACTTCCTCTTGTGTACAGTGGAGAGAGGGTCGACTCTGGACTGTCCCATCATGGCCTTGAAAGATGATGATTAACTGAGAAGTCACTTTAGCTTGCTGATTGATTCTCATTCGTGGATGGTCGAAGGGCGAGCTTGTACACCTCTAAGACCTGGAGCACATCACGAATACCTCTGGTTCTGTCTCAGCTCATGCTGACAATATAGAGACATACTGCAGAAGAGCACATTTCCTTTCATTTCAAAGTTATTTGTGACAGCTTCAAATCTGTACAACTTGGAAAGACTTGAAAGTATGGATTCTCTTTTACGAGAACATGAACCTTTGACTTTTCTTTCTGGAAGAAATAAAAGACCGAAGAAACACTATTTCAATCTTCACCATGGGTTTAATTACTTTGGAGCCTTCTCCTGTGCCTTGGCCTATTGGGCAATCCACAGCTATGAATCACCTAAAGACCAAATATGCACGCAATTACAAATGATTTTGAAAGACAAAGAGAATTGAGAAGCATTTGTTCTACATATATCTTCATTTTAGCTGCGTGAAAACCCTTAACCTTTGGAGCGATATCATTACGTGAAATAACATATGCGACGTAAAATGTTTCGTTTTTAACAATTAAATCTAATTCTGTGTTTTTCATAGTCTATAAACATTTCATTAATAGGCAGAATACCTAATAGGCAGAATGGTTTTGTGCTCTGGAAGAATATTGTTCTTTAATATCTTTCTGTGTGTTTTTCTTGTCTACCCTGTCAAAATGTAATCACATCAATAAAGCAGTGTGTATGTATGGTGGATCAATTGTCTTACTAAAGGGCACACTAAATGCATATCTTCAAATTATAATGCACACAATGTAATTTGTTCCAAAGAATGGAAATATTTACAGCAGGTGCTAATTTTTACCTTCCTTGTATGAATACAAAAATCTACTTAGCAAATTAAAAAAAAAGATCCAGCAAGTATGAATATAAAAAATCAAGTTGGTGAATCAATGGGTGAATTAGGGTCAAACTGCAAATATCTAAACAATGTACACAAATTTTTTTGTAGCTGAAAATCTTTCTACTGGTACAGTGAGTTTGCAAATCAGATCTTCTTCTTTACTTAGTTGCCTCTTCCTTTCTGATTCTGTAGTCCTCAAAAATCTAAGCTTTTCAATGGATTTGTCCTAAAACTTTCCTCAACAGTTTTCCCTTTAATAGATAACAAATGTTAACCAACTATCAAGGAAAATCCAAGACATTGTTCTGGATTAATACTCAGTATGTGTGATAAGAGAAATTCAAGAAAATGTCCCTAAATATCCATATGTACACATAGAATGAGGATGAGTTAAAACCAGGTAATTAATTACCAGATTTTTTGTTGTTGTTGTATACATTGAATTGCATTTTAATGGTGGCTTGTAATGTGGCATTAGCTAACCAGAATACCCACAGAGTGACACTGGGGGCACTTAGAGGAGTCTACAGGAAAGTTCTACCCCAGGCACCCAAAAGTGAAGCCTCTAATCATTGATCCTCATTTGTAATCAGGGAATTTCCAAGCATCTCCTAGTGTCTTATTGTTAAATGTGAACGGACAATCACAAGCTACTGTTCACATAAAGAAATCTTTTCCCCAGAAACAGACAGACAAAAATAAATGAAATGGATTCAGAAGAAATATAGATAATTCAGGAAACAGAAGGAACATTCCACTGTACATATTCAGAGATAAACAAGGATTACATTCATAAAACAATAAATGGATGCTATGAAAAAGGAGAAATGACAAAAGAAGTTTGGCAAGTTTGATCTGTGATTGCTGAAATAAAGAATTGAGTAAAATGGTTGGAAGACAGTTAATGAAACCTCCCAGACAATGAAACAAAGAGCAAAGGAAATTGATTATTTTAGGAAAAGAATGAAAGATAAGAGTTTATCTATGATGTCCAAAATTTGAATAAAAGGAGTTCCAGAAATAAGGAACAGATAAAACAAGAGTCGAAAAATTATCACAAAGTAATGGAATATTTCCTAAACAGATGGATATGGGTCCAGTGAATGCCCTGTAGCATAACTTTTAGAGACACACCCGAAGCACTTAATTATAGACCAGGGATACAGAGAAAGATTCTAAAATTTCCAGAGAGAAAAAATAAAATAAAGTCACTATTAAAGGTATAAGCATCAAAATAACATCTGATTTATAGCTGCACTAGGTAGTAGAAGGCAATGGAGTACTTCATGATTTTGAGTGCAAATGATTTCCTACTTACAATTTCATGTCCAGCCATATTATCAGTAGAATTTAGCTAAAAGGAAGACATTTTCACACATGTGAGGATTCATGCACTCATACCATCTTTGAAAGCTCTACTGAATGTGCTTCATCATAATGAAGATAGAAATCAAGAAGAGGAAACATAGTGTCCAAGAAACAGTGACTCCAACTCAGAATAGTGAAAACAATATTCAAGGTGACACCTGGGCAGTAGCCATCAGGGCAGATTGGAGCAGGAGGACTGGGGGCTCTTGCTCCAATCTGAAGCAGGAAGGAGATAGCCTGGAAATAAGGGGCACTTGGTGGAACATGTGACATAGCAGGCCAGGAGAATGCCTCATAGCAGACATGATGGGGCATTTGGAAAAAATAATGATATCAGTATTGAAATTACATACATCAAGAAAGAAGGCAACTATTAAATTCAGGAAAAGTGATATAAAGAGTATAAGAAAGAAAATGTAGCCCTTTTATAGATCCTTTGGTATTGGCTCTGCAGTGAATAATATTTACATAGTCAATTTTGCACATAATTATTAATGTAGCTAAAAATTGTGATGTAACATTAGGAGGATCGGAGAGGGCAGATCATCAGCTTAAGAGCACTCAGTCCTATTCTATAATAATGGAAAGTCAATAGTTAATGTCTAAAATTGACTAATCAAGAACTAGTCACATAATTATACTATATAGAGAAATGGAGATGACTTCCAGGAAAAATAGCTGAAAGAGTTAACAGTGATTAATGCTGGGGAGTGAAGTTGGTGTTGGGGTGGGTCAAGATCTGCTATTTTTCATCACAAGAGTGACCAGATATATTGGATATAACACAGTTCTGGTTTATCTATCATATCCCATATCCTGTTTGGTCTAATATTTATGCCAGACAAAAGTGTCCCCATGTATACAGTAAATCATATAGTCGCCTTAACTACAAACATTTTGGTTCAACTTGATTGTTTTAAAAAGATGTACATATTCCTTTGTTATAAATTTAAAAATGGAAAAAAATGCATATTGGTTGTGATCTTGTCTTTTCTTAGGGTAATGCAAACTGAGAGGCATGTCTAATGTCAGTTGGAAGGTCTAGGAGTGGGAGAGGCAGTGCTGGCATGAAACTTACAATACCTGCTTGTGATCCTACTGTGACAATCGTAGAAATACATCATAAGCAACTTCTCATCTGATGACTGACATGAGTGGAGCCCTGGGTCAAATTAGCACTATTTCAGGAAGGCAGTCAACAGTTGGAAAACATGCAGAATTGGGAACTTTGGCAATATGAAATAAATCCTGGCATAAGAAAATGAATGGTATGTTGACAATAGAAAACTTTATTTATGTGTGATTTGAACTCTGCTTCGAGTGAGTAGGCAGAAATGTAAATCATTTTAACCTGGATTATAGCACAACATATGCTGAGAAGACCAGAAGGGGTAGAATGAGAAGGAAACTTGTATTCTCTTCCTCTTCACATATGGGTACTAGAAGAGTGCTATGGTAAGCATGTTAGTCACTGGGACTGCCTGTACCCCAAATCCCATTGCACAAAGCTAATTTTCTTTGGGGTGAGGGAAAGTGGGATAAAGGTAAGGGGGTGGTGGTGGGTGGGAATGTCCTTGAAGTTCAGCCTAATCTGTTGCTTGAAATCAACAATGGGTTTCATGCCAGCCTCAAATTCTGTTAAATGTTTCTTTATAAAGCTGAATTGGACTAAGTCAAAAAGACACTACTTTCTTTTGCTTTTGGAATGATAATTTACTTTAGATGTACTTTAACTTACTCAACACTTTTTTCTTTTTATTCCAAAATATTAAGGGGTTATTTAACTCTCAGTGAAGGTATCTTTTTTTCCTTAATAACCAAATAGTTTAAAGAAGGAGGAGGACCTAAAGCCACCTAGACCTAATCTCTAATAAAAAGAAAGCAAAAATTTTTGGCATGTGTGATCACTTTACTGAAATCTCATAACAGTTATGGGGAAAAATAAAGAAAATTTGTGAAAATGAGCCAAGTTTTTCCTTCTGTATGCTAAAATTTGTGAGCTTGTAGGCAGTAAACTGCTCTATTGTTTTATTGTTTCTTATTATATGTTAGGTGTTTAAGTGTATTTGCCACGTGTAACACACACAAGAATCCTATGAAATAAGCATCATTATACCCATTTTCAGTTAAGAAAAGGGCTTGGTGTATGTATCTTGCATCAGCGTGCAACCCATGGGGGTTTGAACCTACGTCTGTGCGATTGAAAACCTGGTGTTCTTTCCACTTCATCACTTTGTTGGTGCATGCCTAAGTTCTTTTCTCTTCTCCTATTTGGTCTCAGCCCACCATCTCTTCTTCCCCATTGATATCTTCCACCTTCCATTTGATTCTAGCCTACATCTGCTGTCTACTGCCCCAGTATCTCTTTTGTAAAGATTTCTAGGGGCCAGGACAATTGCTGACAAAAAACACTGTCATGTAGAAAATTCCTAGGGCAATGCTATTCAGAATATGGTCCCAGGGCCAGCAGCATGAACATCGCCTGGGAACTTGTTAGAAATGAAAATTCTTAAACCCTGCGTAAGACCTACTAAATCAGAAACTCTGAGGTGCAGGTGCAACCTGTATTTTTGTTATGGGCTAGTTCTATGACAGTCTGGCTGCCCGGTGGGGGAAGGTTGCACTTTAGCTGGGACATTCCTTCCAGGTGACTTTTCTGAAATGCATTCTCATTTTGTCAATTCCCTCTCTCTAACTCTGCACTGGCTCTACCTCCCTCCTAGCTTAGAGTCCAGATTTCTCACCACTGCGCTACCAGGAGGTCGGGGCCCTGCCTATTTTTTTTCTTTTCTTTTTTAATTTGATCTCTCACCACTCTCCTGCTCACTACCCTTTGTTTTGTTCCATACCTAGAAGGTAAAAGGGAATCTTTATGAATAAGCCTCATGGAAACCATATGTTGTCTCTTGGAACACTAGTGTATGCTTTACCCATTTTTTTTTTTTTTGTGGTTACTAAAGTTCTTCATGGGTTTGGTTATTTGATTTTTCTCTCTTTTCTCAGTGACTAATATTAGTGTGAAACTCTGCCTGCTGGCAAACTCTTTTGTGGACAGCTAGAGCTAAGATTTCACACAGTGCAACTGCTGCTATTCTGGTATTTGGGAAGAATAGGCATTGGGAGGTGGTAGGAATATGTTTTATATTACTTCTTCACCACAAAATTAATACATGTTCATTATGCAACATGAGAAAAATTGGAAAACTAGAAGAAACTATTACCCACAGTTCTATCACACAGAAAAGAATCACTCTTGGCATGTGGTTGTATTTCATCTGAATCACTTTTCTGAGCATATTATTTTTACATGACTATTATCACATGAAATTAAATATATCAATGTTTTCCAGAATATATGTCTGGTTTGAAAAATAAGTCATGGTTGGTACAGCAAATTTGGAAAATGAAATACTGATAAAAAGGAAAATTAAAGTTATCATAAGCCATATCACCTGAAATAATCACTGACAATATTTAACTTATTTTCCTATAATGTTTTTTATATATAAAACATCATGCCAGAAATAAGTATTTCTTAAAAGTTCTAGTAATACTCAGGATAATTAATATCAAATGTACAAGATAGCTTTCATTAAATCCAAATGATCTAAACATTAACAAAAGTGAACTTAATTTGTCTTTATTTATTATAAATCTCAAGTTGTAAGGACAAATTACAATCAGGCTAATATTTGAAAACAAAATTTATGTCTGATAACTCCTGAATATTGGCAATATCAGATAAAAGATCAGAACACATGGCATCTACCAGAAAGAAAATACATTACTTTAAAGTTCCCATGGGAAATGAGTTAATATTGGATTGCAAATGAATAAAAGGCTGAATTAATAATAATGTAGTGAAACTGGTTGATACAGAAGAACTAGAAATAGGAACACAGCTATACCATAGGACAGACCAACAGACAGACTTCCTGACAGACACACAAACACATATACGTTCCTTTATAGGCTGAAGACACAACTAGCTTAAAGTAACTGCCTAGAAAACCTGCTAAGCTGGCAGGACTTATGTACACTTGAATGCATAGTCTGGTTTTAAGTAAGATGTTCTAATTTTATTGTGGCTGTTGGTTCCTTAAAAGGCAATATATTTGCCTTTCTACTAGTATTCAGCCCTTTGCTTACCTAGGGATCCAGGCTGAGTTAATACTTTTTATTAATCGGAAAGTTCTAAATCTTTAGTAATCACATGGTTCCTTCAGGCGTTTGTAATCACATTTTTCACTGGAAGGGAGTCTAATTCTCCAACATTGCATCTTTATTAAAACCTTCCAGCTAACATGATTGTGGGAGCAAAACATACTGTAGGGGTGGTAATATTAGTTAAGTGTTCAGAAAGAATGTCTTTGCAGACTTCACATTTGATTATAAAGACATATAAAGATGTAACTTTTTAAATTGAATGTTTTTATTTTAAGATAATCGTAGATTCTCATGGAATTGTAGAAATACTACAGAGATCCCTTTGCCTAATACACTTTACCTAGTTTCACCCTATGGTAACATCTTACAATGGTACAGTATCCCAAATGGATTAAACACATTGATGTTGACATTGATCTAATGCACCAATTTTATTCAGATTTACTGTTTTATTTGTACTCACTTGTGTGTGTGTGTATTTAGTTCTATGCAATTGTATCCCATGTGTAGGTTTGTGTATTCACTACTACCGCCACAGCAGTCAAGATGCAGAACAGTTAGATCACTACACGTATCCTTCATGTTGCTTCTTGCTTTCTCTAATCATGCCCACCTCCCTCCCATTCCCACTCCCATCTCTAACTCTTAGCAACCATGAATCTGTTCTTTGTTTCTAAAATTTCTGTCATTTCAAGAATGGGATATAAGTGGAATCATCATACAGTATGTAACCTTTTGGGATTGGCTTTTTTTTTTTTTTTTGACTTAGCATTTTCTTGAAATTCATCCAAGATGTTGTATGTTTTCAATAGTTTGCTCCTTTTTTATTGTTGAATAACATTCCACAATATGGATATAGGACAGTTTGTTTTACCATTCAGCCATTGAAAGACATCTGCATTTTTGCTAGTTTTTACTTTTTTGAATATAGTTGCCATGAATATCTGTGTACAGGTTTTGGTGTGAACATAAGTTTTTATTTCTTTGGGATAAATGACCAATAGTGCAATGGCTTGGTCATATGATAATTGCATGTTTAGTTTCATAATTGAATTTGAAGTGTTTCTTATAAACAGCATATAGGTGTTTATGTGTGTGTGTGTGTGTGTGTGTGTGTGTGTATTAATCTACTTTGCCGATCTCTGCCTCTTAATAATGGTATAATTAGACCATTTATATTTAAGGTGATTGTTGATATGTTAGATTTTAAGTCTGTCATTTTATCATTTGTTTTCTGTTGTTTCTTATTCCCATTTCTCTTTCTTTGCCTTCCTTTGGGTCACTTGACATTTTTGAGATTCCATCTTGAGTTATTTATATTGTTTTTGAGTGTATCTCTTTTAATATTAATAGCTTCCTTAGTGGTTGCTGTGAGTATTAAGATATGCACGTGTTACTTATCACAGTCTACTGGTATCAACATTTTCCACTTTGTGTGATGTGTGGAAACTTTATTTCCATTTAGATCCATTTACCTTCCCTACTTTTAAGTATTATTGTTTTGTGTATCAGATGGTGTAGATAAAATTCTTTGATACTACTCCTTTCAAGAAGTGTAGCCTAATTCTTGTCCTATGGAGTGTAAGCTGTACTTAGTGACAAATAGAACAAAGTGGGAGTGATGATATGCACTTCAGAGACTAGGTCTTAAAGGGTACCACTCTTTCTCTCTTGGCTTACTCACTATGGTGGAAGCTGGCTGCCATTTTGTGAGCAGCCATATGGAGATGTCCACGTGGTGAGAAACTGAGGATTCTTGCAAATAGCCCTGTGAGTAAGCCATCTTGGAAGTGAATCCTCCAGCCTCAGTCAAGCTTTGTGATACTGCTTTGACTGACATCTTGACTGTAACCTTATGAGAGAACCTGAGCCACAACTACCCAGGTAAGCCGCTTAAGCCACTACATTTTGCAATAGTTTGTTATGTAACAATATGTAACTAATCCAAATATCAACCATGTAGGAAGGCATATTAAATATACTAGGAAATCAAGAGAATATTTTTAACTTCATTTAAAAATCTTACAGATCACCTTTGCTTTTACAATTACAACAGAGTTCTGGACATAAAGCCATTAATATCAGGCCAAGAGGCATGATTTGGCTAAACCAAATTGCCTAAAC
Organism: Varecia variegata; assembly: GCA_028533085.1. Classification (NCBI taxonomy): domain Eukaryota; kingdom Metazoa; phylum Chordata; class Mammalia; order Primates; family Lemuridae; genus Varecia; species Varecia variegata. Next base: position 121,167,592 of record CM052440.1, read on the forward strand.
TGTGAAGGATGTTTGCTCTTTTTTTTTTTCTAACTGGAATAGAGAAGAATCTAGAGCATAGGTCCTTCTAAGTTTCTCAATTTTTCCCTCCCACATGCTCCTTTGCTTTCTTCCCCGCTGAGGCTATAGGCTCTATGGTACCGTTTGTGAAGTTTGTTTCCAATGACTGACCTTGGTCACATATGAAAGCATCCCCAAAACTATGCGCCATGAAAAGTCAAAAAATATCCAAAGCCCAACATCTGTAATGATTTATTGTTAGAATTTAAAGCCATCTGGCACATCTTTTGAATATATTATTTGCTCAGTGCTCTGATTCATTTGCACAAAAGAAACAGAAGAGATTTTGATTTATGATATAAAACAAAACCAGAATTAATTGCTCATTGTCAACTATTTGGTTTCTACCATATTTATGCTCAACTACCCTTTCCTTATTTTGTTTCTGTCTTTAAGAGCTATTTTCTGATTATAAATATACTCTTTGAATCTTATATCACTAGTTTATGTAACAGCTAAAGAAACACTAGAGTGATCACTGGCAGCTTCAGACTATTTTAATAAAGGTGCTGGTTGGGGGAGTTTGGCAGTCTAGTGGGAACTGAGTGCGGGGGCATTTGTGTTGAAGCTACATTGGTCAAGTAACAGGAGATTACAGGGGTGGTGATGGTGGCTTAGGTCCTCCTGCCTTCAAGCCACTTGTTGGCGCTGCCACTGAAAGTAATATTGTGTGGAAACTTTCTTTCTCCATCTCTTTTTTTGGCAGCTCCTCCTCCGCCTGTCTCTTCACTGTTATTCTTGAAAGCAGTGGTTCTCAAAGTGTATTAATAGTATGGATCAGAATCACCTGGAGTCTTGTTAAAACAGATTTCTGGGCCTGCACCTGGAGTTTCTGATGTCGCAGGTCCGCAGTGAGGCCTGCGAGTTTGCGCTTTCCAGCAAGTTCCCAGACGCTGCTGCCGCTGCTGTTGTCCAGACAACACTCAGACCTGCTGCCCTGAAGTTCTATGCTTGGGTGGTAGTCGAGATGCCCAGGACACAGTGAGGCTGGGAGCCAAGACGGCAAAACTGCTTTGCATGAGGCAACAAAAAGAATACATTTTGCTCTTGAGAAAGAGGAAATGAGGAGGAGAGAGAAGGCGGAAGAGAAGTGGAGTGAGCAGGATGGCCTGAGGCCGAGGGGTCAGATAAAGAGCAAGGCAGTCATTGAAACAGACCTGGGAAAGGGGTCCTTGGAGGTCTTTAAAAATCCCTTCTTCATATCTGGACAAATCTTAAAGTACTCCAGTTTCACTCATTTCCTTGTAAAGTGTGTGTGTGTGTGTGTGTGTGTGTGTGTGTGTGTGTGTGAGAGAGAGAGAACACGCACATGCTTGTGTGAGGAAACTAAGGCAGATGCGATTTGGCTACAGGTTGGTGTGATTCAGAGCAGAGAGCACATGTGAGGTGTCGAGGAGATCAGCAGCCTGAAGAAACGCAGGCTTGTGGCCAGCGCTGATCTGTAGCACATTAGTCCCTACACTTCAGTCCTCCCCGCAGTGGAATGTACAGTTATCTTGGAGAAAGATTCGGGCATAAAACAGAGGTTTGCATCTGTCATATTTCATTCTCTGGGGGCCAGAGAGGCCCCAACTAACGTCCGGATTCCTTTTCCTGACGGTCCTAATCCACTCTGTATTTATTCTTAAGTCTCTACTTCTGGTAAGCAGAGTACAACACACTTCTTCAAATCACAGTCCGAGAGGCTCCTGTGTGTCCTCTCCTCATGGATTTTTTGGTGTTCTGTGGAGGTAACCGTTTTTGGTGAAGGTTATTTTTATCCTGACCTTCGAGTGAAGTTTGGATATTCTTAAGACCCTGAGGAGGGGGGAAGCCACTTTCACCACCCGATATTTGAGGAAGAGCAGGACAACACTCTCCCAGTTCCATCCTGACTGTGGAACAAGACGGTAGTTGTGCAGCCCCATGAACATCATGCCTACAACTTCCTGTCGTGACTTCTGACGAATTCAGAGATTTAGGGGTTTACACCTTCTCTGCTACAAATTCATCCTCTTATCCTCTTTATCCATAAGTTTGTGAACATGTGAAGGGAAGGGAAGGCACAAACATCTACCTTGGGATTTAAGGTATATAGTCCTGTTTCCTGCCCCCTGTTCTGTGGTTGCCAGCATGGGGTCTCCATGCTGATGCATCAATGAATTTAGTTGTCGTTTCCAGCCTTGACTAGTTCAGAATGGTTTTAAGCCTCAGAAAAAGAAGCAACCAGTTAAAGGATTTTGTTTGAAACTAATGATATACTTCAATGTGGTGCTAATTAGAGGCATGGAGAGGTTTGTTTCTTAACACCTTGTTCAACTAGTTGACATTGGCTGGTGAAAAGTTGAAGAGATTAAACATGGGAGACCTTTGATGGTGGTGATGGTGGTAGTGGTGGTGGATCAGTCCAATCTTGCCTTCAGGAATCCTACATACAGTCTGGTGACTCCACAGAGATTAGTTCAACTACTGATGTGGTTTCATACACTGAATTCCTGCTCAGGGTGGAAAGTCTTTTTCTAGCACCAAAAACTTATGTCAAAGATGGAGACTTGGCAAGATCTACAAAATCGAGAATGCTTCATGAGCTCTGTGGGAGCAAGGCATTTTTTTTCCTGCTCCTGGCAGGTCCTACCCTTCCCTTTCCTTGCTGATTTTTGTACTGCTTCTCCCCACTCTCCAAGAGTACTTTTTTGGCATGTTTATGACTGTTCTCTATCCACAAAAGGGCAGACGTGAGCACTGAGCTCCAAAGTTACTGCCAGTTGGTGCAGTGCTAGGCATTGTACCAACATGGAACAGAATCCCAATCTGGGCTCTTCCCAGAGGGTGTGCAATCTTCATTCATCAGACAATAAACAATAGGGAACAAGGATGATGGCCACTGGAGTTGCAAAGCAGGTGCCTGAGGGGCTTGTTTTTGTTATTTATGCTCTTTGGCACGCGCTTATGGCTCCTTTATTCAGACATGGTAGACTGAAACAAAAAGAGGTTCTTGGAAGAAGTAAGTGTTTTCTTTTGAGACAGAGTCTTGCTCTGTTGCCTCGGGTAGAGTGCAGTGGTGTCACTGTAGCTCACTGCGACCTTGAACTCCTAAGCTTAAGTGATCCTCCTTTTTCAGCCTCCCAGGTAGCTGGGACTACAGGTGTGTGCCACTGCACCTGGCTAATTTTTCTTTTTTAGTAGAGACGGGGTCTTGCTCTTGCTCAGGCTGGTCTCGAACTCCTGGGTTCAAGCAATTCTCCTGCCTTGGCCTTCCAGAGTGCTAGGATTACAGGCATGAGCCACCATACCCAGCCAAGAAATGGTTCTTTAAAAATACTGATGACTGAAAGCATTTCTACTAATTTTGCAAACTTGCTAAAAGAATAAATTATTGGAAGAATCTTGGTAGCTTACAGGATTGGAAGAAGAACCAAACAACTGAGCATGGGAAGGACAGGAAATAGATGCTCTGTCTTTATTCATGTTTTCAAATTCCTGGATGAAAGAATTTGATTGGATCAGACAGGATGTTTTGTCTCTACTTTGGTTATAACCATCCATACTGCCAGGAGATAGGACAGGGAGCAAGCTGCTGTGGTTGGGAGAATCCTGGCCAGCTGGGCAGCCTCCCTGCAATGTGTATGTACTATATTGGTCAAATATAATTTTAATCAATCAAGACGGTGACCATTCAATGAAATGTGCCTAAACTTTTATTTTTGCCAGTTATTATCTTGCTTGAAATATGAATCATCTCTTACCTAACTAGAGGAACATCTAGAGGAGGCTCTTCTAGTCAAGAGCAGTAGTTCTCAAACTGTGGTCTCCAGGCAATCAGCATAGATATTATTGAGAACTTGTTGGAAATGCAAATTCTTTTTCCCACTCCAAATCTAGTGAATCAAAAACTCAGGAGGAGATCCAGGAATTGTGTTTCAACAAACACTCCAGATGATACTGATAGGTGCAGAAAATTCAATGTGCACATGAATCACCTGGGGAATGTTGTTAAAATGCATATTTTCATTTAGTAGGTCTGGGGTAAGCCTGAGATTCTGCATTTCTAGTAAACTTCCAGGTGATCCCATTGCTGGTGATGCAGCAGCAAACTTTGAGTGGCAACACCAGAGATATTGAAGGAGGAAACTTGTTTCACTACTGCAAACTGCTGAAATTCCATAGACAAAAGAGCAATAAAAACCATAAAGCCCTATATGAATACATTATTATTATTATTATTATTGCTATTGGATGACGATAGTTTGCATAAATCTTTAGAAGGTTGCATATTTGGGGGGCGGGTAGGGGAACACTTATCTACAACTGGCAGGTATGCAACAGGAAACAGGATTGGTTATAAAGTTTATGTAGCAAGTCACATTTAAGTCAAGTATATAAATGGTCCATCCTGTCTTAATCTCCACATGTAACAGCATGTAACAAGAGTGGAGTCTATGTCTCTAGCGATCCTTTATTTTGTCTTGTTAACTATAGAAATATTATGTCCCACATCATTTAAAATAACTGAAAGGTTAATGCTAATAAAGTCGTCATGCTGTGACGTAAAAGAAGGGAGAAGCTGGCCAGATGTTACTTACAACTTGTTGGGTCTTTCTTGGCCCAGATTAATCATATCTAGTGTTTTTAGTCTCTGACTGTTTGGTGAATAATAATAAAAGCTTTAGATAATCTGGTCTAATTTCCAGCAGTTTGCTATTAGTGAATCTCAAATCTGATCACTTTTACTTGGCAATGGCTTAATGGGGGTGGGGAAAGATTGTCTAACTGGGTTTATGAACCTTCCTTAGACTATGTTCCCTTAGACTATGTTCACTAATATTTTCAATTATGTTGCTTTCATGAGTTTTTCTTTCCAAAGTTTACAAATGCTTTCATTTCACCCAATGAATTAAAAGACACTTAAGAAGACCTCCCAACATAAATGTATATAAATCTCCCAACATAAATGTATATAAAAATTTAGTCATTACAACTAAAATTAAAACAAGATTTAAGGCTTATCAGTAGAGTAATTTTTATTGTATTCCCCGAAGAGGTTAAATAAGCCTGAGACTAAAGAAAAACCAGGAAACTATTTAATCTTTCAAAAACACTCATAAGCTTTAGTAAGAAAGAGAATTAAATCATTGGTGATTGAGGAGTTCCCCCTTCTCATAGAGTCCTTGTTTTTTGTCAAGAAATAAAGAGCAGAGATATATAGGCATTTTTCTGAAGACAGAAATGTTGATATTATGACATCCAGGAAATTGTTTCTGACACATGCTTACATTAACATTTCTATAAATAATCTTAATGGCCAATTATACACAGTTAAATGGTAAATGATGACTAGGATAATAGCATGAGGGGGACTAATGGCTATTTCAGACTTGAACTTACGGTATAGTTGCATCTTGGTCAAGTTCCAAATACCAATGTCTGATCTCTCAGCTTACAGCTTTTGAACCTCTGTTCCTTTTTTATTGAGAGGCTTTCTGGGAAAGTAGCTTCTTTAACTTAGAAGTGGCTGACTAAAAGTAAGAGGATATGTTTTTCATAAATTTTTTTTTTTTTTTTTGAGACAGAGTCTCACTTTGTTGCCCGGGCTAGAGTGCCGTGGCGTCAGCCTAGCTCACAGCAACCTCAAACTCCTGGGCTCAAGCGATCCTCCTGCCTCAGCCTCCCGAGTAGCTGGGACTACAGGCATGCGCCACCATGCCCAGCTAATTTTTTCTATGTATATTTTAGTTGGCCAGATAATTTCTTTCTATTTTTAGTAGAGATGGGGGTCTCACTCTTGCTCAGGCTGGTCTGGAACTCCTGAGCTCAAACAATCCGCCCGCCTTGGCCTCCCAGAGTGCTAGGATTACAGGCGTGAGCCTCCGTGCCCGGCCCATAAATTTTTTTTTACTGAGGTATATTTGACATTTAAAGATCTGATATATTTAAGTATACAATTTGATGATTTTATATAATATACATTGTAATCATGACAAACTAACATATGAATCACTTCAGATAGTTAGATCAACCCCTCTTAGCAAGTTTAAAGTATACGATAAATTGTTGTTAATTATATTCATGTTGTGTTGTGGTACATTAGATCTCCAGAACTTATTCATCTTGCATAACTGAAACTTTGCACTCCTTGACCAACATCTTCCCATTCCCTCCTCTCCTTGGCACCTAGTAACCAACATTCTACTCTCTGTCCTTATGACTTCAACGATTTTAGATTCTTCAGGTAAGATATCATGCAGTATTTGTCTTTCTGCATGTGGCTTACTACACTTAGCATAATGTCCTCCAGATTCATTTATATTATCACAAATGGTAGGATATCCATCTTTTTTAAGGCTGAATAATATTCCATTGTGTACACACACACCGGAGTACATACACACACACACAATGGAATACACACACATATACACTATATTCATTTATCCATCAATTGACACCTAGGTTGTTTCCGTATTTTGACTATTGTGAATAAAGCTGAAATGAACATAAGAATACAGATCTCTTTGAGATCCTGATTTCATTTCCTTTAGATCTATACCCAGAAGTGTGGTTGCTAGATCATATGGTAGTTCTATTTTTACTTTTTGAGGAACCACCATGCTGTTTTCCATAAGGGTTGTACCAATTTACATTCCCACCAACAGTGTATAAGAAAGACGTCCTTTTCCTCCACATCCTCTCCAACACTTGTTGCCTTTGGTCTTTCTGATAATAGCCATTCTAATAGATGTAAGGTGATAACTCGTGATTTTGATTTGCACTTTCCTGATTATCAGTGATGTTGGACACCTTTTTGTATACATGTTTGCCATTTGTCGTCTTTTGAGAAATGTCTATTTAGGACTTTTACCCGTTTTTGAAACAGGTTATTTTTTATTTTTTTGCTATTGAGTTGCATGAGTTCCTTATATATTTTAGATATTAACCCCTTAAGAGGTAGAGCGTTTACAATTATTTTCTTCCATTCCGTAGGTTGCCTTTTTACTCTGTTGATTGTTTCCTTAGCTGTGAAGAAGATTTTAAATGTGATATCATCTCACTTGTCTATTTTTGCTTTTGTTACCTGTGCTTTTGGTGTCATATGTAAAAAAAATCATTACTCAGACCAATATCAAGTGCATTTCTCCTAGTAGCTTTATAGTTTCAGATCTTAACTATTTTGAGTTGAGTTTTGTATGTGGTATGAGATAAGGGTCTAATTTCATCTTTCTGTATGTGAATATCCAGTTGTCCCCATACTATTTATTGAAGAGACTATTCTTTTCCCATTTTGTATTCATAGCACCCTTGTCGAAGGTTAGTTGACTAGAGACATGAGGATTTATTTCTGAGCTTTCTACTCTGTTCCATTGGTCTATATGTCTTTTTTTAACATACTGTAGCTTTGTAAAATAATTTTGCAACCAAACTCAGCCTTGGCTGCTTGCCACTGGAAAAGCCAAACTTCAGAGACAAGGGGTTGGTGGAAGAAAAAGAGATTTACTCAAGAGTTAGCATCCCAAGGAGATGGCGTACTCATGTCGCAAAGGCTATCTCAAAGTCCTCCAGGCTTTCATCGAAGGGCTTTCATTGGGGAAGGTGGTTTGGGAGGGACTGGCTATGTGCAGGTCAGCATGTCTAGTTCCAATGGTTATGTTGAGTAATGGGCCATCTCTCAGCTAGACCACAACAGAATTGAAGGTTAACTGCTCAGCATTTTCCTCCAGGGGGTGCCCCTCCCATCTTGGTTTTATACTTAACTGCTTAAAGCCAGTTCCTGGACTTCTTATGCAAGAACACAAGTAGGCATTGTAAAAGAAAGCATTATTAGTTAGCTTTAAGATGAAGTGACTGTTAATGTGACTATTTGAAATCAGGAAGTGTGATGTCTCTAGCTTTGTCGCTCTTGCTCAAGATTGTTTTGGCTATTCAGGTTCTTTTGTGGTTCCATATGAAGTTTAGGATTTTTTTCTATTTCTGTAAAGAATACTATTATGACTTTGATAGGAATTGCATTGAATCTATGAATCACTTCAGGTAATATGGAAATTCTAATTATGTTAATCATTCCAATCCATGAACACAGGATGTTTTTCCATTTGTCTCTGTCTCCTTTAGTTTCCTTTATCAATATTTCATAATTTTCAGTGTACAAACCTTTCACCTTTTTGTTTATTCCTAAGTATTTTATTCTTTTTGCTGCTATTGTGAGCAGGATTGATGTTTATAAATTTTTTAAATTTTCTTTTTTTAGACAGTTCATTGTGAATAGAAATGCAACTGATGTTTGTATGTTGATTTTGTATCCTGCAACTTTACTGAGTTCATTTATTAGTTCTAATAGTATTTTGTTGTTGTTGTTGAGTCTTTAAAGTTTTCTGTGTACATGACCATGTCATCTGCAAACAGAGACAATTTTTCTTCTTTTCCACTTTTATTCTATTACTAGTAGAACTTGCACTTAGTCTCCTCTCTTTCTGAAACACTTTCCCTCCCATGTTATTTCAACTTCCCTTTTGCCTGAATGAATTACAAGTTTGTGTAAGCATCTGCTTAAACTTCAGCTCCTCCTCACCATTCCCCACCTCTGCTTGTACCTCACACACAACCATGTTGAGTCCTTTCTACATGATAGTTTGATCTCCTTAGTAAATAAATAAAACTTCCCAATGGAATAAATAGTTTTATTCTCAGAGTTGTAATATATCAATAAAAGCAGAATTAGCTGAGTAGCTATTAATGCCAGGTTCTGCTGCTAGGCACTAGGGTACATGCATAAAAAGACAGTTTATTAAATGATTGTTTATTAGACTTTGAACTGTCTTTTTATGCATGTACCCTATTTCAAAGTCTAATAAACAATTCTGTTTGCTAATACTCCCAAAATTTTAAAAACACATTATGAGGGAGGGTTGATAATTTAATCTTCCATTTCTGAAATGTACTAAGAAAATATAGCTTCTTCATTTTCTGTTACTACTCTCATATGGTTCCTGAGCCCTTTTATCCATGAATAGCTGGGCTCAAAGTATAGGTGTACATGTGTCTTACATAATTGGCCAATTAAATGTAATTTATTCTCTGCTACTTAAAAAAAAGCTCTTTTATTTTAAAATAGTTTTATTTGGGCAAATCTTCAACCATATACAGTCCTTGCTCTGCCCCTTCTGTTCCCTGATATGGCCTCCAGGTGTATCAGGGTAGGTAAGAGTTGAGGTTGGCTGGAGCTTCAGGGAGCCTGGTCAATCAATTACAGTCTACTGCAGCCAATTGGATGAAATGATGAGGATGCTTACAATTAAACAGCTGAGACTGATCAACAGAGACAGGCCAATCATCTTACAAGACAATGCTTGACCACATGCCGCACAAACAATGCTGCTTAAACTACAGAAGCTGGACTTGCAAACTCTCTGTCATCCGCCATATTCATCAGACCTTGCACCAACTGACTACCCCTTCTTCCAGGCTTTGGACCACTTCTCACAAGAAGAAATATTCAATTCTCAACAAGCTGTGGAAAATGCCTTTCACTATTTCATCACCACTTGCTGTCTAGGCTTCTTCTCTGCTGGCATAAACAAGCTACTGTTATGATGACAAAACTGTGTTGATAGTTTAGGTGCATACTTTGATTAATTGCACTGCTTCTTGTTTGAGATATAATAAACTAAACTTTTGATTTGAAATTGGACATTTCATATTTAGTGACCTAATATTTCATCAAGGAAGAGTTGGGAGGAGATTTGTTTTTATAAAGTACTTTGATACCGAAGTCACTTTAAAAGTGACTCAACAAGCATCCTGTCTTATAGACAACTCATTTTGTGGGTTATAGGATTTATAACTAAAAAAAAATTCCCATTGCTAAAGAGTTACTGTTCTCTATAATAGTACCTTTGGCTGATAGTTCCCTATGGGAATATACTTCAGAGTATAGCTGAATTTTGAGTTGGGAAACCTGAGAAAATTACCTTCTTTGGAAAGACTGTAATTAGTAGGCAATCTTACATCCACAGATTGCTTCAAACAATTGCTTAATTTTAAGCCCAATATGAGTCTCTTGTGAGATATGAGTTTTGGGTTGAATTTAGGTAACAGCCTCCTTACATGTGTGGTTTTGCTGATGGTTTACTATCTATAGAACATAGATTTCCATCTAGAAGGAGAACATTAGCCTTGAGTTAGAGGATCAGGCAGACTGAGAGGAGGGAGGAACAAAAGAGAGAGGTTCAGACAGCCAGACACTAGTTTAAAGAGTTCTTGCTTTGCATTACTCATCCCCTAAATCCCAGGATTAGGCAATTTCTATTGTTTTCTGTTTTAGACTGTGATGGTCTCTATAAATTTAATACATATGTAGTAATTCTTTGTAGTCTCTCAGATATATCCAAATAAAAGGTTTTAATCAACTTGCAGAAGTTTTAGAAAAGTTCTTGTATACTTTTCATAACGTGGGTCAGGAACAGGGGATCTCAATTTGGAGTATTTTGTTGATGGCAAGGAACCCCCAAACAATCTGAATGTTTTGTCTATCATTTACATGCATTTGATTCAGTAAAAACAATTCATATCTACACTCTTGTCAGGCAGGGACCAAAGCTGCAGGTGGCAGATACAGGTCAGGAGGGCAGTTCCTAGGGGTGGAGAAGGTAGTGGTAGTGGGGAAGGGACTGCAGGAAAATGCAGCTGACAACCGCAAAGAGCAGGAACGTGAGGTTTTGAGCACACACACCTGTGGAGCTGCGGCTTTGTTATAAGAACACCTGTCAGTCATGTATAGCAATCATCTGGTAACATCCCACACCTGCGTAAGCCCTTCCCGGACCAGGCCAATAAAAGGAAACCACCTGGGAGTCCTTAATGTCGTTTTCTACCCATGGAGACTGACTCATTCCTCTCTGGAGCGTACTCTCGCTTGGGATAGTGCCCTTCTTTTCTGCAATAAAAGCTGCTTGTGAGCTTTCCAAGCAATGAGCCAAAGAACCAGGACAACAGTCCCTTTCAGAGGCCAGACCTGACACTCTGGCAGGTAAAATCATGTATAATATATAAATTCTGAGAAAGTATTTGATCTTCAGAGGTTCTGAAGAGTTCTTGTTCATTGCAGTTATAAATCTGTGATTTATCCATTTACCTTTGAGACCTACGGAAAGCCTTTGAGATGTCTTCTAGAAGTGGCATTGACTATTTTGATGGTGGGAGAGAGCATGTAAATGTTGTGGATCTGTCAGGTTTTAGTCTTCAAATGTTGGTTCTTGGTGCGCTCATGGCCAAAGAATGGACCAGACACCCCAAAGTAAGGCAAGCATGAAAATGAGTTTTACTGAGGAGAGAAAGATAGGATTATAGGGCAAGAGCAAGATATAGGTTTACAGAGCATGGTACATATGCTGCAGATGATGACCAGACCCATTGTCACAGCAGGGCAAGAAAAAGGAAGGGCAAAGAGAGATGTTGGCTATGGTCTGATTATTTTATAGTACCCAGATAGGGACCTCCCTCGTGGTTCAGAGGTCACCATGGAACCATTTTGATTGGATAGTTGGCAGTCACATGACCTGACTCTCAACTACAAATGCAGGTTGTTCTAGGTCAATTTCCTGACTCTATGGTACCTATGCTACTTGGCCTGTGGGCTAGAGATCCTCTGCATTCTTTTGCAGCTGATGTGCCACGTTCTGATTGGCAGATTCATAGGATATTCTCTCCTCTCCCAGGTATGGAGAATTAGGGTGGGACAGGACCAAGATGGGGGCAACAGCACCCACTTTCCTCCCTAGGAGACCCAGAATCCCTCACTATCTACCTAACAGATTTATAGGTTGATGCTTGGTCTTCTGGGAGACAGAATAACAGTGGTAGTCACCACTCTCCCTCAGTAACTGCAGCTCACTCTACCGTAACACCTTCCTGAGGGGCACTGGTACAAGAACATAACTTGGGAGGGTATTTCAGATGAGGAAATTCACCCATGGAAATCTCACTTATTCTTTCTGGCTTGGCAAAGTTGAGAAGTTGCACTGATGTGGCCTTGATTATCTGCTCTTTTTTTCTTTTTATTGTTGCTCCTTTGTTATTCTCTCTGCAGTCCCTCTCCTATGAAATAAAATCCTACCATCTTGGCACCCACTAATTCTTTGATGCTTTTTGAAAAACAGAAGCCTTGCTCTGAGGGACATTAGTGTCTGACATCACCCTCACTGGTAAGCCTGTCCTTCACCCCTTTAAATCTTACCTTCCCTCGGTTGGTTAAATACATTCTACACATATGATGCAATAAACACAGAATTTGTTAATGTCTGTACCTTGTTAGATCTCTGCAGTCATTCAGAATGCTGCAAATAATAAGGTCTTTAAACTCAGAGGGCTAGGGATGCAATAAATCCAAAGTGCATTTCCTTGTACTTCATTCAGATAGAAATAAGTGGATGTGTGTGGCCAGTGATGTTTTTCTGCCTTATGTGATGCAGTCATTTGAGGTGAATATTGTTCTCACTATAAATATGTGCACTCTCTTTGAGTGTATGAGAAGACATAAATAATTTCTAGACAGATAGGATGCTGTTTCAGCTTTTATTCCCACAGCTAATCTATTGTTTTAAAACAAAGAGAGGATTAGCAGGACTATTTTGAAAGATGTTTTCACAAACATTGCTCTTGGGAGTGTAAATTGTAGCAAAATTTATGGGGGACAATTCAGCAATATATTTTAAGGCTTAAAGGTCTCGTACTCTTTGAACTTTATAATTTTACTCTTTTGAATTTTCTCTAAAGAGGAAAAAAATCACAAATATGCAGGAAGATTTATATTCTAGGAATTTTTATTGCAGAGTTAATAATAGTGAAAAATAAGATCCCCTTCATGTATTCAACAATGGAGAATAATTAAATAAGTTATGGAAAAAATATGATGAAATAAATGTATGCATATAAAGTTATTTTATATATAAAAAGCTGAAAGAAATAACTCACTCCTAATAATAGTTATTTCTTGGTAGTGTGTGGGAAAATTTTATTTTCTTCATTTTTTTCTTTGTTTTACCTTGAGTGTGTATTTCTTTTTTAATGAGAAAATGTCATAAAAGTTAAAATAAAGAGATCTTTTTTCTGATTATTCTTAACCAGAATAATCAACTATATTATTAACTTGAATTTTTTCAGGGATTGTTCATCTTTTTGTTTATCTAAAAATTATTTTATTTTTTTCTTTATCCATTCCTGAAGCCCAGCTTCTGTTGATTTCACTATTTATTAGTCCTGTGATTCAAAGGGAATGAATAGAGAGATGAGAAAGCAGACTCAGACTCGAAGGACCTTCTTATGGGCTGGATTTGAATATAGCTTTTATTAATAAGAAATAGGAGAAAGTCTTTTAGTTCATAGAATAAACTATTTTTTAAATAACTTGCCTTCATAGAGATTGTTGAAGTGCTGAGATTACATGAGCATTGGCAGCAAGTCTTCTGAGTGATTTCTGATTCTTTGTCTTTTTTAAGAAGGGGATTCAGGAGCAGAATTTCTGTGGGCATAAAATCAACATGGCTTCCTTCTGGGTGAGTGTCGCTATGGGAGGGTTTCTTCTCTAGGAGATCCTGGAGGGAAGAGCTGTTGACCTGACACAAAGAACTCAGACTCTTACTTTTTTACCCTTAGCTTCTTGTCTCTGTCCTAATCTCTTCTAAAAGTTTCTCAGCCATGTATTTGATATGCTTGAGTACTTAGCACATTTCAGCTATACAGTACTGAGCAAGAAAATAAAACTGTATGTTTCATGTAATGGTAATGATGTGGGTTGGAAAATTAAATCCATATGATTGAAAAAAAGAATCATGCTCCTTATACATGTGTGTTTTCTCTGGTAGGAACTTAGACATTTCTGTTTTTATCATATTAGTGTATTCAACAGGATGGGCCTTTTAAGTGTTTTGTTATTGGCTTGGAACAATAGAAAATGCAAAATAAGGAAGGACTCAGGGGCACATACATCCCAGTCTTGGCTTTTTGTCTGATAGTTAAAAAGTTTTCTTTTAATGGTCTTTGTGAAGGCTGAAATGAGTTGGTTTGTGTCCAGCTGGTTAGCCCAAGAGAAGTTGTTCTTAATTGCTGTAGTGCTTGAAGCCTCACATTATTTTATTAAAGTTGGAGAGTTTGAAAGTAGTTTCGTAACTGTTGTCTCCTTCCTTGCCACTCTGTTCAATTATGACTACATCCAACCTATGCTGGATGAATAAACTTCTCAGCCCTTCATAAGGAAATGAAATTATTCTAGGAAAGGCACTCTGGTCCATTAAGATTCATTCAGGTACCGTGTCTTAAAATTTCATCAGCCATGACACCAGATCCACAATGAGACACAGTTCATACATTCAGGGCAGGCATAGAATGACCATGTTGCTGAGATACATTTTAGAAAGCATTTAGATTGCTTAATATTGGGTACTCTATGTTGAGATGATTTGCAAGAGATCTATGGAATGTGGGTACTTTCTAATATATCCACTGAGGAACTTTAATGTTTTGTTTTTTTCTGATTATAAAAGTAAATGATGCTCACTGTAGAAAATTTGGAAAATCCATACATGTTTAAAAAAAATTAGAATTACCTTCAGTCCCCAAATATGGAGGTAATTACCACTGGCATTCTGTTGTATTTTTTCTAGTCTTTTTTCCTCTGCATATTTATATATTTAGCCTAGTTGAGATCCTTAAGTATTTCATTTTGTTTTTTCCACAAACATTATATCATGATTATTTCTCTTAGCATTAGAAATTCCTCAGAAATGTGTTTAGGATTTATAATATTTAATTAAAGAATTTCAAAAATCCCCTATTTTTGGACATTAGGTTGTTTGCAGTTGTTAATTATTATAAATAATGATGCATTGAACATCTTGTGCATACATTTTTGCCCATACACAACTAACTCTTTAGGACAGATTCTTAGTAATGGGATTTCTGGGTCAAATAATATATTTTTAAAAGTTTTAAAAGTTTTAAATTCATACTGTCTCAATCATTTTTAAAATCAAATTTATAAAAAATCAGATTTATTTTCTGGGAAGTGATAAGGCTGAAAGTGGAGAGATTGTAGAGCCTTATAACATAAGAATTTAAACTTCATTCTGAGCTCCTGATTATCCGTAATGGTTCAGACTCTTGACAATGTCACTTCAACTCTTCATGCCTTAATTTTCTCATTTTGTGGAAGAGTTAAATAATACCACTTTTTTTCTTGTTGCCTTTTTAGAAAATTTTAAAGTGGGCTGATTGACAAGAGTTTTTCAAGTGCTTTGAAAATTAATGTTAAAAGTACTGTGAAAGAATAAGTAATGCCAATCGGGTTGTTTACTTTGTGTTAGTGAACCGAAATCAGATGTTTGGACCTCCAGTTGTTAGAGGTTTGGCTGGGAAAGCTGGAGACAATGAGACTGGCCAAGCAGCATTTACTGTTCAGTATGATTTCAAAGGTATGCTAAGAGAAAGAAAGTCAGCCAAGAATTTATGACTCGGTCAGAGGCAAAGTTGAGAGCTATCACCTGCTTCAAGGAGGACAGCTTTGGATGAGTTCATATATATGCATGGCACACCGCTGCAGTCTAACTTTATGACTTTTAATGACTCCGACCACCTAATCACTTGTGAAAGGATGTGCTGGAGTTTGCCTTCACTCAGCTTGACAAGGTGATGGGAGGCATATATCTTCCTTACATGAAAACACTTGTCAGTTGCATCATATTTGGTAAGACAAGCACCAATGTCACCTTGGGGGGAAAGAAAAGTAACTCAGCTGACATCCAATGCATATGAGTCTCCAATATGCTGCAACATAGCCTAATTTCAAGTGAAATATGCAAATACACTCTATTTTGTCTGTAGTTTTTATTTTCCTGATGCTTACCCTAAGTGCCACATCTTCTGCTGATGGAAACATTGTGTAACTTCTTCTGAGCTGATGCATATTTAAATACGCAAGGCGAGGAATTCTCAGCCTTTGAGTGGAAAGCAACATGGCAAACCAAATGCAAATCTCTCCTTCACCTGTTCTTGTTTTGTTTGTTTTTATTTTATTTTTGGACTTGGGCTGCACTTATATAACCAGTTAGCTTTAGTTCAAACTGCTGAATTTTAGACTTTTTGTGGGTAGTGGGGCAGTGGAGTGAGGTCAGGGCTTATTGGGGTTCAAGACTGAGCTACGTGGGCAGTAGAGGAGCATGGACGGATGACTGGGGGTGTTGTGTTAATGAGGAACAGATAAAGGAGATAGATCACAGATTCATGTCGCTTTCTTGTCCCTTTTGCTAAACTTTTAAGAAGAATGTTAACGCAAGTATGCTTTGTAATCTCCACTGTGGGTTTGTAAATTTATCTGCTTTTGATTTCTAAATGACTTCTGCATTTGGGCAGTGTACCTAAAGAATTCTAGGTGTAAATGCATCTAAGAGACAAATGTCACGGATCAGGAGAATGTCCTGAATCAGGACACTGGGGTGGATGGTTTTCAGAGTGGTAGTCTTTTTTCCTAGGGAAAGGAAAAGGGGAGTTGAAAATAGGACTTCTGTTGAAAAGGTGTCAGTGCAAACCTGTAAAATAAAAGAAAGCTACTGAGGTATTCTAGTGTGACTGCATTGTTGATTGCTAGCATGGTTGCATAGTGTCCCATGGAAAACAATAAAGCATTTTGCCAGCCATGGACATTTTCCCTAATAGAATGTCCTTGTTATCTAAGGATATGGGTGGTCTCTTTGTGTGTACCTCAGAGGACCTAATCTGCCACAGTGCAATTTGAGTCTTCTAGGTTATTGTAAACAGGTTAAGTCCAACTCCCTATAGTATGCTTTTTGTTTGTTTGTTTTGACTGCATATACAGTTATTACAGATGGTATTCTCTTGCAATAAGCCAGCTTAGCTGTTGCAAATAGCAATGGTCAAAGGTTCCGTTTTATTGCATCTATCGGTTTCCTTCAATTGCTGCCAGCCTCATGTATTTCATCACTTCTGAGTAGCTAGAGTGGACCTTTCTTCAACTGAATTGTGTAGTCGAATTCTACCGATTTTGGAAGCAAAAATTGCTGAGAGTTTTGCTCATATGTGTAGAGCAAACAAAGGTTTTGTTTTCAATTTGATATAACTTTGAGTCGATTTCATTGTTTCGTATCACAAAGAAATGAAGCCCGCTGATGTGCTGAGCCAACTTCTTTCCCCACCCGAGAAACAAGAGACCCATTGTCAGAATCTGATTCTTCATCTGCTAAGTCTATGCACTACTAATAAAAACAGCTGATGGTTACTTTATATAGTTTTTAGAATGTCAAGAAATAAAGACTCGACTGCCTATAATTGTCCCCGTAACAGCCTAAGCTAAACATGCAGTTATGATATATAGTCTCATTTACAGTGCTACACACTCAGAAAAGGAGAGTTCTCTCATTATTCAGGAAAAAAAAATAAAAAAAACACATCTAGAGTTGCAAGGCCCATTGTGAAAACACTGTCCTAGAAAATGGTAAGCAAAAATTACCTTTTTGAATTCATTATAATTTAGCAAGGGGCAAAATGATATCATATTTATATTTGTGGCCATTTATAGAAATTTTTTTTTTAAACCACTGATCAGAACATGTGAGGGTAAGCTACATAGTTTACCATGTTAATGAAAGCATTGCTCTGGGGGCTAGTAGGCCATATCGAAAATATTCATTTTAAGTTTCAAGCCTTTGTTTCTTCCAAAAACTCAACATTCATGACTATGTTATTATTATTGTTATTATTTTTATTTTATTCTTCTTTTCCAAAAGTTGGTGAAAGTTGTATTCCCGTGATCATCCAATTATGAGTTTGAGTTTTTTTTTTAAATTAGAAGTCATCTGAGAATAAAGTGAGCATCTTTATTAATCTGAAATGAAATACATATTAGGAAACAAACTTTGACTCATCATGCATTTGTCTCTTACAAGATACGTAGGAAAAATGATCTGCTTTAGAGTTTATTATTGTGTCGCTCCTTCCGCATTTGGTCCATTGGTTACATGATTCCTGGTCTTGCTATTGTTCGGCGGTGAAGGAGGCAAACAAAGGAAACGTGCTGAATTGTCATGTGACTGTTTGGGGAAGTCACGAGCAACATTTTCTTCTTGTATGAAACAATAACATTTAAATTTTGTGGTTATGTATCATGAGTGTCTGACAGCAGAAACCATTGTGATTGGCAGGCAGTAGATTAAATTTATGGGTTTTAGGCTTTTTTTTTTTCTTAATAAGGATACCTTGAGAAAGTCCAAGGGAAATGAAAGTCAGTTTTGTCATCTCACAGAGATTTCAAAGGCAGGGGGCTACACCAGGGCTTGAAAGGTCTATATTACACTGCTGCTGTCTAGCCATGCTTGACAATGAGACATACTGTATTTGCTCACGGTGCTGGAGTTTATCATGCAAGAAGAGTAATTATATTTGAATTGTGTCAGCCAGCCACCCTAAAATGAAGGAACGTCAACGAATGTTGCTCCAAGGAGAAGGAGATGATTAGTTATAATTATACTCAGTGTCCAAGAAAAATGCTTCATTCCCTCATTCTGTTGCAAAGGGAAAGGGGAAAAAAAACCCAACAAAAAATTTTCAATACTTTTCAGTATTTTTGAAAACTTTTAAGGTGGTCAAATGCTGTAGAAATTTCAGATAAGCTGTCTGGTGTGACCAGTTAACTATCTGGGGACTTACTTGGTCTGTGCACAATTTTAGAGTCTTAAAAAATAGATAACATGTAATACATCTTTAGATTTTTCTTCCTCACCATTTGTAGATGATCCTCTAACAGGGGAATGTTAGACAATAGGAAGCAAATTTCTTAATTCACCTAACTGTGGTTTCATCTACATATGCCAAGGGATAAAATATGGCTTTACAGCTACTCATAAATATGGTGATTTGATTTATAATTCTTATCAAACTGTTTGTTTGAGATGATGAGATGAATACTTTGGAGTATTGTTACTCTGTGGGTGGGTGGGAGGGCAGCAAATGGTTACTTAACTTAGCTTTCATTTCCTAAAAATGCACATTTTGCAGTTTATGTGTCTTTGGGACATTTAGTTGGTTTGTATTGATGCATATTGTTTCTTATTGTGTAGTTTCCAAAACTAGCTTGAAGTGAGAGTTGTAGGGATATTAATTTGTTGATCAGCTCTTATAATGGTTTTTACTGCTTTTTATGTATAACTTTTTTGGGGTAAAATTCTCAGTTAAGTAATTTCTTATGATGTTGAGATGATCAAACAGTTGATGGCCTTGGATTATCCCTCAAATAAGTTATTATTGTTCTTATGTTATGTTAGAACTAGCTTTATTTATAATTATTAACACTTACATAGTTTCAGTAATTCCCCAAGACAATCTCATGAAATCAGTGTTATAAATAATGGTAAGATGAGTGGAGATAATGGATTTTAAAATGGACAATGTTGATATATTTGCTGAAAAAACAAATTAGTACTTGCCATTTTTATACATTATTTAATCCAAATTTCTTACCAATAAAGACACAGGTCAATACGTTTTAAATAGTGCTTCTGTTATCTAAGTAATATAGTGTATCAGTTTTGTAACTATAATTATATAATGAGTATGTGCCTATTTCCATTGGAAATTGATATAATGAAGTATTTTCAAAGGTACTACAATGAGAAAAGTTATAGAGAGTCTCTAGTTTCCATTTAACTTCTGGCTGGAAAACTGTACAAAATGGCCTCAACTTGTCTTTAACAAAATACTTTACTTTTCCCAGAATTCTGCAAACTCTGAATCAGACAATGTTCAGTGTAACTATGTGTGAGCTGTATAAAGTGAACTGGGGACATGACATAGTCTTTATTCAGATCACACCCCTTGTTTTATTTGAGACATCCAAGTCATTGAGATAGAATTTCTTTTTATTGTCCTAAATATGTATATTATAACTATCTATATATCTCTCTCTATTTCTTTTTCTTCTCAGCTGCTCAATGCATGCACATGTAGCAAAGGGATGACACTGCTGCCTGATATAAGGTGGTGCTGGCCATCTTAGTGACAACCCTGATTTTGTAAGTTAGACACCGATGTGCCACGCAAGCACTGTTACTGCAGTGAAGTGTTCGGATAGTCTTTCCTTGTTGTGATTTTTTTTATGTGTCTAAATATAATCAGACTCATAAATTAATTTTAGAAATGAAAAATTTCTGTATTAGATTTTTCAGATTTCCAAATTGTGCTTAACTAAAGTTAATATTATTGTTTAGGGATATCACCAATCTATAATTTTTTGCTGTGTCTTTTTAAAAACCATTTTCTTCCTCTTCAGATGAAGATTATCTGTAGATACGGCTGTATATTGGTTTTTCCTCATGTCAATGACTATGGCACCAACATCCTCCTTTTTTTTTTTTTTTTGTCAGACACATACTTGAGTCACTCATGGTCCTCATTCATGGCCTACTATGTCACAGGTTTTTCATATTTCATCTTTTTCCCACTTGATCCCTAAGCTCCACTCCCATTCTCTTGCCCCATAGACATCTACTCTAAGGTACTAAATGTATTAATATGTTCTCACAATTCTTGCCATAAATATAATATATAAAATTATATATATGTAGTTATATATGCAATTGACCCTTGGACAGCATGGGTTTGAACTGTGGGGACCACTTACAAGTGGACTTTTTCAATTAAAGTTATATGGAATGTGCCTGCCTCTCCCAGCTCCCCTTCCGCCTCCTCCACCTCTTCCGCCTCTGCCACCCCTGAGACAGCAGGACCATCCCCTCCTCTTCCTCCTTCTCCTCAGCCTGCTCAGTATGAAAACAGTGGGGATGAAGATGTTTATGAGGATTTACTTCTACTTAATGAATAATAAATATAACTTCTCTTCATTATGATTTTCTTAATAACATTTTCTTTTCTCCAGCTTACTTTATTGTAAGAATTAAAGTGAGAGTCTTATATAGCTACATGTTATCTATTTTTTAAGACTCTAAAAAAGACTTATACAGTATATAATACATATAAAGTACAAAATATGTGTTAATGGACTGTTTATGTTATCAATAAGGCCTCTGGTCAACAGTAGGCTATTAGTAGTTAAGTTTTGGGGGAGTCAAAAGTTATATGCTAACCGGGCACGGTGGCTCACGCCTATAATCCTAGCACTTGGGAGGCCGAGGTGGGCGGATCATTTGAGCTTGGGAGTTCGAGACCAGCCTGAGCAAGAGCGAGACCCCGTCTCTACTATAAAAATAGAAAGAAATTAGCTGGACAACTAAATATATATAGAAAAAATTAGCCGGGCATGGTGGCGCATGCCTGTAGTCCCAGCTACTCGGGAGGCTGAGGCAGGAGGATCGCTTGAGCCCAGGAGTTTGAGGTTGCTGTGAGCTAGGCTGACGCCATGGCAGTCTAGCCCAGGCAAGAGAATGAGACTGTGTCTCAAAAACAAAACAAAACAGAACAAGTTATATGCTGATTTTTCTGCTGTGCTGGGGTTAGTACTCCTACCCCTGCATTATTGAAGGGTCAACCTTATATGTAGATTTTAATTTGTATCTTTATAATTGGCCCTCCATATTTGTGGGTTCCACATTTGTGGTTGGTCTAATCTGTGGATGCAAACCTGTGGATAGGAAGGGCCATCTGTACTATGCCATTTTATATAAGGGACTTGAGCATCCTCAGATTATGGTATTTGCAGGAAGTCTTGGAATCAACCCCT
Source organism: Varecia variegata (assembly GCA_028533085.1). NCBI lineage: Eukaryota > Metazoa > Chordata > Mammalia > Primates > Lemuridae > Varecia > Varecia variegata. The sequence continues at coordinate 121,189,361 of CM052440.1, forward strand.
GTGGATACGGAGGATTCACTGTATCTTTATAGACTTAAATTTAAGTACAGTAGTCCCCTCTTATCCTCAGAGGATATGATGTTCCAAGAGTCCCAGATGCCTGAAACAGTAGATAGTACCAAATTCTATATATACTATATTTTTTCCATACATACTTACCTATGATAAAGTTTAATGTACAAATTAGGCACATTAAGGGATTAACAATAACTAAGTACTAAAATAATAAAATGCAATAATTATACAATAAGCCAGCATCACTACTCTTGTGCTTTGGGGCCATTATTGAGTAAAATAAGGGTTACCTGAACACAAGCATGGCAATACTGCGACAGTGGATCTGATAACGTTAGGCTACCGAGGGCCTAAAGGATGGGGAGCGCCTTCAGTGTGCTTAGGCTGGACAAAGGAAGGATCCACAGCCTGGGTGGGATAGAGCTGGAAGGGGCAAAATTTCATTCCACCACTCAGAATGGCACACAATTTAGAATTTACGAATTGTTTACTTCTGGAATTTTCCACTTAATGTTTTTGGACTGTGGAAAGTGAAACCACAGATGGGGGGGACTACTGTATACCCTTCAAAATATATGGTATTGTTTGAGTGTGTTTTAAAATTTATAAAAATGGTACTGTGCTATAAATACCATTTGCTTTCTTATTTTTAAATTAAGCATTAGATTTTTGAGCTATTTCTATGTTGCTAAATATAAACTGTCTCATGAGTTCTGACTCTGACTTTGTACTCTGTTTTGTGCACATATGATATTTTACCATTTCCTAGAGGTGGATTCTGTGTTTCCTTTTCTTTTTGCAAACTTAAATAAGGCTTCTCTATGCAGCCCTATGCAAATTTCTTTGTGGATGTGTAACGTTATACATTCAGAAAGATTGCTAAGTTGTGGGGCATGTGTCCATTTCCTTTTAATAAAGCCTTTTCCATCTACATTTCGACTGATCAATGAATGCATGCTGGTTTACATTTTGGGATTACCTAGAATCTTTTTTCCTTATTTGCTTGGTGTTGAAAATCAGGTTAATAGGTGTGTTGGAAAGAAAAATCTGCTTTTATTTTCCCCCTTTATATAACCTAATTAGATGGCAATATAAATATGCTTTGATATATTTTACTTTTTTTAAAACTCAGGAATAAAATTGAGGAGGCTTTATATTGAATTATATAAAATATTTATCCTAGTATTGTAATCAATAGGTCTACTTTTCAAAGGGGAATGTTTCTTTTTGATGATTCTACATTTATTTAGATGACTAATAAACCAACTGCAATTATATGATTGACCATTTGAATACATTTCTTTACTATATTGCCCACTATAGGCAACAGAGTAACCAGTGGGCTACAGAGTGTGTAGAGTGAACAATTGTGCCTTTTGTGTGTGTGTGTGTGTGTGCATGTGTGAGTACCTGCCTAAGCTCTTCATTTTCTGGTTAGCTTGTCCTTATCAGAATTTCTTCCTTACTTTACATATACTTTCTAGCCTCCAAATTCAATAAGCAATGCAAAATAAGAGCTTCAAAAAGGAAGTTAAAACAATCTTTGATGAATAATATTATGTGTTGAATACTTTTATCAGGCCCCATTGCCTGAAGAGCCCCCATTTCAGTGACTTGCAGGCAGTGCTGCAGAGCGTCTTTTGTTTACTGGAAACATAGACCTTGTACATGCAGGTGGAGAGCTCTGTTTATGCAAGCCACATAGTGGCTACACAGCTAAGCTGGGAATCTCTGATTGGTTTTGTTTATGGGGAATCATATAAATTTCTAAAATTATTTTAAATGCTATTTTCTTTCATACTTTATTTTTTTCTGTTTTTCCTGGTGTATTTGCCATCCAAATATCAAGAAGAACTGAAATAAAAACATGTTATTTAGCTTGATCACGAGAAAGCCATTCTATGGCTATTTAGACAGAAACTCAATGACCATTTCTTAGTTTAGGAGATTTGGTTATAATTTCAAACAACATCCTTTGTTTTTTTTCTCTATGTAATAGAAAAATATGTTAACTCTTAGGCATTCTGCTTTACCACAGCTGTCTTGATAGCCCTCTGCCCTAACTTTATTGGATAGAAACAGTGATTTCTTTTTTTATTTCCGTTAAAACTTTTCTTAGTGTATTTAAAAAAAAATAGCTGACATTAACACTGATTTATGTAACAATTATTGAACCCCCCTTTAAAAAAATAACTCAACAGACATCACAGCAATAACAATAATTACAATCAAATTTTCTAACTTTTAATGTACATCTCTTTAAGAATTTCTCACATTGTATTTGGAATTGAAAAGTCCTTTCTGGCTTGTGCTGGGGCTGGGCATGGTTATTAATTCATTAGGGAATAGTGGATCCACTTTTAGGCCCTTCTGCCTTTCTCTGGTCCTGGGAGCCATGGAGAGAGAGGAGGAGCGGTGTGTGTGTGGCGGGGGTGGGAAGACAGTGAAGGGAAGAGGGAGACAGGGAGACAAAGCCTGAGAGGGAGACGATGACATTAGAGGTGACACATAGCTATCATGAGCTTCCTCAGTCTGAAGGGAAGAATAATGAAGGGTTTTCCCTGCCTTCTACAGCCCGAGGACAACCCTATGGCCACAGCACCTTTTCTAATCCCATTTTCTGTGTGCTGCATGTCATAATCTGTAAGGCACTGGTTCCAAGTGAAAACACAATCCAAACAGTGACTAGGTCTTGTATTTATTTGCACTTTAAAACTACAGTGTGCAGGAAAACTTAACACTTAAAAAAAAAAAAAAAGCAAGAGGGACAGCAGCAAAACAGTCCCATGGGTTTGTTGACATTAAAGCAGAGCCACTGGACCCAGCGAGCCTTACATTTTAATTTAGTGGCATTTTTCCAATGAGAGAAAAGTGTGTGGTCTCTTTAAAAACTTTTTATAAAAATCTCCCCTCTTTGGAATAGCTTTGTTTCATGCAGTTTAGGGCCCTGTGTAAGTCGTTGTCCTAGAGTCTGGCTGACCCTAAGTACCCAGATGGCTGCAGAACCTTGAAAGGCTGCAGCAAAGTGATTCTGAGTGAGGACGAGGCCGGACAATTTTCCTAGAGGCAGGGAGTGGGAAGCAGTATGTAGAAAACAGCAGGGTTGTATAGTGCATGTTGTTTTGCACATGAAGATGACAGGGAAAACCAGTAGGAAGAATCTGTACATGGAGCACATTGAAATTGCTACCTTAACAACTTTCCTCAACCAGCCTGGTGAGTCGAAGTCACTGGATGAAATGATTTTATCATTCTGTAAGGAGAAAGTTGATGATTTAAAAGTGTGGAAAGTGTGTGTGTGTATTTTGAAGGTCTGAAGTACATGTAAACTTCCTGGGAGTTAAAGGCAAAGAAAACCAGATAGGAACTGAGGTGACAGGATGATTAATTACTGGGATAGTAAGGAGGGAGGGGCCAAGCAGGGCAATTGGAAAACAGGCAGATTTCTGGGAATCGCATTGGTGTCTGCCTGTCTGTTAAAGATGCTCCAGGCAGACCTAAAGAAGGGGAAACTATTGCAAAGCATGCAATCTGTTCATTTTACAGTGCTGATTAATCACCATAGCTGTAAATATGTCACTGATAGAGAAAAATAGTGTGATTGTGGTTGGCAAAAATCATTATTTAGACCTTTATTCGTTATAATTCTATAAGTAATATGTTTACTATTTTACCTCTTCTTCATTGTTTGGCCATTGAAGATGTGTTGAGAATTTATTGTAACATTTTATTATGAAATTGCATTTACTTTTTGCAAATGTAAAACAAGAATAATCACTTGTTTTGAGCTAGTTTAACTACCTAGGAAGAGATTGTGACAAAGCATTAATCAATAAGACTAATAATTTTTAATAAAATAAGTTTAAAATAATTTGAAAAATAAAACACTTCTAAAGATGATGCTTTTAAATGAACATTCAATTTACTTTAAAAATTCTCCTTATCCCATTGACCTGCTTTCATTTGCTTGTGGCTAAGTTGGGTGCACCTCATTTCTTCGTTGGTTCACTTTTTAGGCTATAAATTTGCTTTGTGTAATTATGAAACAATTTCAAAAGAAAATATTTGGTTCTCTTCTGTTGTAATAAGATTAGAGATCTTGGCTGATGATTAGAGAGTTGGTTTAAAAATCCACACATGTACATGCAACATTTTACAGTAATTGTACCTATTGGAGCGGTAATAGGGGTCTTCTACTTAAAAAAAAAGGAATCGGAATATGGAGAATCGGAATATGCTGACCCAACCAGTGAGCATGTAATAACTTGGTCAAAAAGGCTGTTTCATTGTTAAAATGCCTGGTTCCTGAAATTTAGTTTTTGTCAGATCTCGCCTATTGACTCTGAGGGAGAATGTCGAGCTAGTATGATTCCAATAAAAATCATTTTTTTAAAGTCAGCATTTTTTCACTCATTATAATTTGGCTTTCATATTTAATAGAATTTACCAGTTCCCATTAGAATGTCATGATTTTTACCCTTTTCTGTCTGGTAGTTATTCATAAAGAAAACAAAAGTATTACAGAGAAACCATTTCAGGTCATTTATCATTGTGTGTGTTTAATGGAATTTTGGCTCATTTAGTACATTCTCATTTCAGAAGAATTAATAGATACCCCGGTGGATAAATATGCAGAATCACTCACATGCTTTGCTAAGCTAATTTTTTATTTTTTAAATGATAATATTCTACTAAATTCTCAAGTCACTTCACCTCAGAATAATATGAAGAGGCATAATTTTATAATTTCTGGTAAATTATGGATGCAGAATTTGGTTGCACTTCAATGTCATCATTAACTAGTAGTACGATTTTGGATAATTTACTTAATTTTGTCAGACTTTAGATTTCTCATCTCTAAAATGAGGATGGGGAAAAGGGACTCCAAGGTCCCTCTTTTAATTCTATTTTTTAATTCTAAAATTTCATGATATAGAAAGAATTTACATGAACGTCACTGTGTAGAAAATCATAGTTACTTTGACAAGGTAATCAAATTAATTGATTTTCTTTTCAGGCTCTCAGGACTATTGTTGAGAACAAAGGGAGATACCCTCCCAATGATTCTGACCATTTTATTTGGTCTTGCTTCTTATTATCTGATAGTTGCCTAAAAGTAAGAGAAGATACTGCATAGTAGCTTGCAGTAACTTAGAAAATAAAATCACAGTTTTATTAGTTGGGAATCTATTGGTTGCAAATACCCAAACTCCAGCTCAAATTACCTTAAGCAAAATATGGAGAACTTATTAGAATATGTAGTCATCCATCCAGGGATAGATCGAGCTTCGGGTAGAGGTAGATTGATGTCCATAGAGCTTTTTATCTCTATCCTTCAGCCTCATCTTCCTAGTGGTTTAATTCTTGGACAGGTGGCTTCTCCATATGGTAAGAAAGGAATCTCCAAGAACACATCCTTTTGAATTTTGATCCAAAGGAAGAAAGACTCTTTCTCTCACAGCAAGCTTATATCAAATCTGATCAAATCCTCTGGCTTTTTTGAGGTTACATAGTCATCTGGTCATTGTGGTTGCGATGGGGATAGCGTATCTGTTTAGCCATTTGTGAGTCCCATGATCACTATGGCAGGCAGGTTCACCCCACCTGAATCGTGAGAAGTGGGCTCTTTAAAGAAAAACGGATTCTATTATTAAAAGTCAGATGAGCATACTGAAAAGACACAACAAAATAACGCATCTAACACAAGGCCTTAGATTGAAGACTTCTTTTGCAGTTAGAAAATTTTAGCTAAACAGACAATTTTTCAACATATAGACAAAAATATAAAGAAAACAACCCCCCTCCCAAAATCCCTGCAGTTGAAAGGCTTCAGCTTTATCTTTAAACCATTCAATCAGGCAAATGTGAAGACCCTTCCCAAACTGATTTAAAATTGATCTGCCCAAGGATTCAGAAACTTTGCTTTATTCATAGATTTATTTCATTCTTTTAATAATTTATAGTGGTGAAGCTCCAAGGTGTTCAAGATGGGCACCTTGATTTTCTTGGTTGCTAACACGTGTTGTTCCTAATATTTCTCTCCATTCCTATTTTATATAATAAAGAGTAGAATTTGAGTTGATAGGGATGGTTTGGTTTAATATACTGTTAAGTGACTTATGTCTATTTTTCCCTAGGCAGGAAAGTAGTTAAAATTATTTTATCACTAAACAGTTATGAACTAAAGATTAACTGTTTATATGTTCACATTATAATCTAGTTAGAATGGGGAGTAAAAAAGAGTCTAGTGAAATGCTGGAAGTCTTAAGTACATTGTAGCCTTGCTTTCTTTTAATTCTCTCTATATCATTTGACACTTGGAAAAGCTATGAGGAATGAGAAAATAGAGTGAATATGTGCAGCTTGGAGTTGGAAGTGAAAATAATACTTACATAATGAGTGCTCTACTAACAGACTCAACCCTGGTGTACAGTGAATACCAAGAGTATATTTAGTCCATACTATATGGTTTCAAGTTTTTAAAAAATACTCTGTTGATTTTTTTTATTATTAAGAAGGTAATGATTTTGTCCTGAATCTTTTTCGATATGAAAAAATGAAAGCAATCTAAGTTTTTTTTTCTTGAAAGATGTTTTAAATAATGGAATTTCAAATGATGTCACTGTATTTTTTTAGATTATAAAAAAGTTATTGAATTGTAATCAATTATATAGAGCAAAGGCAAAATCAAGGGAGTTGTCTCCAGTGGAACAGTAGCAGTAGCTTTCTGGACAATGATATCAAAAGTCAGGCTTCCATTAAGGTGACTGAAGTCCAACAATTGCATGCTATGGGCAATGGGTAGGAACTGTACCTTGGGGTTTTAATTGCTACTTTGCTCTAGGTCATGTCTTGCAGTTTCAATTAAATCTCTGGTGTAAAGAATCCCTTGTCCCTTTCTCCTTGCATTTGATCACCTAATGGAAAGAAGCCTCTGCTCCTCAGGGAAATAATTTTGGGCAGTGTGAATCAACCTCTCTCTTTCTCTCTCATGCTTGCTCTTATTCTCTCTCAACCTCTCTTCTGTAAAATCTAATTTTAGCATAAATACAGCAAATCAAATGTAAAAAAAAGAAAAGAAGGGTGTCCATTTGCTCCTCATTACTGCTTTCAATGCAGAGTTTTTAACCAGCAAGGGAACAAGTTTTGATTTAATAACAGTTTTAAATTCAGGTATAGGAAAGGAAAAGTCAAGTGGAAATCTAAGTCTGGAAAGCAGTAGGGTATATTTGGTCCCAACTTCTTCTACTGAGTGAAAACTGTGATTCTGAAAATATCTTGGATTTTGCAATTGGAAGTCTACATTATTTTAACTGTATTAGTTCAATTATGTAGACTCCCAGTGGGCACGGATATGAGCCTCAAAACAGTTGCACTCTAGCACAGAAAGTGAGATGTGTACATAAATAATTCTAATGTTAGGTAGAATGTGATAAATTATTATAAAAAGTGTTATGTTGACATGCTCTTTGGGAATTCAGAGAGATGAGAGATTATTTCTGCTGGAATGTGGGACAGGGGACAGCAAAGGATTAGAAATGCAAAAAGAAAGACATTCAAGAAACTGATGACCTTTGAGCAAGACCTTGAAGCTTAACAAGGGCTTAAAGAATACAGTGAAATTTCAAAAGCTCTGTAAGATTTCAGAGATATTGGGATGTAAGAAAAAAAATCTAGTGTAACACAACTATTATGAATCTAGTTAAATTAAAATTATTTCTAAATATTTTCAGGGAGGCTGTATCTGTTTTTACTGAGTAAACCTACTACTTTCTGTGAGTGTGTATTTGTGTAGGTGGATATGCATTTTAGAAGCCAGTATATGGGTCTGATTGTCCAAGTCCATTTCAGATTTAATCTTCACAAGAAATTTTAATCTCTGACTGCTCCAATCCTTTGCTAATTAACACTGTAGCCACCCTGTTCTACTCTTCGTGGTGAAGCAGGCCAGTGTTAGGAAACTAGGAAGGTGTAGATAAGGAGATATTTTTACCATGTGGCACATGAGCAACTGATTTCTTTAAGCTGATGTCACTGAAATACCATTTTGTAAGTTGTTATTAAAAAAGAATCAGGATCCTGTGATTTATGATAAAATACTTTAAACAGCATAGAATTCTTCTCTCTCTATTGACCCCAAGAAATCACATTTTGCCCAGATGAAATTTTGTGGGTCCTAAGAGTTTGGAATTTGGTTTAAAACTTGTAAATCGTGGATTTTATTAAAATGTCAAAGAACTAAGCAAATGGATGAATCATTTCTTAATTGAAGTTAAATAAATAAATAAGAGAATACATCACAGTCTTGTAATAGCATCAGGGGTAACTAATTTGCTGGCTGCTTTTGAAAGAATGAGTAAGGTTCAAATTTGTAGTTAGGGGAAAATGGTGTAGTTGAGTTTAATTAACTAGAGTTTAATTCATTATATACCATTGGGATTTCATTGGAACAATGTGAGAATGAGCAGGTAATGGCAACTCTGAAAAGGAATAATGAGAACAAATGCCCTAGCTTACAGCCCTACTGCTTTGTGCCCCTGGCATAGGTGGCTGTGCGGTAGCTACATTCAGAGACACTTAGGTTGGAACATGCCCACCCTTCCCACTGAGCTAAAGATAGGAACAAGTTACTCTTTGGGGGTCTCATATTCCTTATATATCAATTGGGCAGAATAAAAAATTTGGGGTTCTTTAAGGATAAATGAAATAGTGCATGTATAATGCCAGGCGTGTCATTGACACTCTATAATTTATAGTTTTATTATCGCTGCTGTGTATTATTTTCAGAAGGAATTTTGAGGCCATCTTGGATCTTTAGTATATTCGTTGATGCTGAACTAAAATAAGGAAAAGTTCAGAAAAGTCAATGCTACCAAGAGTGCCGCGAAACAAAATCTTACTCATTTCTGGTGGTGACAGTGCAAATTGGAACATCTCTTTTTGAAAGCGATTTAGCAATGTGTTGTCTATTGTAATATGACTGCAGTACAAAAATGCACTATTTAAAAAATGTGGGTTAGGAGAGCTGAGTGGGCAGAAAGGGCTTTTCATGATCCATTGGGGAAAAGGGAGCCCAGTGGATTCAGGAAATGTCTTTCTGGAAAACACTGGAATAAACTAGAGAAAAGAAAGAGAGAAAAATGCCAACCTCCACTGAATTAAATCCTTCCCTCCCACTTTCAGCCTGTGTTGACAGCATGACCTAACTATTTGCAGAAGGCGGCAACAATAGCAGAGGATGGTGCAGGCACCTGGAATGTTGGCAGGTGGAAACTGGGAGGAACCAACTCTGTGGTCGAGGTTTTTCAACCAGCATCTGGGATTCAGTGTCCAGTGTGCCAAGGGAAGGAGTGAAAATACACCCTGATGAAAACTAGTCCACAGTCAGCACATTCAAGAAGTTCCACTGTGAGGCCAGGACCAGTCAGCAGCATTGATTTCTAGTGGTCACATGAGTCGGGGTGACTAGGTTTCCCAGGCTCTGCCAGCCTGACTTCTTGGGGCCTGGGCACAATCCACACACCTGTATGGGGCATGTGCCATCTAGCCTTTCTGTTACTTCGACTTTTTATCATCACTTTTGGTGTGATATGTGGTGTGCCCTTTATTATAATCATTCCCAGGATATTGGGAAAAGCTAGGGCAAAGTGTGTATCATCTGTCAACAATCCAAGAAACTATTTATCTGGGAGGATGAAGAAAAATGTAGATAAGGGGAGGTATCAGAGTAGTAAATCCAGAAGAATGGTTCCACCTTTTTGCTGCAGTAGTCCTAGGATCACACTACCAGATCTCGAAAGTATCTAGAAAATACATAAAGAAGTTAAAAAAGGTAAACATTTTATGGTAACATACATGCTAAAGTGAGAAAATGTTTAAGTAAATTAGTAGAATGTTATACTTCTAATAAAAATTATAAATGTGAAAAATAACAATGTCATTTAACGTTATATGGGAAAAAGAAAGCATAATATTTTATGTGTAATACAATTATAACAGTATGAAGAACAGAAAACTGTTTTATATGAAGGGAACATACAATGAAGGGAATTTACAAAAATGAGAATACTTATATTAAGCTTATGGGATACTCTTTTTATGTTAATTTTAAAATAATACAAGAACTTATTTACAGAGAATTTTTTTCTTCTAAGAGAAATTCTTTAATATGCCTGTGCCTTCTGAGAATTGGAAAGAGGAAAAGAGGAATTTAGGATTTTACTGGGAACATGATAAACTCTTTAGCTGAAGTTCCCAAGGGTGGGATTTATTTGAAAGTGAATTATAATTAAATAAGAAACTAGATGTATTCCCATGACTTAAGATTAAAAGCAGGGAAAAAAACAAGAACCCCAAACTTCAAGATACATGAAAGTTAATGATCTCACCATCATTCTGACCATATGTATTTATTTATGTCACAGTATAAACAGGAATTATAGATATTGGAAATGCATAATATGCCTCATCTAATGTTTCTTTGGGACTTTTCCCTCTTCTATGTTTCTGAGAATATAAAGCCTATTTTGGCATTGTTTAACTGTGTTAGTTTTCCCCTCCTTATTCATTAAAACAAAAAATGGTAGGAAAAAGTGTCAAAAGATCATGTTTCTTAATGAATATCCACCAGCCTTTTTATTTTCCCAGTAGAGCCCTCAGAGAAATCCAGCTCTTAAGGGAAGTATATTTTCTAAGTCATAAGGTCACAGGTAATCAAATAGAGAGAAAGTCTGGAGGCTGATACCTGATGCCACCAAGCCATTATGGTTATGGAAAGGAACATTTTATCTTTCTGACCAGATTTACTGGACTCACTTTTCACTTAGAACATACATGCCTGAAAAGCCCTCCTTCTCTTTCAAATTACTTTTTCTCTGATACACTTCCAATCAAATAACTATGAGAGCGTTTTTTTTTTCTTTTCATAAAGAAACCAGGGACTTTTCCCTCTAATCCAATAAAAGATACAAGAAGCCTAAATAATTAGGTAGCAGACCTGAGAATTTGCTTAAATTAAGCCTTGGCAAGAATCATAAGATTCCTTCACTTCTTTCTAGCTCTTCTCTCTGTATATTGGCCTGTTTCCTAACAGACTATAAGCTCTGGTATGGTTCATAAGGTAATTAATGTTGGAAATTTCCTTTAATTAGAAGTCATGATCTGAAGCCAAAAGGCACTCGAAATGCAGTTAAGAATTAGGATACTGGGTTCATTCCCCTTTTTAAAAAACAATTTGACATTTGATTATGTTCACTGTATTGAGAATGTTTCTTAGAGTTTTTCATTCCTAACTATCTCCTGACTTAATGGGGAAGTACACTCATAAATATTTAGAGATAGATGCATTACATGCATACAAACTTTTAAAATGCTAACTTATAAATAAATGTATTCAAACTTGTAAAAGCTTGCATACTTCATGGAAGACTATGTTAAGGCTATATTCAATAATTCAACTACTTCAAGGCAGCCATCTAACAAAACTCAGGTCAAAACTTTTTATTTTAAAATGGAAAATATGTTGGTGAATATCAATACTAGTTTCAGCCATGAAATTAAACAATATCCAAAAACAGATCATACAATGGGTTTTATGAAAAAATGTAAAATACTTTTTTCTACATTTTAGTATCAATATTTATTTTCTTTCTTGGAATCTGTGCTTCAAAGGTGATTGTTTGAATTATGTTTACAGCTAGCTAAAACTTGCATCTTCTCTATTAATATAAGAACCAATAGAAAGAGGCAGTGGCAATGCTAACGTGAGCTCAGTCAGTGTTAACTTACTGGTCAATTAGATTAATTAAATCTATATATCTCTAATATCTTTTGAAAGCTATGTCCAAGCTAAACTAGTAAGAAAGAATGAATAGATTTTATTTCACTACCACACCTAGCCTTGGACTGTCTTCAAAGCATGGGAAGTTTGGCTGAAAGAAAGAAAAAAACAATTAGTTGACTCTGAATTGAAACTTAAGTAGCGTTGAGGAAATGGAATGACTGCTATTGAGAACAGAGCTTCAGTGGACTGACTACTGTCCTAACTTCTGTAGTAAACACAGACAGTCATGGATTTGGGGGTATCTCTTCCATTGGATAAGAAAGATCAGGGTCCTCTTTCCAAACTCCTCTGCATTTAAAAATTTGTTTTGGTTCAGCCCCATTCCAGGGGAAGGAAGTCTTCAGTTTATTTTGAGTTTTAGGACAGAATCCAATAATCCCAAATAGTTTATCATTTCTGGAGTATGTAAAAATTTATTTGAGACTAGACAAGTTTTTAATCAGTCTCTAAGATCTCTGGCTTAGAGTAAACTTTTCATGCAGGGTACAACTAAATCTACGCAGTGGATGATGCTACCTCCTTATGCACAAATTATGAAACTCATAAATAATATGAACTGAAGTTGTCTGAACTTATCTTCTTGGAATCAGGGATGAATTGAAGGTTTTTTTCCCCACTTGCTCTCTATGGACTTTTTGGACTTACAGTCTGATTCTTAATTTAAGGTTCACTTCAACCACATTTATCAAGAGCCTGCTCTTCTGTGCTGTAGGTGACAGGTACTCTGCCGGGTACTCCTGGTAGTTTGCAAAGTCATAGGCAAGGATGCTTGGCAAAGACTCAACAGCCCCACAGTAACCTTCTGAATTGAATTGAAATTATTTTATGTTGAATTTTGGCACACATGCAAAATATCTGTTTATTAATAGGAGGCTTCTCTTGTGTAATTTTGTTTTCTCATAGTTATAATATCATATGATCTTGTTATTGCAGAACAGCATGCCTCAGTCACGAGCTGGTTTTCTTAAGCACATACAATATTCTTCTCTCGTATTGGTACAAGATGTTTCAAATGTACTAAAAATGTCTTGATTTGCATTTCCAGTTCCATAATTGGCTTATTTTTCATTGTTAAAATGGATTCAGATGAAAATCCACATACCGAGCAAGCCAAAGGCAAAACTGGGGCATCTTACTTTTTAAAACTGAAAGTTCTCACCTCTTAGCTCTTTGCTGCTTGTTTGCTGATTATAGTAACTGAGTTGTAGGCCCAGCTGATGTTGCTACAAGGTTAAATTTTGTTTAAATATTTTCCAAAGTGCATCATGGATAGTAACTGAACTAACCTTATCATTGATACATATTAATATAAAGCTCTGAGAAGAAGAGTATTTAGTGCATAATAAATAACTAATACATGTTTCCTATTATTATTACTGAATACCTTTCTTTTTATGGTTTATTATAGCCCTGTGGGCATGTTCCTTATCACAGAATGGAGGGGCCATCAAATGTATGGTTTTGTTCACTGATATATCCAAAACATGGAGAAGAGTGCCAGGCAGAGAGTAGATATTCAATACTTTGTTGAATGAATGAGTATTAGATTGGTCCCAATCAGGCTGCCTGCCTATCATCCCAGCCTTTGACTTCAACTTGACCCCACTAGGTCTGCAGATGTGGTGTGATCAAACACACTCCAGGCAGATGCTGCTGAAGCTCTTCTATGTTCCTCGGAGCTGTGATGGCAGCAGGTATTCATTGACTTGACTAGAAGTCATGATCAAGAGAATTCCTGCATTCATGCTTTTTTGTGCAGAGAGAGCATGAAAACTCTACACTTGATTGGAATTTTAATGAAGCCTTCCATTTTGGCTTCTATTGGCTACATTTCATTAAAGCTCTTTGCTTCTGGGAACTTTACATTACAGATATTGTCTTGGAGGGAAAATTATAAACAAAATGATATGCATATTTAAGTTCATTTTTAAAATTTATCATTTTAATACCAGGTGGTTAAAACTTAGAGATAATAACAAATTCTTAAAGGATTTAATAGTTCTGAAATCTATTCCAAAGCAAAGCTGGGAGCTTTTATCTTTCTAACTATGGCAAGTGAAGAGAAATTAAAAGTCATTTCAGGACAGATTTAAGATCAGAATGTTCTTCTGGATCATATAGTATATGCTTTCCTGTAGCCCTTCAGGAATTGTCGAATACTGAGAGGATAGCACAGCTAATTTGGTTTGGCTCATAAAAATACAAATCTCCTTCCTATTTCCTTTCTGATGCTTCTCAGTGGAACATATTTCACTTAGATGATTTTTTAAATACCAGTTTTCTCAAAAGTTTCCAAATTCTAGTCACTTGAGATTTATACGGCCTTTAAAGTCTAAGGAGTTTTGGATTTGTTTCATGTTCAAAATAAATCCTGGATTTATTTCATGGCTTCTTATAATCCCCTGTGATTGTTTCTACTATTACACATTTACCAATTACTGTCCTTGTTTTCAAGTGAAGTTTTCATTTGTGAGTCAATGGAGTAACATGATTACATTTGTATACTGTTTTGTACCTTGGCTTCTATTTCCCACTCCTTCACTGTTTTTTGTTCAATGTTCTTTGACCACAGTCATTAAGATTGCTAGATTTGCCATTTCAATCTTTAGTCTTAACACTTAAATCTTTCCATGTCCTGTGATAGTAAAGTGAAATCTTGCCTCATCTCTTGAGCAGCTTACTATAAAACATATATTTCAAAGCAGGATGTGTTTACCTTGCTGAGTTTGCCTAAAGTATTATTCTTTTATGTTTTTGTCATTATATCATTCCTAACTCATATTAATCAATGTTTCTATTGCTTCATTGTTCATATTGACTATTAGGAATGATCACACAGTATTATTTTGATCTATGTCTCACAGAGATTGTAAATTCCTTGAAGATATAGACCATCCTTTTCAACTTTATATCTTTTGAGAGACCACCTTTCCCTGGACCACAGGCATGAAGGAAGTGACATGTGGCTGCTGGGGAGAGCTTCTCCCATCCTTTCTGGGTCTCTTCTGTCCTGTGAATAAAAAATCCTTAAGTCATTGAGGATGGGAAGAAAACACTTCTCCTCAAAGGGCACAAAGAACCATTGTGGCTGGAAGAAGAATAGAAGAAAAAATTCTTTATCCCTGTGGGAGAACAGGGAAGCAGCCTGGGCTCTGTATCCCATAGCGATACCCAGTGCTGGTCTTCTATCACTAGGGGAGGGCAGGAAATGCTTACCCAAGATAAAACACCAATGCAATGTAGAGTTTGGTTGTCATGGGAAGGAGGGCAGAAATGCTGAAACTCTACATGAGGTCCCAGGAACACAGGGCCTACCTAAGATAGAGGCTGAACCAGGAAAGAAGGAACCTCTCCTAAACAAGCCTAGCACTGAGTATCAAGCAGTGGCAGTCTACAGCCAGAGGTGTGGCAGGAGCATGGAGAGAGACCTCCTCTGTGATGTAGGTGTGTAGCAATGGCTGAAAGCCGAAGGTGGAGCATGGACACTGAGAAAAATCACCTGGCACCCCAGCTCCCAAAGTAACCATGAAGCAATAGCAGCTCACCACTAGAGAAATTTGAAGCCTGTGGTGTTCTAAAGTGAACCCAGACTCAGCTTATTATTTTATTAAATAAACTCAACCTGTCACTCAAATGGTTTGATAGAATAGAGACATAAATACTAATTACCTCAGCCTCTACTGCCCTACATACGATGACTGACATTCATGAAAAAATTACAAGGCAATCAAAAGAAGCAAAAAGTACAACCCATTTTTAAGTGACAAGAGAATCAAAAGATCTAGTTGCAGAGATAACCAAGGTGTTAGAAAAATAAAGCAAGGACTTTAAGGAATTATAACAATTATGTTAAAAGATCTACTGGAAAAGGTGGAAAACATGCATATATGTACAGATAGGAAATTTAAGAAGAAAGATGAAACTATAAAAAGGGTCAAGTATAATTTCATCTCCAATAGAAAAATTCCTTTGACAGATTCATCAGTAGACATGATACAACTGAGAAAAGAATGAGGAAACTTGAAGATGAGTCAATAGAAATGACCTGAACTGAAACACAAAGGGAAAAAAGAGTATTTTTAAAAAAAAACAACAAAAGCTAACACCCAAGGGTTGTGGGACAATATTATGGGGTCTAATATATGTGTAATTGGAGTTCCAGAACAGAATAAGGAAAGAATAAGGCAAAAGAAATATTTGAAGAGATAAATACTGAGATATCTACAAAAATAATGAAGGACATCAAACCACAAATCCAAGCTTAGAAAATTATAAGCAGAATAAATACCACAAACAAACCAACAAATAAAAAATCAAATGAACATAAATGTTGAAACATCATAGTAATCAAAGATAGATAATAATGAAGGTAGCCAGAGAAAAAAGACACTGTACAACTTCAAACAAACAAAAGAAAATTATAGTAGGCTTCTTGTTAGAAACTAGGAAGGTCAGAAGACAATGGAGAGTGTCATCTTTAAAGTACTGGTTTTGTTTTGTTTTGAAATTTTGTTTTTAAATCAAATTCTATCAGAATTTGATAATAAGTGATAATATCTTTCAAAAAATTAATGTTAAATAGAGACTTTTTCATATAAAAGTTTCATAAAAAATTTGAAACAAAAAATGAGAAAACCCATTCCCAGTTGAGCTGCTCTATAAGAGATATAAAAGAAAGTTCTTTATGCAGAATTATGTTACCAGGTGGACATTAGGATTTACCAAAAAAAAAAAAAAAGTGCCAATAATGTTAAAAATAAAGTTAAATATAAAATGCATTTTTAACTTATTTTACTCACACTGAAAGAGAATTGACACTTTAAAGCAAAAATAGTAAAAATGTACTGTAGGGTTTATAATATATGTAAAAATAAAATGTAAGATAACAAAGTATAAATTATAAGAAAGAGGAGCTGAAAATATACTGTTGTTTCTTTCATTGTACTTGATATAACAATATTATTTTAAAACAGACTATGATAGTTAAAGATGTGTAGCATCAACATTAAGACAACCACTAAAATCTTTAAGAAGATGATATAACTAATAAACCAATTCTAGGGGAAAATTTGAACAATAAAACATACATAATTAATTCAAATGATTGCAGAAAAAGGAAAAAAAGAACATGCGGGAAATGGAAAAGAACTAAAAAGGTTGTAGATTTCAATCTCACCCTATTAATAATTACCTTAAAACTTGTCTGAACACAGTGATTAAAGGCAGAGATTGTCAAATTAGATAATAATACAAAACCCAATTTTATCTACAAGAAACTACTTTAATATAAAGATGTGGATCTATTAAAAGTAAAAGGATAGAAAAAGATATACCATACAATCATGAATTTGAAGAAAGTGACCATGTTAAAATCAGACAAAATAGACTTCATTTCAGAAATATTATCAAGAATCAGGAGGGACATTGCATTTTAATAAAGGTGTCAATTCTTGAAGACTACATAGCTATTTTAAATGTGTATTTAGAGCACAGTAGAAATTCAAAACACATGAAGTAAAATTTGATAGAAATAAACTCCATAATTATACTTAAAGATGTTAACATGCTTCTTTTAGTAATTAATGCAACAAGAGAAAATAACTAAAAAAATAGAAGATGTATCAACACTGTCAGCCAATTTGACCTAATGTACATTGTACATTCATCAAAGTAGATCATATTTTGGACCATAAAATAAATCTCAATATGTTTTAAAAAATTGAAGTTTTATAATTTCCTTGAAATTTTACAAAGTATATTCTCTTTGAAGTCTTACAAAAATTGAAATTTTACAAGTTATGTTCTCTAGTTTAATTCTCAAAAATTAAACTAGAAATCAATAACCAAAAGAAATTAATGACACAAATAAAATTTTAAAAAATGACAAAATATGTGATTAAACAGCATACTTTCTAAATAATTTATGACTCAAAAGAGGAATTCACAAGGGAAATTAGAAAATGTTTGGAATGTAATGAATAAGAAAATATAAAATATTAAAAATTGGGTATGCATAAAATTGGTGAATAAAAGAAAATTAGTAGAATTAAGTTCTTATATTAATGTCTTGCTTTTTATTTTTTGTGTATCAGAGGTTTTGGTTTTTTGGTTATCATGGGGCTTACAAAAAACATCTTATAATCAATTATTTTAAACTGATGACAACTCTAATAACAACAAAAAGAAAAAAAAAAAGCAAAGAGAAAACTAAAAACCTCTACACTTTAACCCCATCCCCCTTGCTTTTTGACTTTTTTGTTTCTATTTATAACTTTTTATATTTTCTATCTCTTAAAAAGTTGTTGTAGTTATTATTTTGATAGGTTTACCTTTTAGTCTTCTTAATAAAGATATGTGTGGTTTACACACAATTACAGTGTTCAAGTATTCTGTATTTTCTCATGTACTTTCTTTTACCAGTAAGTTTTATGCCATCAGATGATTTCTTGTTGCAAGTTAATGTCTTTTTCTTTCAGATTGAAGAACTCTCGTTAGCATTTCTTGTAAGACAGGTCTGGTGTTGAGAAAATCCCTCAACTTTTGGGAAAATCTTTAATTCTCCTTAATGTTTGAAGGGTAATTTTACTGGATATAATATTCTAGGTTGGATCTTTTTTCCAGCAGCGCTTTGAATATTTCATCCCTCTCCCTTCTGGCCTGTAAGGGTTCTGCTGAGAAATCTGCTGCTAGGTGTATTGGAGCTCCTCTATTTGCTTCTTTTCTCTTGCTGCTTAATGGATCCTTTCCTTATTGTTGAACTTTGAGAGTTTGATTATTATACGCCTTGAATTAGTCTTATTTGGGTTGAATCTTCTTGGTGTTCTATGACCTTCTTGTACCTGGACCTTCATATCTTTCTCCATGTTTGGTAGGTTATTTGTTATTATTTCTTTTAATGAACTTTTTGCCCCAATCTCTCTGCATCCTCTTTAAGCCCAATAACTCTTAGATGTGCCCTTTGAGGCTATTTTCTATGTCTTGTAGGTATGCTTCATTTTTCTTTATTCTTTTTTTCCCCTCTGACTGTGCACATTCATGTAGCCTATCTTTGAGCCTACTAATTCTTTCTTCTGCTTGATCAATTCTGCAGTTGAAAGACTCTGATGCATTTTTGAGTTTGTCAATTGAATTTTCTAGCTCCAGAATTTCTGCTTGATTTTTTTTATTATTTCAATCTCTTTGTTAAATTTCTCTCACAGAATTCTGAATTCCTTTTCTGTGTTATTTTGAAGTTCACTGAGCTTCCTCAAAGCAGCTGTTTTAAATTCCATGTCTGAAAGTTCACATATCTCCATCACTCCAGGATTGGTTACTAGTGCCTTATTTAGTCTGTTTGGTGAGGTCATGTTTTCCTAGATGTTCTTGATGCTTGTGGACATTTGTCAATGTCTGGGCATTGAAAAGATGGGTATTTATTCCAGTCTTCACAGTTGGGGCTCATTTGTATCCATCCTTCTTGAGAGGGCTGATTTTTTAGTTCCTATGAAGGTGCTGTCTTGTGTGGATAGTTATTCAATTTGGTGTTTCTGTGAAGGGATGATCACTGGAGGGTCCTATTAGACAATCTTGCTCCTAAATGAAAAATTTTTGTGAAATATTCTTTCCATGAGATATATGCCCAAACACCATCCTTCTCCTAAGCTTTATAAACTTGATTAGTAATTGTGATAAATTTCTGGAGGCTGAGTGTTCCATTAGCCAAGAGTGAGAAACTCTTGGGGGCCTCAATCATGAGAGGGCTCTCACACTTTCCCAGTCATATCACTCCAGCTAAATTTTCATATTAAAAGCAATAACTTTTATATCAATATTCAAAAATGTCATCTTCATAAAGTAGAAAAAAGCAAATTAAATCCAAAGCATGCAAAATGAAGCCCAGACAAGAAAATAGGAAGAAAACAGAAAACACAGAAGAATAAGAGACACATTGATCTATTAATAGAATTCAAAGATTGATCTAAAATTTAAGGATTTAATACTAACCAAAATCCCAACTGAATTGGTTTTTTTTAGGGGGAATAGGTACTTGACAAGCTGACATTAAAATTTATATGGAAATGTAAGGGCCTAGCGTAGGCATGACACTGTGAAAGAGAAAAACAAAGTGAGAATACGATCTCTACTGGATATCAAGACTTATCATAAAAGCTATATTAGCTGAGCCCATATGGAATTGGTGCAAGAATTGACAAATTGGCTGATAAAATCAAATTAAGAGTCTAAAACCAACCCTCACACTGTGAATCCTTGATTTATGATGAAGCTGGCACTGCATAACAATGGGAAAAAGATAGCAAGACTCCTAGGAAAAATAACTTATCCACCCCCAAAAAGAATAAATTGAGACCCTATTTCATATCATATGCAAAAATAACTTTAGACCTACACGTTAAAGACAAAACAGTAAATCTTTCAGAACTAATATCTGAGATTCCTTCATGATCTGCATCATGGTAAGGAAGCAGTATTGAAAAATATTTCTTTGAGCTCTGATAAGAAGAGATCACTTTGGCCTAGGTAATTTAGAAAGGTTTTTTGAAGAGGATGCAGGTTGAGCTGGGCCTTGAAGAATGGGTAGGATATGAACAGGTAGAAATTATAGGGGAGGATATTCTAAGCACAAACAGAATGCAGTCTTTGGGGAATAATGATTAAACTGGTTTGACTGGAGCAGAAAATCTTCAGTACTGAGAGAGCAAGTGGGGAAGATGACCAAGAGTTAAGAGTTCCTGGGCTTTGAGTGCCAGATGAATCAAGTGGCATTTATCCCACGGGGCGATGGAAATGATGTAATGTGACACAAGTGATAACGTGGTGGCCATGTCTAGTATGGATTGGAGTGAGGAAATAAGAAGGGTGCAATTGATGTATCCAATCCTGAAGTGGTAAGTACAGGAGGCTTCCCTAGAAAGGAATAATGTTCCTGATATTGTGACTAGATCATTGAACGTGGAGGTGAGTGAGTTGAGTCAAAGATAACCAAGATTTTAACTCAGGGTAACTGGAGGATTGGCCGGAGATGTTTGGTAGGAAGAGGAAGATAAGGGAGAGAAAGTTTGGAGAAAATAATAAATAAATTTGGGGAATGTCATGCTAAAGGGATAAACAAGATAGTCCAAGTAGAAATTCAAATGGCCATTAGAAATGGAGATTTGGAGCTTGGGAAATAGATCAGGAGGGGAAATGTTTATTTATGTACATAAATGAGTCTAAGGATGTTTGAAGCTGAAGTTATAGATGAGATCTCAGGGTAAGAACTTAAAGAGACTAACATAAGGCTGGGGACTGAGTTTCAGGGAATACC
>CM052440.1:121219710-121310917 GCA_028533085.1 Varecia variegata
TTGTATAAACTAAATATTACACACAAGAAATCACAAGAAGTTATCGATGAATAAAATCTGAGAAATATCACACACATCTTAAAACCCAGAGAAATAACATAATGTTCTTATTAAGATACTGCCTTGAATAACTCCAGATTACCTTTTTCCCCTACCTTTCTGGGCTACATTATTTTTTGTCACCTCTGCATATGATAATAATTTAGTACTATTTTCCATAGAGGGAATGCAAAATCAATTCAGTCTTTTCTCTAACTTGGTTGATTAAAATTTACTTATTATTAGTAATGTAGAAAAATTTGTTTCAGCTTTATAACTTGTTACCAGTAATCACATGTGAATTTTTAGGGT
The DNA here is from genome assembly GCA_028533085.1 of Varecia variegata. Lineage (NCBI taxonomy): Eukaryota > Metazoa > Chordata > Mammalia > Primates > Lemuridae > Varecia > Varecia variegata. The sequence goes on from CM052440.1 coordinate 121,220,062, forward strand.
TGCTATCAAATTTGGGAAGACTAGTCTCAAGTTTCTTTGGTATATGAGCTGTATTGATTTGGAAGAATTTTCCACAGACTAGCTGCACCTTCTTGCCATGATACTGTGTAAGTTGGCAAAGCAGGTAATTCAATATTTCTTTTATAACTTTTTTTTTTTTTAAAGACCATTGGCTTCGAAGTGAGATATCACAAGAATGGAAGAATAGGCACCACATGCACTCGCCATCAAACTGGCACTAACTGATCAACACTAAGGTGCTCACACAGTAGTAACATTCTTTGGGGGTAGGGGGGTTGGGGGTGGGTAAACTCACAACTAATGGACGCAGTGAGCAATGTAGGGGGGAAGGGCACCTCTCAAATCATGGTTGGGATGTGGCAAAATCATAACATGTAACCAAAATGTACCCCCATAATTTCATGGAATAAAAAAAAAGACCATTGGACAAATTGATTAACCTTATTTGTCTTTAAGTAGGACTCTCCTAACTTCAAAGTTTTTCCTGGGTTTCCTTAAAAATGTTAAATTCTGTCAGGAGGGCCAGAGAATGAGGAAGGTGACAGGGCCATTGTATTTCACAGCAGGGAGCTCTCGGTGGATTTAGAAGACCTTGTTGTCCACACATTTCAGTGTAGCATTGGAGAGAGAAAGTCCACATGTGTAGGTGAGAAGGAGAAACTAGATGTTGAGGGAAAAAAAATGGAGGGAGTAGGTATGGAATATACATTTAAACCTTTGATAAAGTGAGAAAAGTAAGAAGGTGAAAGAAAGACCAGTAGGATTGAATAAAAAAAAACGTGAGGGAGAGAGCTGTTTGCATTTTTAAGAAAGAAGAGCTTGAACACAGATTCAGAAATTTGTCTAACTGGCTTTATATTGACTCTAATGCAACTGCCCAGGAAGGGCATAGTTTTGGGGAGAGTGGTAACCTGGTGTCAGTCACTAATGCATAGAAATGTCCTCTCTAATAACTCATCACACACCTGTCAATCAGAAGTTTAGATAAATCAGTGTTTTATGTTATTCAGCTTTTACCATCTTGCAGGGGAATATTAATGATGCATTCTATGAATGTTATACTTCATTTTTATGAGGTACTTTCCCATCCATCATGGCATTGGAGCATCATAGTTGTTAAATTATTTATGAATAAATAAGTTATTTATGATTTATAAGAAAGAGATAAGACTTTAACATACCCAGGGAAAAATTCAGAAGAGAAGATAGTTATCAATTCTGGGAACTGAAAGAAATGGCATTGAAAGTACCTTCCCCCAATTGGCAGTGTGGGGCTCAGGAACCAGTGGGGCTACTTAGAGTGAATTTTTAAGGAGTTTTCTCTGCAGGAGGCAGTGCATTTCTCCTCCTTCCTCTGAGTCACCTACAAAATGTTTAGAAAAACAAGATTCATTGTTCTAAGGTTTTTACATCAAAGGATTCTCCAGGGGGAAGGAGCATGCTTTATTGTAAATAAGAAACACTTGGATAGTGGGTCAAACTGCAGATTGAAATTCAATAGAAACAAAGTGGGACGGGGAACTCGAAAGATAGGTTGAGTTCTGCATCCAGGAGGGCGTGGGTCATGGGTTGGAGGGTGAGGATTAGGACAGAGCTCATGTCTGGATTTCGACTGTTTCACCAAGGAGGAGTCTGAGGCTTAAAGAAATGAAACGACATGCACTTGGTGGCTTAGTGCTGTTAACAGGAGGTGGCCCTGAGACTGGAACCTTAGTCTTCAGGCCTCTAGTCCTACACTGTCTCTGTAACTGTGCCGTGAGGGACAATATACCAATCTGGGAAAGAGTGTGGATTTTAGAGCCGGGCTTCTCCACTTATTAGCTATATTATCTTAGGCAAAATATTTAATCGCAGCATGCCTCAGTTTCCCCATTGGAAAATGGAGATAATTTGTCCTGAATTTCAACGAGTTACTATTGGGGAAGCACCAGGCAACTATTTGTAAAATAATTAAGACACCCTTTTTGCGTGACCTACCATGTAGAAGAAAGTACTTTCTTTCTTAGTTTGCCTCAAGTGTGCACTTCATTGCCTCCTCCCCTCCTACATCCTCACCGATGGTGTCCACATGTCTGTTGTCTTCCCAGCTCTGACTTCACTAAGTCTCTTTCCACTTCGTAGGCTCCAGGAGAGGGTAGAGCAGCCCAGTTAGATGCAGGCAGTATCTATCTTCCATGCAAAGCCAGCAATACTAAGAAAGGGATGTTCTAGCTCATTCTGTTGCTTTGCTCTTGCTTACATTCACAAAGACATTTTAAGTTTCAGTTTTTAAATCTTCTGGTAGGAAGTGATTTAAAATATTACCCAGGCACAAGAGAAAGTGGGCTTCTTTGTTTTGTTTTGTTTCTGCCCTTTGGACATTCTAGTATTCTACTCTAACTGGCCAGGAAATTTGCATCAGATTATTGCAAATCTGTAATGATTCCCTTTCCTCTCCCTTTTTCAATTGTTTTTCAGAGAAAAAAGTATTCTTACTTGCCAAATGTGGCAGCCCCTTTTATCTGTCCCATTTGTTAAGGGAAAATAGGTATGCATTTAAAAACCAGAACTTTTCTCTGTAATAGTGACTAGCAATTCTCAATTGCCTTGTTATTTTTGAATGATGTCATCCTTTTGCTGGCCTATGATATCACAGTATATGTAGGTGTTGTCAGCAGCTGTTAGCCAACCCATGAGGCAGTGGGTGTTGTCGCTTGTCTTTCCTTTGTGTCACAAAGTGAGAGGGTCTTCATAGACTTTTTCTGTTGGAAGCCATGACCACCCAGGCAAGCTACTGCTCACTCAGCCATAAAGGGTAGTGGGGCAGGCTTGTTCATACCCACTGCTGGGAGTGCAAATCAGTACCCTGGTTCTGTAGATAAACATGACAATATATATACATGCATATTACAAATACATACATATTTCTTAAAAGTATGCAGTCCCTGATTTAGTAATTCCATTTCTAGGAATTATTTATCTCTAAGGAAATACTAAATAATGTAGTGAGGTATATAAACACGGATGTTTATAAAAATGAGTTGTTTATAACAGCAAGAAAACTGAAAGCAACCCCACTGTCCATTAATAGCAGATTGACTAATCATTTATGGTACACTTACATAATGGAATGTCAGGTGACTATTTAAAACCATGATGTGGAATATACTTATTATATATAATATATATGGAAAATTTTTATTATATTTTGCTATGGGAAATAGAATTATAGTATAATACATTAAAATTGTGTATATTTACCTATGAGTTTTTATATGCTTAGAAAAAGTCATAAAATATTTACAACAAACTATTAACAGTAGTTATTTGATATCATGGTCATATTGTGGGATTATGGATGATTTTAATTTTCTTATTTTAGCTTATTTGTTTTTCTAATTTTTCTCCCTAATAGTGTGTGTTACATATGTAATAAAAGTGACTATGTGGAATGGTTTGTGTGTGACAAAGAGTGTGTTGTAAGCTGTTCCTCCCTGTACCCTTATTAGTTTATACATGTGAGCATATGTTAATAACTTCTCATTTTGTCAAATGAAGAAGAGAGAAGCAAGATGGCTTCTTGCAATGCTATATGACTACTCAGAGAGCTGAAATTGCTTTGGGTCTGTTATTTTGTTGACTTTTGCAGAAATATATCTCCATAAAGTTAGACCTCTGTTGAGTTAGCTTGTGGACTCTCTATTTTTACACTCTCAAATTCATGCTACAAAACTCAGGATTAACCATCTTCCACATGTTCATCGTGCACATCCAGAAGCCAAAAGAAATAAAGAATAAAGCCCAAAGCCAATATATGTACTTGTTTTATATTTTACTTGGAAAATATTCTAAAGAAACATCATTAGTGCCCAAGATTCCATGATTGAATTTGCTTCTTTGTGCTGTATGCCATTTAAAGTTTTGTATATTTTTATCTGCAATTTTGTGGCCACATTACAAGTAACCTTCTGAATGCCAAGGGTCTTTATTAAGTGCTTTCTCTGGTTGAATTTTTTGTTGTTTTTATAACAGGGAAGAGAATATGTCATGATGATATAAGTTAGGCAACCAGATTTTAAGCCTGCTTCTGCAATTGACTGCTGTATGATCTGGTGTGATGGCAGTGATGGTGATGATGATGATGGTGTACTAATAGTAGTAGTGGAACTACTGGGTAGTTGTGCAATAATATTATTAATAATGATAAATTTAATAGCAATTCCATCTTTTGATTTCTTCCTATATGCAGGAAGCTCTACTACATGCTTTGCATGCATTATCTTATTTAATCCTGAAATCTCCCTGATAAATAGACATTACCCTCATTTTGCAGATGAGGGAATTGAGGTTTAGAAAGATTAAGTAACCTGTACACATGACAGCTAATAGGTTGCAGAGGTATAGATCAAACGATCAAATCCAGGTTGTCTCTAAATACCTTGTTCCTTCTGGTATACACGTTGTCTTCTCAAATCTCTTATGATCTGGGCTTTTGTTTTACTATTAATAAAATGAGGAGGTTAGGCTAATGAATAATTGCTAAGTTTTCCTAGAACTAACACACTTGCAGTCCATGTGCATTACAGTAGGGAACTGAGGTAACTAAACGGGTAAAACCAGTTTGCCTGGGTTCAGATCTCGGGTTTACCATTTGCCAGCCTTGTGATCTTGCCAAGTTACTAATCACTCTGTACCTCTGTTTCCTTATCTGTAAACTTAAACCTGTAATAACTCCTTCTATTTCATAAGTTGGTGGTGAGGACTGAAAGAGATAGTTTATGTACAGTGCCTGACACAGAGAAAGCACTCTATAAATGCTAACTTTATAAAGGGAGGATATTAAATGGAAAGCATGGACATTCTAGAGTGTCATTCCCAACCTGACAACAGGGGCCTTCCTCTTTCCCTGCTGCCCTAGGGTTAACCGACATGTGAGTTGCTGAAATGTCCAGAGTGGTTTCCTAGCACCTAAAATGCCTTCGCATTTCCATTGACCTGGAAAATTTAGCTGAAAAAAAAAAAAAAAAAGACTCATATGCATCAACCTTTTTAATAAGAATTTCTTCAGCAGTGGCCTTGATGACTTGAACCTAAAGTTTGTCAGAATATATGGACCCAGGAGTTTGGATGTGTGCAAATGTTTCAGTGAGACTATGTGATCAGCTAACCCCCGGTACTCTGGCAGCTAGTTCTACCTTGTTGGGATAGAATTGAGGGTCCTTTAGTCATCTGTCATACGTCAATTTAGTGTCAGAATTTTTCCTAGAAAAAATTGCCTGAAACTTGTGCCTTTGTTTCCTTATCTGTAAAATGTGGCTAATACCACTACTCATCTAGTAAGGTGGATTTGAGTGTAATTGAAATAGTCTATGTAAAGCACTTCGATTTGTGGATAGTATATTAAGTCTTCAGTAAGTGTTTGACAGTATTATTGTTGTTTGTTAACAGGTATGTAACTAACCCAAAATCTGGGGGCCCATGGGACCCAGTCTCTGAACAAAGTTGCATTCAATGAAGTATAGCCCAATAGTCAAGAATAATTAAAAATAATTCTGATATTTACATCTTTTCACAAAATGTGTTAAGGAAAATCTAATTTCCTTTTCTCTTGTGTATAAATCTTTCATATCCTGAATCTTTGATTCAGCAAAACTCTAAACAATTTCAAATTCTTTAGGGTGACCTGGTTTGCCAGGGACTTTTCCAGTTTGAGCACTGAAAGTCCCATGTTCCAGGAGCCTCTTCAGTCCCAGACAAACTGGGACAGTTGGCCACCCTGCTTTTAACTCTCTACCCCAACTCCCTGAAGCCCTAGTCCATGTGGATTGTCTTCTCTGTTCATCTTCACATTTCTAGTAGCTTTCTCTCTCTTCCCATCCTGGAGAAATGTGGAAGAACTTGCTAATAAATTCTTTATTTTTGATCTTGCTACACATGTGTTTCTGAGGACCTTAAGTCAGAGTGTGATAGAACTCTGTAGCTGAAAGTGACCTTAGATTGTATCTTAACCATATTTTGAGAGATGACTGAAAGTGGCTCAGATAACCCTAAGAAGACGAGGAGGCAGGCAAACGTTGACCCACACACTAGGGTTATGCAGGTCCTGGCGGTACAAAGCCAGGTGTAAAGAAAAGTTCACCAGCTCGTGGTAGCTGAGGCCTCTGGTGATGGGCAACAGGTGTTAGTTTTGATTTTGGGGAAGGAGCAAAAACATACTGATGGCTCCAGTAGGTGGCCCAGAGCAAAGGAAAATCCAGACAGTGGTTTTCCACGTCAGGCAGGGCAGACAGGCAGCAGCAGGGAACCAGTCATTACCTAGTCAGACTCCAGTTACAGAACAGCTGCCCAGGCAGGAAGCCATAGAACTGACCTTCTGAAGGGGGCCAGAATTTTAAGCAGGTTGCAGTCTGGGAGTCATGAAGAAATAAGGCAAAATCCCAATTATTTGAACTGGGGCACAGATGGAAAGTACATCTAATAAAATGGCAGAAATCCATTGGTCAGACTCAGGGCAGAAAGTCAGGGTTGGAATATTGACAAGGATGACCTGATGCTAAGTTCCAGAGTCTTGGGCTTCGTCCCCGAAATCTAAATTTTTGCCTAACATCAGGATTGGCACCAGAGTAGTGATTCCCAGTCTTTACTGTGGATATTAATCACTTGGAGTGTTTATAAAAATGAAGATTCTGAGGCTTCATTCTTACTGATTCTGATTCAGTAGATTTGTGGTTGCCCCAGGAATATGCATTGTTAATACCCCACCCCCAACCCCATCACACATTTTGCTAGGGTTGGCCTGTTTACAAAATGTTGAGAGTCAATGCACTAGAGCAGTGGTCCCCAACCTTTTTGGCACCAGGGACCGGGTTCATGGAAGAAAATTTTTCCACGGACGGGAGAGGGGGAGGGTTTCAGGATGATTCAAGCACATTACATTTATTGTGCAGTCAGACCTCTCTGCTAATGATGATCTGTATTTGCAGCCACTCCCCAGTGCTAGCATCACCGCCTCCACTCCACCTCAGATCATCAGGAACTAGATTTTCATGAGTGCACAACCTAGATCCCTTGCACGCGCAGTTTACAGTGGGGCTCACGCTCCTGTGAGGATGTAATGCCGCTGCTGATCTGACAGGAGGAGGAAGTGGAGCTTATGCAGTGATGCGGGCATGGGGAGCAGCTGTAAACACAGATGAAGCTTCACTGGCTCACCCACTGTCTAACAAGCCACAGACCGGTACTTGTCCGCAGCCTGCGAGTGGGGGAACCGCAGCATGAGAGGACCCAGGGGTGCCAGCTGCAGAGGCAGGGCCAGGCAGCCCCTCACATTTGTCCATCAGAATCCCAGGCCCAGAGCGAGGCCTGGAGCCCAAGTCTCTGGGTTTTGATTTGGCTGCTCTTTTGACTGGGTGAGGGGGTCCATTTCATGCTTAATCAATATGTTTGGTTTCTTACACATTGTCTTAAATATCTGCTAAAGCAATATGCCTCTTTGTAGGGCACGTTCCTCTGTCTCTGTGATTCTTGGGATTTTGATTTGTTTCTAATAAGGAGGTTTCCTCATAGTTCTGAGTTTGGGACACCACGAATGACATGGACACTCTTTCAACAAATTGTTCTTTACAGCTAGCTGGAAATCTCCCAGTCAGGCTGACAGCCCCAACTCAAGCCAGATGCCCCCTGGAAATATGGACTTGGACTTTTCTAAACTTGGTTTGTTGATAGAGGGTTACTGGTCCAGCTGAACCAAAGTCAGGACAACTTGGCAAATACTTATGTGCTCATTCTTCCTTTGAATAATCCTAAACGTGCACTCTGAATTCCCAGGTCCTCTATTTGAAACTTGCAGATTAAGGAATAAAGAGAGCCAAGTGCAGTTTTAATGACTGGCATTAAGAAAACCAGAGGGTTGTGCAGATTTAAGTTCAGTTAAACTGGAATTTAAACCAAGTTCCAGTTTCTGATAGCTAAGTCAGACATGTGTGTTCTTAATTTGGTTATAAAACTGGCCAATGACGCTGAGGTTTGAAAGGCAGGGAGGAATGCAGTGACATAGATGAAGATGTCAAATTCTCACCTGTAATAAGGCAAAGGCAACATGATTGGATTTAGTGAGCAGTTAGCATCCATCCAAGCCCCTGGGTCCACACATTCTGACAAACAGAGGGAAACATAGCTCCTGAGACCTCCCAGCCTTTCTAGAATGCAAAGAATTTTGGAGCAATACAGTACAGATTCCTAAGCTAAGTATTTCCAGTAAGAGTAAATATTGTTCAAGATGTACAGCTTTGAAAACAATCTCTAGGTTCTAAAATTGTTATACGGTTTCCTTATAAGTTGAAAAATATGATAAGCCATTCTATTAAAACTTTATTATTAATATCTTCCAAAACCTGCTCCTACAGATTTTCCAAGCACATAGTGGGAATAAAGTGTGTTAATCCTTGAATACACTGAGGACATTTTCTCCACTTTTCTGTTATTCTCACTTTCCCATTCAGTAGGTGATTTTCGGAGATGAGCATGGCTTTTGGAATAGGCTACTAGGTTGACTGAGACTGAGGTCTTGGGAGAGCCATAGTCAGTAGGTCAGAGGGTGATTACAGGGAGGCTATGAATATTTCCCACAGATCAGCTTCTTTATTGAGAAAAATATGAGAATCTTGTATTTAAATTCTACTCCTATAACTTGTTTTGTGCTATTAAACTAAAAGAAACCCCACATTTATTGAACCTGTCCTGGGCAAAGTGTGGAACTGGTGTCGAGGATGCAAAGAGACGAGATAGTGACAGAATCTAGCAAGGAAAAAGGACATAGGCAGAGCCGAAAATAAGTTCTCTACTGGCAATATGAATAAAATGCTATGGAAGTTGAGAGGCACGAGGGACTCGCCTTGCTGGGAATTCACTAAAGAATGGGTTGAATTTCACTAGTTGGATTTATCTGCCCAGCAGGTAAAAGCATGGTGTCCAGTAAAGTTTAGATACCTACAGGGACCCTTCACAGAGTACAGGAGGGAAAGCACCAGCCTGGTTCTTTTGTGGGTGGGGAGAGGGTTTGCAGATCAGGCTGCCTTGACAGTTGCATCAGCTAAAGGAAAGACAAGCCTTGGGCACCCGATGTGCAGAGTGGGAGCGAGAGCCTTGCGGAGCTGAGCCGTGGCTCTGGCTCTGAGTTTGAGGCAGGCATAGCAAAAAGGAGACTTTCCCTGGCGCTAAGCCACTCTGTGGAGTCCAGTCACCAGCCTCAGGCTGAGGATGGTCTGTATGGGATTTACGGCTGAAACGTAAAGAAAGGCCTTGGCCACCTTCCGTTTTCAGTGTTCTTCCTCCTGTGCTTCCCACTTATGTTAGATTTTGTCTTTCTTTGTGGCTAATAAATTGAATGAATTAGAAGCCATAGTCTTTCTGCTCATGCAAAGATTGCCTTTATCAAGTATATATTCTGTATTTTAGCTTCCCAGACTGAGCCAGAATCCTGCCTGTCTGGATCTGAGACCAACAGAGACAAGCCCTCTAACGCTGGGCCGAAAGAGATCATTCCTTAATCCGACAGCCTGCCCTTAGACCAACCCCTCCATGCACAGCTATTTTGGAGCAAGACACTGAGCACATCCTTAAGTAGAGGAGGTGTAAAAGTCATTCCCATATGCAGAAAAAGGAGAATTTAAACCAAGACAAGAGGAAAAATCAGGTCTCATATCCAATCAAGAGGGAAAAACTTAAAAGACCAGATGCCATCAATAAGCAGGGAACAGCTTGATGAAAATGTGTGTATGTTCTGTGCGTTTGTGTGTGTGTGTGTGTGTGTATCTCTGTGTGAGTGCGTGGGGTGAAGAGGTAATGTTGCAGGTAACGTGTCTAATATCATGCAATGGTCAGAAAATTAGCAGGTAATGAATGCTCCCAACCTAATGGATTATTTGTTTACCTGATGACAGCTTTCTTTATTAAGAATTATTAGGACATTAGAACAATGTTTTACCATTGTTAAGTGACACATTATACCTCGGTTCATAAGGTTTATTGTGCTTTAGTATTCTTTATTGAATTCAATTGAACAAACTTTAATTAGGAGCCTACCACATGCTGGGCTCTGGACTCAGAGTGCACAAATAGGTAAGAGAGGCCATCCTGTGAAGAAATAAATGTCCTCCAAATGGAGTGTAAGGCAAAGTTCATGTTTTAGGATAGGATGACTACTGTCAAAAACAATTCCAAATCCTGGTGGCATAGTAGGAATAAAACTTATTTCTCGCTCATGCAAAATTCAACGCTGATGCTCCTGAATGAACAGTTCTCCTGGCTGTCTTTCCTCTAAGCCATGGCTCAGAGACTGGGGCTGTGTTGACCTTGTGTCTCTGCCATCTTGTACTGTGATGGTCACCCTGGCGTCACCTAGCTGGTAGGTAGGGGGAAGAGCTCATGGAGGATCTTACTCCTGATACTCAGTCATTTCCTCCAGGAAATGACACATATCATTATGTCCACATCCATCAGGCAAACCTGTTACATGGCTCCACCTAGATGCAAGGGGGCTGGAAAATTGCTAGGTGATTCTGAGAAAATGGATGTAAAGTTCACAAGGAAGCAGAGCAGTCATATCCGGTGGCCTCTAGCCATCTCTGCAACAGTGCAGCAGGGTAGCAAGGGAGATCCCTCCAGAGACATGTGCGCGCAGAGTCTGGATGGAGGAATGGTTCAGCTGTGGACGAGAGGGAGAGGCAGGGGAAGCAGTCGAAGCAGCTTCATGACTATAGGGATAGAAATATGAAACGCCACAGCAGTGGCAAGGAAGTGTCCTACTTTGTTAAAGCTGGGGCAGAAGAGTGAGGACAGAAGTGATGGGAAATGAGGCAGGACAGTTTTGTACCCCATCTCCCTAGGAGAACTTGCATACTCCAAGTAGGAGCTTAGAGCTAGTAAGACATTATTTAATTAAGCCTGTGGTTTTAAACTTCGGCTTCACATTAAAATGATAAAGGAGGCTTTTTCTTAAAGTTCATTCCCAGGCCTCCTAAGCCACTTACATCAGAATCTGCGGAGAAGACGTGGGCATCTGTAATTTTTTTTAAAGCTCCATAGATGAATAGAATGTGTAACCTAGGTTAAGAATAATGGAGCTAAAGTTATTGTTAAAATGCAAACAAATATTTGATAGAATTTAGTTCAGGGGCTATGGAGAGAAGAAACTTATAAATACTTAAAATAAGTTGTTTTTTTTTTTTTAAATCTCAATCTAGCACAAGGAGCATGATCAATGATTGACACTGTCTGGAAACATAAATGTAATCATTATCAAGAACACTTATGAGATGACTATTTTGGGCTAGGCAATTTGAAAGAACAAATCCTCTGCTCAAAATCATTCAAAGGCTGGTACTTTTCTATTAAAGGAGGCAGGTTGCCTGATGGAACGGAAAGATAAGGGAATGTGGACTTAGACAGATCTGGATTTGAATTTCAGTTCACCATTTTCTAGCTAAGTTATTTTCTAGAAAAGTTACCAAACTTCTAGGGAAGTTCCTAGAAACTTCCTGGAAAGTACTCTAACTTATTGGAGACTTTGTTTCCCTCTTTGTAAAATAACAATCACAAGTGCATGACACTGCCAGTTGCCTTGCTAATATTTGGTTGAGTGGCAATGTGCCCAGCTAAAAAGCTTGGTTTCCCAGGCTCGCTTGAAGCCAGTGGTGGCCAAGTGACACATTTCTGATGAATGAGGAGTGAGCAAAGGGCAGAGTAGTAGCCTTGAGGTCAGAGGGGCCTTGGGGCTAGGCAGGCCCTATGGGGCTTTGAGGCTGCTCTAAGGCTTTGGATGTTACTCTGAGTGAAATGGCAGCCTGAGAAATGGCAGTGAGGGGGCCTGAGAGATGATCACGCTGGATGCTGGGTTGAGAGTAGGCAGTGGAAGGACGAGGGTAGAGAAAGGGAGACCTGGTAGCAATTGTAGTAATCGACGTGAAAGATGATAGTGGCCCAGACTAGGGAGGTGAACTGTGGAGATGACCCAAGTTGTCAGATTCTGAATGTATGTTGGAAGGAGAACCAACAGGATTCAAAGATGGACTAGATGGGGAAAGTGTGATTAACATCTATCATTAAGAAAGAATCCAAACTTTCTGGCCTGAGTAACTGCAAGGATGGAGTTGACCTCAACTGAGATGAGGAAGGCTATAGATAAAGTGTGTTTTAGGGGGCAGGTCAGGAGTTCAGCTCTGTGCATGTTGAATTTGATGTGTTTATTAGAAATCCAAGGGTAAACGTGAAGTAGGCAGTTTTGTGTGCAAATGTGGAATTGAAGAGAGAGATCAGTGCTGGAGATACAAATTTAGGATTCCAACGTGTTTAAAACCATGAGTTTGGATGAGATCGCCAGTGAGCATAAATAAAGGAGAGACGTGTATGCCCTGGATCAATCGACTGTTAAGGAATCAAGGAGAAGAGAAGGAACCGGAAAGGAGACTAAGAAGGGAGATCCAGTGAGGCAGGAGGAAAAGCAAGAGAGTGTTGTCCTGGAAGCTGGGGGAGGGAGGGGGTCAACTGTGTCAAATACTGCTGACCAGTCGCTCGGTGACGTGTGGACAGAAAATGTACCACTGGGTCTAGCACCACGGAGGTCACGGTGCGTGCAGGGAATGCATGCTGTTGGTGTGGTGGGAGATAATGCCTGCTAGGCCTTCAAGGAAATGGAAGGAGAGGAATTAGAAACAGCAAGTAGACATGGTTCTTTTAAGGAGTTTTAAAGCAACGACTTAAGATAGGTACTCGTGGGAAAGTTGAATAAGGGGCAAGAGAAAGTTGTGTGTGTGCACTTAAAGGTTAGAGAAATGACATCATCATAGTATGCTGATGGGAATAACCCAGAGAGAGTACAAAAATTTGATGATATTGGAGAGAAGAGATTGCTGGAGTAATCACTTTAAGTAGGATAGAGGGGATATAATCTAAAACACATGTAGAGGAGTGGGGGGGAGGGCTTTTTTACGTAAACCAACACAGTTAAGACACTGTGGTGGATATGGAAGGAACACGATGCAAAGCCTATTAATTCAGGGTACATATAGGCTAGCTAGGGAAATAAGGACATTTGGACCCTGATGGCTCCTTAAAGCATGCCCCCCCATCCTCTTTGTTTCATGCATCGTTAAGGTTCTTTGACTCATAGTGAGATGGACACAGTATTATCCTCCTTCATTATCTGTATTAGACAGAATTCCACAGTGGTATGTATTTGTCAATTAAATTGACCAAACCAGGGGACCACCTTAATGAACCTATATTTTATGATTGGTTTATGACAGCTTCATTATGTTCTTTTAAACTTTCAACAAACATTTTCCGACTCCCTCTATAACTCCAGGCCCTTTGCTAAGTGTTGGGTTTGGAGAGATGAGAACTGAACTCCCTGTACTTACGCAGGTAATGAGATCCTGGAATAAAGCAGTGGTGTTTACAGCAGTGAGGAGGGAAGGGGCATTCTAAACAAAGATTTAGAAAGTAGAATCAGCACAAGTTGGTGATTGACTGGAAATGGAAAATTGGTGAGGGTGAGTAGTTTAAATTTATTCTGAGAATGTTCTAAATACTAATTCCCAATTTCTATAATTATTAGATTGATAGTCATATATTATTTTTAATTTTGTTTGATTTCTTAAGTTAGTTTTATTTGTGTTTTCCTAGAAATTGATCAATTTCACATACATTTGTCATCTTTTTCCCATAGAATTGTACATAATAATCATAACATTCATAAATATTCCATTTACATTTTAAATCTTTTGTAAATATATTTGCATTTCTAATATTTATGCTGGTTCTCTCTTAGCTTTTCCAAAACTTTAGATACATTTAAAATTCACTTACTTTGTGTTATTTATCAATTATTATATTTTTGGTTTTCAATTGCACTAACATCTGCCCTTATCTTTTTTCATATCTTTTTCAGTTCTGGAAAATATCTGATAATGACTTTGGTCTGCTCTAGACTCTTCTTTAAAAAATTAATAATTGTTCTTATGTTGGATCCCTGTTTTCTGTTCTCTGTGTCATTCATCTGTATAATTTTCTGTTTTCTTTCTTCTCTTCTAATGTAGATTTTAATGTCCCTAACTGATTGTTTCCTTGGAGAAATATTTTATCTACTGCCCTTTAATAGTTGTTAAAGTTATTTCTTGATCTCATATTTTATTTCACATAGTGCATTTTTGAAAACATAGATTATATTTCTAACCAAGGTTTCCTTTTTCTATAATGTCTTTATGAAGGCATTATATTCTTATTCTCTTCCTCTATATCTTGCATGATATATTCTCCCTCTTTTATATGGGAGAATCTTTTTCTCTTTAATTATCCCTGAATGAAGAACAGACTATTTAGCAGTATGGGAAGCTGTGCCTTGCAATCTCTGGCTATGTCCTGTCGCATATTCAATGTCTGGTTGGTATAAATTTCCATTACTTGCTCACTGGTTGGGCTGCCACAGAAGGGCATGGGAAAGGAACTGAAGCCCTTGTGCAGTCCAAGCTGGGGCACCTTTTCTTTTCTGGTTTTGTAGGAGCAGCTTCCTGTGTCCATTTTTCTGTTGGACATCCACATCAGCTATGTTGTGTATTTGTGCTTAGTCTCCTTTCTTATGATGCAGCCATCCACATCCAGATATAAATGCCCACCCTTCAAATCTTGGAGGATCCTCACCCTACTCCTAGCGCTCTTTGATGTACCCATTTTACAAGCCTTTGGGTCCTTCAGCACAATTGTTTCGAATGTTGCTGATTGCATTCGCAAAAGGGCTTTCTAAGTAGTAACAGGAAAGGGTTCTTCCAACCTTCTGTTATCAGACCTTGACCCTCTAAATTAGAGGCTTTTGAAAGAATCTCTTCTGTTGTTTCCAGGATCTTGTTTATTGATTTCTATGCTGCATTCTCAAGAGGCTCGGTATTAGTTTTCTACTGCTGCCAAAAGAAGTACTATAACCTTAGTGGCTTTAAAAAAACACATTTATTATCTTACAGTTCTGGAGGTCAGAAGTCGGACACAGATCTATCTCACGGGGCTAAAATTAAGACATTGGCAGGGCTGTGTTCCTTTCTGTAAGCTCTGGGTAGGATATATTTCCTTGCCTTTTCTGGCTTCTACAGGCTTGCTGCGGTTCTTGATGCATGTTTCCTTCTGCCATCTTCAAAACCAGCAAAGGTGAGTAAAGTCCTCCTCACATTGCATCACTCTGCTCTCCTCTTCTTCCTCTCTTTCACTGGTAAGGATCCCACTGGGCTCACCTAGATAATCTGGGATAATCTGCCTATTTTAAGGTCACATAATTAGCAACCTTAATTCCACCTGCAAACTTAATTCCCGTTTGCTATATAATGTAACATATTCACAGGTTCTAGGGATTAAGACACGGACATCTTTGGGGGGACCATTAATCTACCTACCAAAGTCTCCATATCTTCTTCAACTGTGTTCTAGCTACATGATATCTAGCAATACTTCCTTACCATTTCTGGCACCATCTTGATATTCTTCCCAACTTTCCATTACCGATGCTATTTTTTCTCTATTTTGTGTTCAATGGGAGAGTTACATAGATGTGCTCAGGACACCATTTTTCCTGGAAGTGCAGATTGTATTTGTTATAGAAGGAATCATGTGACTTTCTTAAGATTTCCCATGATTACATTTACATATTGATTTAAATTTGTGGTTATTCAGGTTATATTTCTCTATTTCCCTTGCTTATGGCTTTCTCTTGCTCTTTCAGGAATTTCTCCTAAAGTTTCATTATTCAGAAATGCCCTTTCTCATTGGCATTTCCAGCACAGGATGGATAAAAATAACTGATGGAACTAAATTTAGTCAGTTTTGATTCTCATGTAAAGAAAAAATGGACCAGGGAAGATGTCAGAAGCTTCTCATCTCATAATTGAGTGTACTCAGGGCAAAGTTGTTCTATTTCTCCTGTATTGAGCACTAAAATCTGTTTATCAAACACTTTTCACACATGTTTTCCATTAGCTTTCAACTCTGGTGAATATTTGGCAGATATCATAGCTTCTAATGGTCCCTAAAGGAAACTATTGAAAATTTTCCAGCTCATTTTGCATCCATTTTATAGTGTGAAAACTATTTTTTTATTCTACTTTACATTGTGTTTTTAAAAATGTCAAGGGTTTAAATTTCTATGAAAAACTTCTTTGAATATTGTCTCATGAATTAGAATTCCCATGGACATATTATTTTCTTTGACAGTTTTACATTTTCAAAATTATATGGCATTGTAATATTTACTTATTCTCTGGGGATGAGCTTTCCAGAGAAATTGGAAAGGTTTTGTTTGTTTGTTTTTTGTTTTTATATTTAAAAAATCCCTAGATCTCTTATGGTGATACCCCAGATCTCACCCTGTGTACTTCATACTTCAAAAACCCTGAAGAATAAGCTGGTCCAAATGGCACTACAGTAGTATGTATGTGTAAAACAATATATGAGTCTGTGTCTTGATAACCAATAGACTGCACGATTAATTTCTTTGTTTCCTCCTAAATGACATTTAATTAGAAATGGAGTCATTGTAACCTTTTCTTTCATGCACTTAATTACCTAGATTTTTGTTGGGCCCCACAATCTAAACACTATTCAGATCTACTCATGGTGTAAGCCTTCTGTGCTGACAGAACACCCCATGTGCTAACTTTGGGCTTGGGTCCACTGATAGAAAGTCTGCTGGTAAAACTTGCTGAGCACCACCAGGCTTATCAACAGACTTCAGTGAGGAGTGTGGCATTTCAGTGACACTAAGCCAGGGACCAAGCTGTTCAGACATACCATTCATCACCTCCCTTCACAGGACCCAGACAGGCATTTCTGCTTCTAATCAGTACATATATGGGCTTGGGAACAACAATAAAAAAAGGTGCCTGCAAAGGAGAGCAGTCATTATATCTAGTGGTTGTTGCATTGGTCATGTACTAATTGGTTGCATTGAGATATATATTGCCTGAGAAAAACTGGGAATGGTTAGAGGCCAGGAAAGGCATGTATGAGAAAGAGCTTCACAAATCCTTAGGTTTGGAGTTTCAGAGGAACCAATTGTTGAAGGGAATGGCAGCCCAGCAGTGAAGAATTGAAATAGGCACTGTGAATATCTGCTTTAATATTCCAAATAAACATGTAAACTAATGGCATTCTATACAGACTATCAGATTGCTGAACCAGAGGGACCTCTTCCATCAAAGTCTGACTGAGTATGATCAGACCTCACTGTCTTCTTAAACCTGCTGGGTGAGGGAGGATATGGGGTGGTGAATCTGTCCCTGATTGCCACAAGATAGGCTGGTGTTGTGTATGCCAGTGGCCCAATTTCTAGGACTGGTTGTCGTAGCTCTCTTTGACAGACAGGGTCTCCTAAATATCCAACATTAGGAATTGACTAAATGAAATATGGTTTGTAATTAAATGGAATATGAGAAAGTCATTCAAAAATCACATTCTCTAAGAATATTTAACTACATGGTAAAATACTCATTATTATCAAAAAGAGGTAAGCAACAGGAAGCAAAAATTATTAAAATGCACCAAAATGTCTTCAGTATTTATTTCTGGATGTTAGCATTATAGTAAATTTTTCTTTTTTATGCTTTTTTTCTATTTCTTGGGTATTCTACAATGAACATATACTCTTATTATAATGAGGAAAAGTTATTTTTAACAAAAAAAGAAAAAAATGCTTATAGCAAATATTCCATGTCTGGATCTACCAGTTCTAAATTATGTTGAATAAGATTTAGAGTTATATGGAGAATATTTAATCCTGAGATTTGGGCCATACTGGACAGGTAAAAGGTTGGTTGAATATGTTTTTAGGGGAACTTAATTCTCATATTATCATTTTAGAGAGCCATTTTAAAGATGAATATGAAAGTAACTATCATTCCCAATATGTGAAATATATAAAAAACATAAGATTTAAATTTTATATTTTTCAGTGAAAAATTAAGCTAGTGCAATGCTAGGGTGTGAATATTTGTGTCCCTCCCCTCCCCCCACATTTGTATGTTGAAACCAGATCTGTAATGCCAGAATATTAAG
This sequence comes from Varecia variegata, assembly GCA_028533085.1. Taxonomy (NCBI): domain Eukaryota; kingdom Metazoa; phylum Chordata; class Mammalia; order Primates; family Lemuridae; genus Varecia; species Varecia variegata. The sequence goes on from CM052440.1 coordinate 121,238,152, forward strand.
AGGTGGGCCTTTGGCAGGTGATTAAGTCATGAGGGCCATGAAAGAGGTTTGAGGGAGCCTGTTTGCTCTTCTGCTCTGTGAGGACACAAAGAAAGCACCATCTGTGAGGAACAGGCATCAGACACCCAATCTGCTGATGCCTTGATCTTGAACTTCACAGCCTCCAGAACTGTAAGCAATACATTTCTGTTGTTTATGAATCACCTAGTCTAAGAAGGTGTTTTGTTATGTAGCCTGAACAGACTAAAACATGCAATTATAATATTATAAAATTGTCACATTTTATTTGCATAAGGAGTAAATTTAAACTATACTTGTGCACAGCTAATTTCTTTTGTAGAGGTTTTGTAAATCATAGATAAATTTTATATGAAATGAGGTATTGTGGAAATTTGGCTTTCACATACATATCACCTATTAAGTACTCAATAGTGTTCTCCTTAATGAATGAATCAACGTCTGTTCAATTTACTGCAGAACCATTATTGCCAGGGACGAAAGTCATTGTTTGTTTGTCCTTTGACTAAATGTAACAAATAGAAAGCCGAGCTCACCAGTTTGCAATTTTGAGCTATGAGCATGTTATGTGAAATTATTCTATGTTCTGATAGCCATGAAAATACTTTTTATTTTTTATTTTTATTTTTTGAGACAGAGTCTCACTCTGTTGCCCAGGCTAGAGTGCCGTGGCGTCAGCCTAGCTCACAGCAACCTCAAACTCCTGGGCTTAAGCAATCCTTCTGCCTCAGCCTCCCACGTAGCTGGGACTACAGGCATGTACCACCATGCCCAGCTAATTTTTTTCTATATATATTTTTAGCTGTCCAGATAATTTCTTTCTATTTTTAGTAGAGATGAGGTCTCACTCTTGCTCAGGCTGGCCTCGAACTCCTGACCTCGAGTGATCCTCCCACCTTGGCCTCCCAGAGTGCTAGGATTACAGACGTGAGCCACCGTACCCGGCCAGAAATACTTTTTAGTGTTATCTCCAGGACATACAAAAATTTAGGAGGCAAGCTTTTTGAAATTCTTATTTTCTTTGTGATGCAGAGAAAAGGGACAGGGAAGTTAAAGACAATATATTATAGTTGAATAACAATAATCTCCTAAGCTAGGAAAGGCAAGATGGGGGCAATGCTATAAAACAATGAATTAGGAATTGGATTATTTGGTGTCTTTCTCTGTTTTGTGATTAATTTGTGCCTGTTGGTTACTCAGTGGGTATTAGTTTTTTCAAGTATAAACCCAAAGGGTTGGTCTAAAATTAGTGGTTGTCAAATTACAAAGGCCCAGGAGAGCTACAGAGTCTGGCAATGGCAATGGAAGGTAAGGTGAGGGGAGAAGCAGGGGTGCCTCTGAGCCACCCTCACCCCTTCTGATAAGATTGCCACCTTGTTTACTTCTTTTTACAAACTTTAGTTTTTTTTTTGCAGCATCCAAAGTAAAACAAACACACTCAGCACTGATGTAGAATCATTTAGGTGGGAGAGGCATGGAACCACTTGTTCAAATGAGTGGGACTAAACCAAACTTTATTTTAATATTAATATATGCAGTGATGTTTGGGAATTATCTTTAAAGGGATGTTTATGCTGTAGGATTGCAATTCACTTTTCAGTATGCTTTATTCTGGAGGTGTGTTTTACTATTTTATATGGTTAGTTCCATGCTGGGATGAAATAGGAGTCATCAAGTTGTGAGTGGTAAGTATTCCTAGGAAAGAATGGGATCTGTCCTATAGGAGCTGCTGCATGGGAAAAAAAATAGAATAAGATCTGATGGATAAAAAATAGTCCCCGACAGGGAACCAGAATATATGCATTCTGTTCTCATCACCCACTGGCTAGAGGAAGAGGGGCAGGGTAATCAGATTTTGTGCATTTCTCTTTTCCCATCAGCCAAATGGAGCTAACACCTGTCAACCATCAGTCTCCATTGGTCTCCAATCAACTAAAAGGGCTTCTCAGGTGGTATCTGAGGGAGATACAGTTTGTCTGTCTGTATTTAAAGGACTTTGATGGCCATCTTGGGGAACAGCTTCACTTGGCATTCTAATAAATGAGCCCCAATAACTTCAGGATTACTTTTCCTTACTCATAACTGAACCACTAATAACTGTTAATTTTCCCCAAAGGATTAATTCCTTTGTGAGCCTGAGTGAGGGAGAAAGAAAGGGAGTGTGGCAATGGTTGAATAAAAGGCTCTACCTGAGTGCTTTAAATAAAGTAAAGCATGAGGATTTTGCTTCTAGTCTATGGTGGCTACTTGTTCTGAGATCTGGAAAGCCTGTGGAGACCTATGTCCATGACAGTAGGACATCATGACCATATTTGGCACCTTATTTCCTGTCATATGTGTATCTCATCTTAATACCTACGAATATATTCAACATTAAATGTTCATGGAACTCTTCCTTTCGAAATATGAAGGAATATATTTTGTCCAAAGTACTAGTCTATCCTCATTTTTCATTGATTCTGTATTTGCAAATACAGATGTGCTGGTTTGCAAAGCAACAGCATCTAGAAAAAGAAAGAGGAAATTCACTGATCTATACATGAGACCACTCTGGAAAGTGCTAAAGTAACATCTATGGTATAGGATGAAACTATGGAAAAGTGGCCAAATTTGTGGTTCATGAGATGATAACTAATTTTAAAAAGCATAGCGAACAGCATTATTGTGAGGTTGAAAGTCAAAGAAATTTGCAGTCTCATCAGCAAGAGTAAGAAAAATGTACAAGCCTTCTTCGGTTGTGTAGGCTGGCTTTCATGCAAAAGGTAACACAGTATAAAACATGTTAAATTTGCAGTCAAGGCATGTTCTGCAAATCTGGTAGTGGCAGAGAATTATAAAAACACTTGCTAAATGTTACACAGGAGAAGTGTTACGTGGAAGAGCAGGTTTTCAGCGCTAATGAGACTGGTTTGTTCAATGAACCTATGTAATATACACAGTGTTTTGGTTGAGGAAAATACTGTGATCAGAGGCTCACAAAAATCTAACCCTGTATTGCCCATAGGCGCAACGGTTCAGCCTTTACTAATTCAGTGAAGACTACTTTATAGAACATAACTACCACAAATAATGAGAATCATCTGTATACAGTAAGTCCTCAGTGTCTTCAACAGGTTCTTGGTAACCACAGGTATAAGCAAAATGAAGCATAATGAAACCAATTTTACCAGGTTCATTGATATAAGCAGGAGTTAAGTTTCTATGGCATATTTCTGGTCACAAAAATATTACCAAAATTCTAAATCAAGACCACTTTAATATTAAATGTTAAAATAAATGTGAGCTATACCACATTTAAGGCAGATTAATAAAAACAAGATAATTATTTACCCAATTTTTTGTGAAACAGTGAGTGAAAGTGGTCATAGTGGCGGTGGGTTCAATCAAGAAATAAGAGTTTGCAAAGCAAAAATTGTTTGCAAAGCACCCCACCACCACGCAGTTCAAGAACAAGCTATCACAAAGATGGAGGGCTCAAGGAGCACTTTCTGACCATGTCATTTATTGTCATGCATTGTATGATTATGGTATACTCTACAAATTTTTATTTTACAATGATTTGTATTCACTAATTCATTCATTCATTTTCCAACCTGCTGATTCTAGTTCAGGGTTTTGGGTGGCGGGAGCAGGGTGCAAGGCAGGTACCCAGGCCAGGGCACCGTCCCATCACAGGGCGCTTGTGCACACACTCACTCACACTGGGACCTTGTAGACATGCCAGCTCACCTAACCTGCACAGCTTTGGGATGTGGGAGGAAACCGGAGTCTCCAGAGAAAACCCACGCAGACATGGGGAGAATGTGCAAACCCCACACCAGACGGTGGTCCCAGCTGCAAATCGACTTTCTTTTTCCTCATCAACATTATAATGAAACTCTGTTGAATGAAATGATGTTATTTGAGGACCTGCTGTACTCACCAGGGAGAATGAGTGAACTCTAAACATCATTCAACCCTGTGGGAACGAGGACTCTTGTCTTTCGACACATCTTTGGGCTTGTTTTGTTTCTCCTTATAATGGTGCTTTCATTTTCATGACATTCTCAAAAAGATTCCATATGAAGTAAGAGATTTTCCTATTAGAACTGACAGTCAGGGAATCAAAGGACCTTGACCCCATGTGCTGATATCACAATACTTTGGAATGAAGCTGTCATCTTCTCCAGTCAATGACCTCACAATCCTGAGTGCAGTGTTTGAGCAATGAGAGGGAGAGATTTGGTAGTGGCGCAAGCCCTCACTGTAGATTATTCCTTGACGTGGGAATCACGTTGCATCATCTTACTCCGCAGATACCTGTATATGTGTTAATTCCCAAGGCACTGTATGTGTCTTGTGCCATCCCCTCAGAAAGGAAGGAATAAAAAACATAAAACTTGGATAAAAAGAAGCTTCCACAAAGAAGTATTCTTTAGGAGCACACTTGCCAGGGTGGTTCTTCCTGAGGACCAGAATCTTGACTTTAATAGTCAGGGTGATTCTACCCAGTTGAGTGTCTGCATGTCTCGACCGCTGAAGGGGTGCTTTAACTAAGAATTTTATAAAGATAGCAAAAGCTTATGAATGAGCCAGGGCTGGGCAAAGAGGAGGCACTCAATACTTATTTATGAAACATATAAAAATAAATGATTGACAATTAATCAACACTGTGGATAATTACATGTATATGTACATAGACAGAAACACACACACACACACACACACACACACGCATAAAGCAAATGACCAAGAATACGTGAATGTGCTGTAGAGTTTTGCTATAATTTCTAATTCTTTTTCCCTATGGAATTGGCCTGGAACATGGCCAAAAGAATGTATCTGATCTTGATCTGGTTTCAATTCCTCTTCTTGCACCATCCAAGTTCCTGCTGGAATGTAAGTTCCAAAAGGAGAGGCATTGTGTCTTGTTTTGTTCACTGATTTGTCCCAAGTATCTAGAACAGTGCCTGGCACATAGCAGATGCACAATAAGTATTCGCTGAGTAAATGAATGAGCGCTTATCCTCTTCTCTGTGTGCCAGACTGTTGTCACCCTATGCCATCTTCTTTCTAAGCTCGTGGCCTTCATCACTGTTTTGCTAGCATTGTCTGCTTCCTGAACAAAGCCAGCCGCATGATTTGCTTGACCACATGGGAATGTCTGTTGCTGTGTTTTCTGCCTGTCTCTGATTGGAGTGCCATGACTGCATTTCTGGGTTTATTCTCTGCCATGATGTGGTAAAGAAAGAGGCATCTGAAACTCTCTTTAACTTGCATGTGTTCAATGTGGACAGTGTGTGGAGAGACATGAAGAAGAGCAGCTGTGGGTTTTGACCAACAGCTGGAGGATGTGAGGATTAAATAGGTTTCTTATTTCCTACTGGTAGGTGATTCCTTAAATGGAACATTCATGGCTGGGAAAGAACCTGTGTAGACATGGGGGAAAGGGTACAACTTTAAAGATTGGGTACAGTTTTCTACCCCATTGGCTTTGCTCTCTAAAAAAGATATCACTTTAAGAGCTGGGAAACTTTTTAGAAAATATGATTTTCTAGGCACTGTACCCACTCACTTGTTCTGGGTGTAGCCCAAAAGTCTGGATATTTATCCCCAGGTGATTGCAATGAGAGAGAGGTTGGTGGAGTGGAGTAGGGGAGGGAAAGAAATTGAGAGAGAAAGAGGATAGCTGTTATGTCTAGTAAAAACCTGCTGCCTTTTGTAAGAATGCTCCTAGGAGATGTTTCATATTTCCAGTGTTGTATCTTTGTGCTCAGGGGTGCCATGGGGTTGTTGGAAGGCCAGGTGAGACTATGCCCTGTTGATGGTACAAGGTGGCCTCTCTGTTTCCCAAAGTTCAGATTCATTTGTATTTTCCTCTCTGCTTTATTCTGGAATATCATTCTGCTAGCAGCACTATGGGATTTTATGTGGCAATGTTTATTCCTAAGGAATTAGACTTGAAATAAGCTAAGCAATAACATTTTTAAAACTGTCAAACTCTATACACATTGGTATATTATTACATATACCAATATAATACATTATTACATACACCAATATAATACACCAATAATTTGGTGTATTATTATTACTACTAATAAACAACTAGTAACTATTATTGGTGAATCTTGTGTGTTGGTTGAGAGATGCAGCTGGCCCGTCTGGACATGGCAAGTAGGAAGGCCTGGGTGTGGCTTGTGGATTAGGCTCGGGTGAATGCTATGTGAAATAAGTTGAGTTGGCTTATGCTTGGAAGTCCCAGGAGGATACATTTTTCACATTGCATCCTTTGGCTATATTTTAAAAATATTTTCCAGGATTATTACTTCTAAAATTTTTGAAATTTTGTATGTAATCCCTACAATCCTACACTCTAACAAACATGTTGCTTTTCTAACAGATTTCTTTCTCCTTATCCATACGTGCACATATTTTACATAATTGTACTTATGGTACAGATAATTTTTTTCTCAATTGTCTGTCTTTTCCTTTCCACTAAACATTTTCCTTGTTGCTTTTAATCTTCATAGTTTTAATTATAATGACTACATACTATTTGCTATTTTATTTGATTATTCTACTATTATTAGATAGTTGGGTTGTTTTCCAAATTCTGCGGTTATAAATATCCCTGGGATTAATGCGATAGCTTCATGTCAACAGCTCCCCCTCCCCCACCCATTTGAATTCTTTTCTTTAGCCAAACACTCGCATGTGAGATTCTAGTTGCAAAAGATAGGAACGTTTTCCAGGATCCTGATAACTATTAGAAAATCTTCTGTGCTTGGTTTCTTCATCCCTAAAATGAGGTTAAAATAGTATATAAAGTGCTCAGAACAGTGCACTCAATACATGTTGGTGGCCACTGCTGCCACCACCACTATGACTCCTATTATTATAATTACTTGGGGGAAGGTTGGCTTTATTTGCATGAATGGAAACAGATATCTTCATATAATTTTGATCATCAAAATGCTCATGTAAATTTTTGCCTTCTCCTTTGTCTTTTCAAAATGATTTGAAGGCTGTTTGGTATTCGCCCTTCCTCCTTAGTACTACAACTATCTTCTTAAAAGAACTGTCTTCTTAATGTCCTCCTATTCCTTGTCTTTTTCTCCTAGAAGCCATTTGCACCTGCGAAAGTAAACTATGTATGTTATATAGATTGTATATATTCTTATATTGTATTTGGTGGTGATATAGGTGAATTGAAGAAGAAATGTGGTGCTCTGAAAACAAACACCATTGTTTCAGGCTCCGGTTTAGCGTCTATTTGGGACGGATGTAAAAATCTGACCTCTGGTGGCTGTGAGCTGCAGCTGCAGGCTAGAGGTACCAAGTCTGAAATGGGAGCACAGAACAACGCACCCTCCAAGAGGAGTGAAACTGGTGTAGGGCTGATTGTTTTTTTTTTTCATTGCGATGATTGTTCCTTTTGTCAGTTAAGACACACTTGCTTTCTTCCTCACAAAGGAATTATAACTCAGTCCCTCAGCATAAAGGGCTTTGAATAAGTGTTCCAAAGGTTGTAGTCTGCAAAAAAAATACTTTCCTAAAACCACCACCAGCCACCACCATCACCTGATGATGCATATCTAGAAATTTCAGAGGGAAAAAATAGATTGCTAAATCTTATCAAAAGGGAACATCAGAGGGATGAAAATTCTATTTTTTTTGGTCTTTAAAACATCTTTAAATGGAGATCTACCTTATCTCCTAATCAAATATTTTCAAAATTTGTACTTCCTAGGATTTAGGGTTTTTTTTAAAAGTAAACTAAAAGTCTCAGAAATGATTTTCAGATTTCATCAGATATTATTATCATGTAATTAAGGAAATATGATTAGATCTAAGAGGTTACAAGGGATTTATGAGAATATACATGGGATATTTTTATGTTTTTAATGGTTGTTTGAAATGATGTGAGACTGATGCCCCTATGCTTAAACTTGAGAATAAATATTCATATTAAATTTCAATTATTTTGCTTCTATAAAAACCTGTTTTCAAGGTGATTGAATGGATTGACAGAGCACAACTACAAGTTAATAATTTGGTATTGTTTGTTTGGATTTATTTGTGCACAAAAGCTAGTTGAAAAGTGGAAGGATTTAGCTAATTCTAGCTATATATTTGTTGCAAACAAAAATATAGAATATGAGGCAGTTGGCATTGAAAATGATAGGTTCTTCTATTATTTCTAGATGGGTGACACATTCTCCTTTAGTCCCATCCTAAGCACATGCCAGTGTATATGTTATTGACTGTAGTCAGGAAGGGGACTTCTATTGACTTGTCCTTTGCAAATTGATTCATCAACCCTCCCCAGCATATGTACTGTTGACCTTGACTTCAAATAGGTAGAATTAATGCTCTCATACAAAATAAGCTCAAGATTTGAATGTGTCTCTCAATCTCTTCAAAACCAAAATTTTAAAGACTGATTAATTTTTAAAAGCTTACTAATGAGCTCTGTCATTTTGAATATACTAATTATAACTATAAATTATAGTTATAGATCATTTTTGAATTTGTGTATTTATTGCTAAGAAGTTCAGAAATACCAAAATATATGAAGAGGACAATAATAGTCCATTTAAAAATATTTTGATATCATAGTTCATTTTAAATGGAGCATGGTTTTCTTATCATTTCAGCAGAATTAATCAGCAAACATAAAGAGCCAATATTTACTGTGTGATAACTCTGTGTCAGAAATAGTTTTAAGTCTTTACATGTATTAACTAATGTAACGCTCACAACAATCCCACAAAGTAATTACTATTATTATCCCTAATTGTGCAGTTGAAAAAATCTACAGAAAGGTTGCCCAACATGATAAGTAACTGGCTGCATGAGGATTTGAACCCAGGTCTCCTGACTACAAAGTCTGTCTTAAAAGACACACAATGCAAGTTTAAAGTTATAAAATCTGCATATGGATTGATAATCTGCCCATGAGCCATACTTTAAAACATTCACGACCCAGACATATGGAACAGCTTAATTAAAATCAGTTGAGATTATTGGAAGATATTCTACATGATTAATGAATTTTACTAGTATAAAATGTATTGAAAACAAATCAGAAATATATGCATATTTTGATTATATGTGGTCAATATCATGTATTTCATGCTGGGCATCCTGGGCATTGTGGGCAACCAAAAATTGGTTCAGAGAAGGAATTTCTTTTGTACTTAAACCTTATTCTAGTTCTAATCTTTTCAATTCACTGAGCTTAAAAAAAATCGCCATCAGTATTTTTTTTCTCAATAGAAATTAATTGCACGTCTAGAAACATATTAAGTGGTTTCATTCTTTTCTGCTTCCCGCTTGCATTTCTTTTTTCCAGTTGAATCCGCACCCAAACAGCTATTCCCACCGTTAGCTTTCAGAGAGAGAGAGAGAGAGAGAGAGAAAGCGGTGCGTGTTTACCAAAGAGCTGTGAATAAGCAGGAGGGGACAGCAGCAGCAGCAGAACTCCTGGACATTCCATGGAAAGGAGGATTTGGGGACAGGAGGCGAGGGCGAGGGAGCGCGCCCTGCGCCCTGTGATCTGGTGAACCGGCAGAGAGACGCGCGCTTATCCCCTAGGGTCGGGAGGGCTGTCAGGGAGCCCCATCCCATCAGTCTTCCTGAGTGACAGGCCCGGGGAGCCCCGACTCCCCGCTGACCCGCTGGGCGCCTGCCTCAGGACCGGCCGGGAGGGACCCGCGCGCGGTGCCTCCTGACAGCCGCCTGGCGCGGCTACCCGGCCGCAGAGAAGGGAGGGGACACGCTGCGGCTCAGTGTGTGCAGTTTTAGGGTGACGGATGAGGCAAAGATGACACTGGGAATGCAGGTACTCCCCTCTGAGGACACGAGTCTCACCCCTGATTAGCAATAAAGCAGAGAAGAGCCCTGTTTCTAACTAAAATCTGCAACTTCTAGTCTCAACTGACATAAAGCCACTCCACCCAGGGCAGCTGTGAGGCAGTGACTGTGATTATTTAACTGCTGCAGCAAATGCTTATTGGAGGCTTAGGGTGTGCCATGTATTGTTCCAGGTACTGGGAATATAAAGCTCACATACAGCTGACACTTTATAAAACTAGGTCTTTTACATCTTGTTAGGTAAAATGGAAAATATTTCCCCTGCACCCCCTTATTAACACAGGGCCTCATATGTATCATGGGTACGTGGTCATTGAATAAATGAAAGCAAGAAAGGTGCCAGGGCAGAAAGGAGTCACAAAGGACTAGGAGATTGACCAGAGATCAAGTGATGACCTAGTGCAGTGGTCCCCAACATTTTTTGCACCAGGGATAGGTTGGTTTCATGGAAGACAATTTTTCCACAGACAGAGGTGAGGAGATGGTTTTGGGATGATTCAAGAGCATTACATTTATTGTGCAGTCAAGCCTCTCTGCTAATAATAATCTGTATTTGCAGCTGCTCCCCAGCACTAGCATCACTGCCTCAGCTCCACCTCAGAGTATCAGGCATTAGATTCTCACAAGGAGTGTGCAACCTACATCGCTCGCATAGGCAGTTTACAGTAGGGTTTGTGCTCCTGTGAGAATCTAATGCCGCTGCTGATCTGACAGGTGGTGTTGTGAGCAATGGGGAGCAGCTGTAAATACAGACGAAGCTTCCCTCCATTGCCCGCAGCTCACCTCCTGCTGTGTGCTGGGCTCCTAACAGGCCGCAGACCGGGTACTGCCCAGTGTTTGGGGGCCACAGACCTAATGAATCACTGCTTCCACATTTCCCAACAGTGCTGAAATGGGTTTCCTCCCACATGGCTGCCCCTTCAACCTTCCTGTGATTTCTTCTCCTCAATCAAGGGTTTTAGATAAACCTCCTTTCACTTGCTCAGAACTGTCTTCAGAACTTGATGGATGCTCTAAATGCTGGTAGTGGGCTCTGAAAAGCCAGGGAGGACTCTGGTGAAGTGGAGAAGGCCTTGTATTTAGAATGCCCAGAAAAGAGAGAGGGGTAAGTAGAGATGAGTGCAGGAACTGCAACAGTGGTGGGGGACGCCGAGGAATGAGAACAGCCCTCTCACTGTGATGGCCGTGCTGCGTCCATCCCAGGGAATGGGGTCAGAAACAGGATTTTGGGATTCATCAGCAAAGCCGGTGAATGATGTGGGCTGGGCAGGTCTAACTTTCGCACAAACTACTTCATTTTGCTTTTTGCCCACTAAAATGTAAACTACGTTGTCCCTTAGAATGTATCACACTTGAAAGTGTTCCTGTTGCAGAGTCAGTTTCAAAGATGAACAGTTGTACCCCCATAGTCAAGGATGCCTTTGGCTGCCCACAACTCCCGACCCTGTCTCTAATATGAGGGGCTGGAGACTGCTTCTCATACACCTTGTTCTTGTGAACCATTTGGGCAGGCTGGAATTTTAACCCCTGCCAGTGCATCTGTGCCTGTTAGGATCACTTAATTCATTGATTGCATTTCATGGTAGGAAGAGGGCCAACGAAATTGCCTTTACTGAAACCAAGAAAACAAGGGAATTATGGTTGGGTTTGCTGTTGTTGTTTGTTGCTTGCCAAGGGGAATGTAGGGACTGTATTCTTCCAGACCAAGACTCTGTTCCCAGTAGTTTGACAGTTGGGATCAGGGATAATGAGGATCACATCTGCTGCAGTGGAAGAGCCGAGTTCTTTGTGTGATGGGTCTTGCCCCTTTCAGAACCTGATGTGCTGCTACAGCCTCTTTTTGTCCTGAATGGTGAGTTCTAAGGTGGCTTCAGAATGTAGGGACTCAAAGACCACATCCAAAACTTGTTTCTATGGCATGGACGGGTCTTTCATCAGATACCAAAAGTAGTTCCTGGTTTGTACCTATGGATCACAGTGAACACTTGGGTTAGTTACCTTGCATGTTTTACATTGTAGTCTTAGTGCTCTAATCTATGTGCTGATATTTCAGAAATGTTGTCTGCATGAGCCCACTAACAATGATACAAAGTTCGATCCCATTTTTCTTGATAAGTAACAAGACTATGTGAGGATATTTAAATTTTAGTTGTTATCCCTCCTCTGAAGTTGTGCAGTAGGAGGCTTCCCATTCTGGGTTCTGCACTGCCCAGCCGATTAGGTCTGATGAGATCTAAGGAGCCTCTGCTGCCTTGAAGCCACTCGAACACATTAAGCAAATGACCCTTTTTAGCTGGTGACGCACTATGACATGTGAGCAGATTAAATAAGCCACATTCCATGATTCAATATTAAGATTCATCTTACTGAACTACAGGGATAGGGAGGTGTCATTAAAAAGAAAAAATTGGATTTGTGTAGGCTGAGTCTGGGCAAAATTAGGAAAGAAGTAAAGGTTATCTTTTCCCCTTTAGTGCGCTTTTCCCTTGCTTTGCCTAATTAAAATTTCAACGTGTGTGCATGTGTCTGCATGAATACACGTGTAACTGTGTGTGTGTGTCTACCAATGGGTCAAGTCCCAGTCTTCCAAAAATGATAATATTCAACCTACACCTTCAGTGTATCATTGGTGAAGCATTTAAAAATCTTCAGCTAAGAATGGTTCTGTACTGCCATGGGCAGTGTAATTTTATGTAATAAATATGTCTATGTTTTTCCTCTCTTAGGTCATGTCTTTTTAAGAATCCTTAACTCTGATATGTCATGGTTCATTTTAGTTAGTCTCCATTCAGAATTTCTTTCCTAAATAGCAGTCAATGCATTTGTAGCCCTTTCTAAAAAGAAAATATTCAAGTCATGCTGAAGGGAAAATATTGACGGGGTAAAAGGTCAAAGGAAAAATACTCTGCTTATGTCGAACTTTCAAGATCTGTAGACTGACCAGAAGTGACCATTATACAACTCACAGCTGTGGAGAACAAGGAAAGCCAGTCGAGAAAATGCTTATTGCAAAAAAGTTTAAATCCAGACACATTATGATTAATTTTAAAATATTGATAAAACTCATAGGCAAGTTATAGCAATACTTCAAAAATTGCCCTATAATTGCCTATATGTCTGTATCTATCTGCCTACCTATTTTTTTCTCTATTATGATTATAATATAAATTTGAATTCCTCAAAGTATATTCCACCTGCAAGATGATCAGGGCAAAGAAGTTCCACAGTGAATAGGTTTGGGAATCACCCCCTGTTTATCACATGTCTCTCTCACTGAGAGATTCAAAGGATTCTCCCACAGAATTCTGAGAAGTTCTGCAGCAAACAAATCTATTGAACTTTATTTAGTCCAATGTTCCCCAAGTATGCTTGACTCCAATCTTTTCCTTTTCAGCAATATCTATTTTGCATTCTTTTTGACAAATGCAAGGGAATAAATGAATCTGTTTTAATGGGACTCTAAATTTTACCAAAATTGACACACAAAGACATTTTAAACATAATATTTTTAAGGAAACCATAACAGATCAACACTCATGGAATAAGATTTTTAACTTATAAAGAAAGATTTCTTATAGACTTCTAGGTTACATATTTTTGTGGTTAATTTGTAAGAATCTTTAATAAGCTCATATTTCTTATACTACATATTAAAATAAAAGACCATTTTGGATCATACAGAATGATGGACAATAGCCTGTAAAAATACCTTAAAAAGATCTTTTTCTTGTCCCACACCCTCTCCAGCCAAAGAAAACCTCAGAGCAATTGTTGTTAGGAAGGTATATGCAAATTCATTCTTAAATTAAGTAATAGTAAACCATATTCCTTGGTTTATCAAAGAACAATCTACCATAATTAACTAGGGTTAGCCAGGAATGTAAAGGTGGTTTATTTATTAGGATATCAATTAACATAACCATTTCAAAAGGTTAATAACAATAAACCATACAATCATTGAGAAAGATTTTGAAAGCCCATGATAAAATGAAATCTCTCTTTCTGTATAATTCTGTGTGCTAGGACTTGAAGAATAATTCTTTAGTAATTAGTGCCTACCTCAAATCAATTGCCAATATTATATTTAATGGTGGAAAACTCCAGTCATTCCTTTTAATATAAAAAATGGGATAAGTGCATCTGTTATTACCAAGAACATTTGCATTTCAATTCAATACAAGATACAAAGCAGAAACAAGAAGCCTATCAATAACAAAAGATAATGAAAACTAAAAAATTATCATTATTTTCAGGTACTATAAGTTAATCTAAAAAACTAAAGGAAATCACCCCGAAAATTTTAATACTTCAGATAATTGGCTAACATAGAATAAATGTGGAAAAAAATAATAGATTTTTCTCTAAATATTCTATTAGTTGAAACTACAGATCTCACTAACAATATCAATGACAAAAAACCAAGAATCCTACATGAAGAAAACTTTAAAAATTTACTAAGTTATTTTCCCTTCCACAGACGATGACTGGAACAAATGAAGACATGATATTTTCTCAAAAAATAGATTTATTTAAATAAATGTATCAGTTCTTCCCTGTGAAAGGATTAATGAATTCTAATTTAAAATTCTCAGTTTCTTTTTTAACTTGGAAAAAATTCTAACATCAATATGAAAATTAATAGAAAAAATTAATATGTGAGGAAGAGCTAAAATATTTTAAGAAAAATAATGGCTGAGAGCACTTTATCAGATGTTAAAACTTGATTTGAATCCCTACTAATTAAAATGATATGGCCTCAGAAAAGAATGGATAAGCAGACAAATGGAAAAAATATATCAGTTTTTAAATTTGGATATTGCAGAACAGTAGTGTTCCAGGAAATTATTAGGATTAAATACAGGAAGTTTTTAGGGTCAAATAAATGAAACTATTTTAAACAGGTTTTCAAAAGCTGTATAAACATTACATAATCTTTATTTTGGACACATATATTGTGAATCTCTAAGAGGGGGATTTAATATGCCACATTCCCACAATCATTTAAACATGAAACATTTTTCTTTTTTAACCAGAACATTGTTGGAAACATTGTTCCTTAAAACAACCTTTGCAATAGGGAGTGGGGGGGGGGCAAAACCAATCTAGAAAAAGAAAGTATTTGCTAAATGAGTCTTCCGGACTCACAGCATACTGAAAGTACTCCTTACTGAGTACTCCTTGCTAACATCTAAAAATGTTTCTCTTAGTCTAAAATGACAACCTTCTCTATGTCTCACAAAGCCACTATTATCAGAATGCCCAAATTTCCCCTTCCTACTACTATTTGGTCATACTGGGAGATACTGCACAGCACTGTTTATTATTTAGATGTTAGTAATTATTTCTGATTACTAGCTATACTCATAAAATATGTAAACATTGGAATATAATTGCACAAGAGATCGTTAACTTACATATATATTGGCAAAGTTCAAAACCTGGACCTAAGGAGAAGGTAGATTCATTGCAAATAGGCAATGGTTTATTAGGAGGGTCCTGAGAACAGCCAGTAAGTCTTTGAGTTTTGGGTCTTAGGGCTCCATGATCACAGGACTTGTGGCCATTACAAAATTAATACAAGGGCTTGGTCAGAATTTAAATTAATTCACCTTTTTGCTGTTGTTTTTCAAATTCAGTGTAGACTATGAATTAATACCAAAGACCAATGAAGTCGATTTTCTAATTTAGTGATGCAATACTGGGTTATTCTTAGTACAAGTACAAAAGCTCCTCCCTGGCCCCATTCCCCTCCCCTGCAACCTTATTCCAAATATGTAGCTTTCTGACAACAGGTGAAGACCTTTTTCTCCTCTCATATATCATATATGTTCACTGTTGAAATTTTATGCCTTCTTGTCTTTTTTTCAATTCCTTCCCTTTCCCTGCTTTCTTCCTTTCCTCTCAACCCTATGACAAAATCTTCATAGGTTGGCTACTGTCTTCACATGTGCTGTTTCACTGTGTCTTTGTCCCTGCTCCTAGTCCACAAGCAGGGTCACTGTTGAGCAGCACAAGCCATCCCTTTCCCTCCGTCCTCCTCTGGGTTGCCTCACATCTTTGGTCTAGCATTTCTTCAGGCTGAAAGCAGCTTGAAGGTACAGTGGTTTCTTGCATACCTTATGGATTTAAAAGCGATCCCATACATAGGAGTTTACTGTCTATACTGCGATTTGATTATCACGTCCAATACAGTGTCAAGCGGCTGACTAAATGGTTCTCATTAGCATAACTCGACCTTTCCACATTTGTGCAGAGCCTTACTCTATCTTTAAAAGATGGATTTAAGTCAGCAGTTCAACCAGCTGGACATGTGTATTATGCAAATGTTAAAAATTAGTTCCAGCTCTTAGATAGCATGCTTCCTCTGAAAACCTTAAGCAACTTAGAGTAACATTGGGGGTGGGGAGATGGTCTAATCCGTCAGACCAAACTGCAAGTGTAAACCTAATCAAGAATTTAATTGTAGGTGAAAGACATTTTTTTCCCCTGTGTCATACTTATTCATTTGAGTTTGGAGAATAAAGTTTCAGAAAAAGCAGGAAAACATATATAGATACGGTTTTGGTGACAACACTATATTTCATTTGCTTTATATCAAACAAAACATTTTCCAGACTTAAAAATAGGATAACATTTGTTTTAAGTTATTCTTTTTCATAGACTATTGTAGGCTACATAATCCTTTTATTATAAAAACTGTGTTTTTATAGAATAGAATTATATTTTATTTTAGGGTGTGAAAATGTTTATACATTTTGCATTGTAAATGAAAGAGAATTTCTGAACAATTAATTAAAAACAGGTATATATTTAGTGATTAGATTGGCAAAAGTGTTAAAGCACTCGAAGTGAAGATATAAATTGTTATGAGTTAGCCAAAGGAAATGCTTCAGTGGAATGAAAAACTGTGCTAAAAAGGCGTAATTTGCAATTTTCCTTGACCTGATCCGGTGCTTAGAGGCAGACCACTTAGGAGATTTGCCATTTCTTCCTGAAACCCACATGACATGAGGTGTGCATGAGATTGGGTGGCCTCAAAATGTGCTTGCAGAGATACGAATACTGATAAGACCAGGAGCTGTGGCATTATTAAATCATAAGCCATGCTCAGGGAGGAGTGCACATTCATTCTTTTTCATTTTATAGTGCAAGCAGATAGGATAATAGTACTCCGGAATCCCACATATCCATTAATAGAGAAAAAGTGTGTTGTTTCAAGATAAGGAGAAAAAAAAGGGTAAGACAGGAAAAAGCATCAAAAGAATTTGTAATGAGATTGAAAGCTGTTGGACACATGGAGTCATCAGCTTTCACACCATCAATTAGACTAGTAAAAGGTGAACTCATTAGCAGAACTAGTGAATTATAAAACATCTGGGGTATTGTACCTTTATTAAAATTTGTATTGTAATTGTTTTGTAAAATCTTTGAGTTTGGTGTAGTCTCATGTATTTTTTAAAATAACAGACTTCTAAAAAATAAATTCAAGGAAAATATGCTGCTAAAATGACTGCAGTTTCAGCATTCTTAGAAAAAAAGAAAACCCTATAAAATGTAATATAGATTAATATCAGAGAAAAATAATAAATTTCTTTCCATTTGTGTTTGAGAAGAAAAATTACCTTGTCCCTACTCCAGGAAGAAAATGACATTCTAGCTTGGCCACTATTACATTTCAAAACAGTTTATTTTACATGAAGCTTCATGCAGAAATAGGGCTAGAGATGTGCTACTTTTAAGAATAGATTTTACAAAATAACACCCCAAAAAACCTTCAATGAAAAAAATTAAATTCAATAATGCCTGACCCATTCTTTTTTTAGCTTCATGGGAGCAAACAATCAAATCTGCAGTTTTTTTCACTGTTCAGCTGATTATTACTTAAACATATTCATGATACCAGAACGAAAAGGTAAAATAAAAAAAAAATTGATAGTGCATCTGTTCGCATGGCTAACTATTGACTTTTAGATGATCAGAATAAATACACTTCCACAAATGTGAAAACATGAAGAAGTGGTTTAACGTAATATGTACTAAAATAAAACTAAATAGAAAAATCTTGCATGCAGGCTGGCAGTGGTGGTTCACACCTGTAATCCCAGCTACTCAGGAGGCTGAGGCAGGGGGATCGTTCGAGCCCAGGAATTTGAGGCTGCAGTAAGTTAGGATTGTGCCACTGCACTCCAGCCTGGGCTACAGAACAAGAGCCTGTCTCTAAAAAACAAACAAACAAACAGCAAATAAAAACCCAACTTGCATGCAAAGTGATGACATACATGCACATACACACCACATTTCCAAACAAATCTGACTCTTCATGAACAAAACCAAATGACTGAATTCTTATTTAAAACTTAACATTTTGGGAATCTATTTTCTAATCTCATAAAAACTTATGAAAATGTCATCTGTATTCTTAATGTACACCAATATCCAATACTGTGCATGAAAAAATAAAGAAAAATTAAAAAATGGCATTCACTAGGAAGTAATTATAGTCCAAAGAGCTGATTTATTATGACTGAAGCCAGACTTTCCTTAAAACCATAGTGACTACAAAGTGAGGAGCTGGAATTTTGCATGGTTTACTATTCATTATGAATCAATTTCTATAGAACTGCAATTCTTAAAACTTTTCCAGACCACATTCTTCTTCGAAATGGCAAGAGACACTGTGGATGGCTCACTCCATCTGCTCATAGGAGATAGATATCAGATAAAATAAATCTTTCCTCAGAAGATTGGGAAGATATCAGTCAACTCACTGATTTTTTTTATCTCAGATAAATTAATAATTCATAATAATAAAAATCAGACAGTTGTAAACACTAAGATTAAAAAATGACAAATCACAAGTCTGTAAATATCCTTGAAGCCCTTTGTTTTCTATGTTAAAAGACTTTCAGAGTTTTTCTCTTCCCTTCCTGAAAAATTCAGCCCTAAATCCATTAGGTGGGAAAGAGCAAGGCAGATATGCTAGATATGTGTGTCGGGAAGGGTCTGCAGTGGCTCAGAGCCCCAGCAGGCTGAAGGCGGTCCGCACCAGGGTGTCATTGTCAGAGTCCAACCAGGCTGAGAAAGGCTTGTCTTTCTGAGAAAGGCATCTGTGCAGGGATGTCTGGGTGAGGGGTCCCGGCTTGATCAAAGTAAGAAGGACGTCCATGCAGAGGGAGAAGGGAAAGTTGTTAAAGAGATGTGAAGACCTGGGCAGGGTGAGGAGTGAGTCCGAGTGCAGGGGTGGCCAAGTATTTAAAAGCCAAACTCTGGTTGAGTAGTACGCCATGGTGTACATATACCATATTTTATTAACCACTCATGTATTGATGGGCACTTGGGTTGTTTCCACATCTTTGCAATTGTGAATTGTGCTGCCATAAACATTCAAGTACAGATGTCTTCATTATAAAGTGTCGTTTTTTTCCTTTGGGCAGATGCCTAGTAGTGGGATTGCTGGATCAAATGGTATTTCTATTTTTAGTTCTTTAAGATATCTCTAAATTACTTTCCACAGAGGTAGTACTAATTTGCAGTCCCACCAGCAGTGTGGTGAACTAGCACCTCTTATATTATCCTGGGTGGAGATAGAGCCCATCCTTTGAAGTGAAGTATCACTTCACCATCAAATTGGTACTAACTGAGCAACACTTAGGTGTTCACATGGAAGTAATATTCACCAGGTGCCAGGTGGGTGGGAGCGGGGTGGTGGGGATGGGTAAACTCACAACTAATGGGTGCGGAGTGCACTGTATGGGGGGGTGGGCACGCTTGTAGCCCTGGCTTGGGGGAGGCAAAGGCATTATATTTAACCAAAATGTTCGTACCCCCATAATATTCTGAAATTTAAAAAAGAATAAAGAGGCAAAATTAAAAAAAAAAAAAGCCAAGATCTGAGTGAGATCTCAGTGTTAGATGTGTTCATTGCTATTGGAGTGTCACTGATCCCAGCTCCCAAAAATGGAGAAAACTTGAAAAGATACGTAAGTAGGTACATATACAAATCACTTCCATATACAAAAGAACTAGGGCTCCTTGAAAAAAAAAAACAAACAAAAACAGCTAATTTCAGTGATGGGGCAGGGAATACACAAGGCAGGACATCTTGTGCCAGAAAGTAAGGAGATACTAACAGGATGTTGGGAACGTGTCAAAAAAAACCAGAAGTCAGCTTGCATGGGCTCCTTCTAGCCAAACTTGGGACAATTTGAGCATAAAAATAATGATAGTAATAGTTTATAATCCATTTGATGAAATAGGAAATCCATTTAGATATAAAGAAATTCATGAATAAATTGAAAATTTAAAGAGGATATTTATATAGTTTAAAAATATCTCCCCACAAAATCTTTCTGAATTGCCAAGGGGAAAAAGGAACTTTGCAGTGGAGAGGGCTTGCAGACACCACTTCACTCAAGAGAGCAGAGTCAGTATTACCAGCAGTGGGACAAACAGAAATCACCTGCCATCTGATAGAATTCGGCGAGAAGGACATGTTGTCACCTCTGAAATATTCTTGCCCCAAATGCATAATCTGAATCTAATCAAGAGGAAACATCAAACAAAGCCACTGCAAAGTAACTGGTCTGTAATTTTCTCAAGCATCAAGGTCAGGAAGGTCAAGGAAAGACTGGGAATCTGTCCCAGGCTGAAGGAGACTGAGGGACACAACAACCAAATGTGTGATTCTGGACTGGATCTTTTTGTTCTAAGGGCCATTACTGGGAAAATGGACAAAACTTAAATGGTGTCTGAGAATTAGGTGGTAACATCCCTGTTAAGCATCACTGTTAATTTCCAAATTTGATGGAAGTATTGTGGTTATGTAAAAGCATGTTTGTGTTTGTAGGAAACACACACCAAGGATTCGGGGTAATGGGGCATCAGTGATGCAACTTAATCTCAAATGGTAAAGAAAAAGAAAATGTTCTGCGTATTGAACATTGAACATGTATGTAAGTTTGTTATCATAAAACATGTGCACACCTGTAGTCCTAGCTA
This sequence comes from Varecia variegata, assembly GCA_028533085.1. Taxonomy (NCBI): domain Eukaryota; kingdom Metazoa; phylum Chordata; class Mammalia; order Primates; family Lemuridae; genus Varecia; species Varecia variegata. Next base: position 121,259,026 of record CM052440.1, read on the forward strand.
CTCAGGAGGCTGAGGTGAGAGAATCACCTGAGGCCAGGAGTTCAAGGCTGTAGTGCTTGTGAATAGCCACTGTACTTCAGCCTGAGAAACAAAGAGAGACCCCATCTCTATAAAAAAAATAGAATCTTTAAAAATTGAAGAGGGGCCAGAGTCCCCCCAGTAATCAGAGGCTGCAGCTATTCCTGAGCTCTGGTGGTACCTCCGGAACCTACCGTTCCCACTAACACCCTTTCTACAGGAAGTTGAGGGTGTCTCCGGGAGCCATCTTGTCGGCAGCCTTGGCTCTCAAAGACACTTAGAGGAAGCTAGACCATACACAATATTTTAATTCACTTACACCATTCTTTCATCCTCCAGAACCTAGTTGCTCAAAAGTCCAGGCCTTGACTGATAACTGCAGCCCTTGGTGACGTTTGCCCTTCCTAACAGGTGAGATTAGAGAATCAAGTAACTCTTTGGCTGGCCTACTCACCTTGAGTAGGTTTCCTAGCAAGCAAAAATCAATCCCAACTGTAACTAATTCTTCTAAGATGCCTAGGTGATTACAACTCCAAGGAGAAAGCTGTGGTTAATTCTTCTGAAGCCCTGAGGCCAGGTGAGCCCACCAAGCCTCACATCCCTGATGTCCTTGACCACCACTCAAGACATAAGACCCTCCAGTTATTTCTTTTCTCAGGTATTCTCCTTCCCTTGAGTCAACTTCAAACCATTCCCCACCATCCCAGACATCTGTCTGCAATTTGTGGTGCCCATTTCTGTCGTTAACCAACATAATGACATCCTCAACCCATCTCTGTTGGTTCCATCCACTTCGAGGCTTTGGTACCTGGCTGCCCTTGAGGAAATCGCTTCCCCTGAAGCTCTCTCAGGTAAAGTCAGGTTTTCTTGTCTGCATTTCACTTTCTTCAGGGTTGGAAGTGGGCTCAGCAGCTCCCTCCTTGGCTTCTTTCAAACCACTGCTCATCCATCCTGACATTAAAAAAAACCTCACTGTCCCTTTTGGGCTCAGGCCACCTGACTGAGCCATTTTTATCCCTCTTTTTTGCACTTTCCTGCCAAGGAAATCATGCCCTTGTCTGCTGGAGACTTTAGCAGCTACTTGCAGGCTTTCCTTCCACCCTGAGTTCTGCCATTCTCCCGCTTGTCTGTGTAGACAACCCACCAATGCCCCGGCTATGAGCCCCCTCACAGTCTCAACTACGATGACTTCTCTCCCACACTCCTTCCACTGCTCAGTCCCACATTTATAGCCTGGATCTTGTCGGCTCCTAGAATTTCTCTCCACCTCTGAATATTTAGATTCACTTACATCACTCACATCAACCTCCTTCCTTTCAGCCTCTTCTATATAGTGACTCTTACCATCTTGACCATTTACTTCCTAGAGATATTTATTTTCTTGCCCCTTTTGTTATGTCCATCAGTCTTCCCTCATCCCAATTTCATTCCTTTCCACTTTTGCTTCCCTGATTTATCCCTTTGGCCACATATCTGTCTGTATCTTCAGACTCTTTTGCATTTTTGTCCTTCCTCAGTACCCACCTAGCAAAACCTTAAAACTGTCCTAAGTCACCCCAAATGTCTACTTTCTAGACTCTTGTACCTGGGCTATTGAGCTCTTCTGGAGCCATTCCCACAATTGTCCAGTTTCATGCCACCAGAAATGTCAAAACCAGTATGGTTTTGATCTCAACCAAACACTCAACATTACCCAGAGACACTTCTGTGTATACTTAGTCATCTCTCTGTGCCATTTTCCTGTGTGGCTATTTCAGATTCCCCACTCTTCTCAAACTCCTGACCCTACCTCCTCCACTATCACTCTTTGCAACAAATCTTGCCAGCAGATTTAAAAGAAAACAGAAGCAAGAATAGAATTTCCTCAATTCCTGCCACCACATTTAAAATTTAACCTACCATTAATCCACCACTTTCCTTTTCCTCCTGTTTCAATGAAAGCTGTGTGTGTCTCTTCCCCAAGGGAAGATGTGATCACGTCCGAAGGGGTTTTATCCTCAATCTGCGCTCTGGATCACGTCCCTTCTTATGTCCTTAAGGACTGCTTTACTGTTTGTATCTTATGTATCCTCAGTTTCCCATACAGATTTAACATCAATATTTAATATACTCAGTCCCCTTCTTTCTTACCAAACAGTCCCTCCCTGGCCTGTGATACCACTGTTCCCACCACCTTCATACGATTACAGTCGTCACAAATAATATACAGGTTCTCATAATCCAATCTCCATAAAATCTATTTTTTAGTCTGGAATTAGTGTTGGTGTTCTAAAACACAAATCATTTTCATGGCTCCCCTGCTTATAAACCTCCAAAGGCTCCCTTTACCCTCAGAATAGAATTCCAAATATTTAACGTGTCTCATGAGATCTTTTACAACCTGTTCCTTGCTTACCAACTTAAAAACCTGAGCACTACCCCCACCTCCTTACTCCTCCATCACACCTTCCACCCCTTCTCTCCCGGTAACCCCACCACCAATACACATAGTTACACACTCATAATTTCTGGAATGTATCTTCCATCTCTGGGATTTTGAGAATACATGCTCTGATTTGAACATCCTTCCCTTTTGTTCTTTACTTGGATAGATTCTTCCTATTCTTTAACTTTCAGTTTTGATGTTTCCCTTGAATAATTGTTCTGACACCCCAGGCTTTTGTCTGACAGTATGCCTTCACACTACCTGGCACTTATTCTCTGTCACAGCACTCAGCACACCCTTGGGATGCCCCATTTACCTGTGCTCACTAGGATGCAACTCCTCAGGGCAGGGGGTGGCTGTCTTCGCATCGACTAGTTCACTCACTTGCACAGAGTGGATGCAGTTGGTAAACATGTTGAATGAATGAATCAATAGGTCACTGTTAAAGAAGAATTGTACAATGTTGGCAAAGAAATTTTACAATTTAAAAAGAAATTTTAGCACGTGTTCAGAGTACTGAGTACTTTAAATGCAGCTAAAATACGTCTAAGTTAGTGGACAGGTGTTTCCCATTTAATACAATAAGTAGTAATTGAGGGAAACCATCTCATTCTAGGGGGATGTGTGGAGACAATGAGGTTGGAAAATCAAGAGCAGACATTGCTGAGACACTAAAGACTTATCTAGAAGGTTTTTGTCTTGTCTTTAGAGATAAAAAACACTTGCTCAGAAAAGTAATAAACTAAGCTCTATTTTGGTAGTATTCATTGAACTGTGATGGAGAGATAACTAAAAAAGGGAAAAAATGTATAATCCTACTTCAAAGGTATTGAGGGTTTGGTTCCAGACTCCCACAGTAAAGTGAGCCACACAATTTTTTTGGTTTTCTAGTGTGTTTAAAAGTTATGTTTACACTATGCTGTAGTCTATTAAGTGGGCAATAGCATTATGTCTAAAAAGACAATGTACATACCTTCATTAAAACATACTTTATTGCTAAGAAATCATCTGAGCCTTCAGTGAGTCCTAATCTTTTTCCTGGTGGAGGGCTTGGCTTTGATGGCTGCTGGCTGATCAGGGTGGTGGTTGCTGAAGGTTGCGGTGGCTGTGGGAAGTTCTTAAAAGAAGACAACAATTAGTTTGCCACATTGGTTGACTGTTCCTTCCGTGAGAGATTTCTCGGTAGCCTGTGATGCTGTTGGATAGCATTTTACCCACATTAGAACTTCTTTTAAAATTGGTGACAGTCCTTTCAACACTGCTGCTGCTTCATCAGCTAAGTTTATGTACCATTCTAAACCCTTTGTTGTCCTTTCAACAATGTTCACGGCTTCACCAGGAATAGACTGTGTTTCAAGAAACCACTCTCCTTATTCATTCATAAGAAGAAACTGCTCATTCATTCAAGTTTTATCATGAAATTATAGCAATTCAGTCACATCTTCAGGCTTCACTTCTAATTCTAGTTCTCTTGCTATTTTCACCACGTCTGCAGTGACTTCCTCCACTGAAATCTTGAACCCCTCAAAGTCATCCATGAAGAGTTTTTTCTAAACTCATAATAATGTTGATATTTTGACTTCCTCCCATGAATCATGAATGTCCTTAATGGCATCTAGAATGGTCAATCCTTTGCAGAAGGTTTTCAATATATTTTGCCCAAATCCTTCAGAGGATTACTATCTGTGGCACCTATGGCCTTACAAAATATATTTCTTTCTTTTTTTTTTTTTTTTTTTGAGACATAGTCTCACTCTGTTGCCCGGGCTAGAGTGCCATGGCGTCAGCCTAGCTCACAGCAACCTCAAACTCCTGGGCTTAAGCAATCCTTCTGCCTCAGCCTCCCATGTAGCTGGGACTACAGGTATGTGCCACCATGCCCGGCTAATTTTTTATATATATATATATTTTTAGCTGTCCAAATAATTTCTTTCTATTTTTAGTAGAGACGGGGTCTCACTCTTGCTCAGGCTGGTCTTGAACTCCTGACCTCGAGCGATCCGCCCACCTCGGCCTCCCAGAGTGCTAGGATTACAGGCATGAGCCACCACGCCTGGCCAAAATATATTTCTTAAGTAATAAAACTTGAAAGTAGAAATTACTCCTTGATCCATGGGCTGAAGAATAGATGTTATGTTAGCAGGCATGAAAACAACATTAATATCCTTGTACTTCTCCATCAGAACCCTTGGATGACTAGGTAGGTGCACTGTCAACGAGCAGTAATATTTTGGAAAGGAATCTTTTTTTCTCAGCAGTAGGTCCCAATGGTGGGCTTAAAATATTCAGTAAACCCTGTTGTAAACAGATATGCTGTCATATAAGCTTTGTTGTTCTACTTACAGAGCACAAAGTCGATTTAGCGTAATTCTTAAGGGCCCTAGGATTTTCAGAATGGTGAATGGTTTCAACTTAGTCACCAGCTGCATTAGCCCCTAATGAGAGAGTTAGCCTGTCCTTTGAATCTTTGAAGCCAGGCATTGACTTCTCCTCTCTAGCTATAAGAGTCCTAGATGATATCTTCTTCTAATATAAGCCTATTTCATCCACATTGAAAATCTGTTGTTTAGTGCAGCCACCTTCATTAATTATCTTATCTAGATCTTCTGGATAACTTGCTATAGCTTCTCCATCAGCACTTGCTGTTTCACCTTGCACTTTTATGTTCTGGAGAGGGTTTCTTTCCTTAAACCTCATGAACCAACTTCTTTTAGCTTCAAACTTTTCTTCTGAAGCTCCCTCACCTCTCTCAGCCTTCACAGAATTGAAGAGAGTTAAGATCTTGCTCTGGATTAGGCTTTGGCTTAAGGGAATGTTGTGGCTGGTTTGATCTTCTATCCAGACCGCTAAAACTTTCTCCATATTGGCAAGGAAGATGCTTCGCTTTCTTATTCATGTGTTCACTGGAGTAGCACTTTTGATTTCCTTCAAGAACTTTCCCTTTGTATTCACAACTTGGCCAACTTTTTACAGAAAGAGGCCTAACTTTCAGTCTATCTTAGCTTTGACGTGCCTTCCTCACTAAGCTTACTCATTTCTAGCTTTTGATTTAAAGTGAGAGATGTGTAACTCTTTCTTTTACTTGAACACGTAGAGGCAATTGTAGGGTTACTACTTGGATTAATTTCAATCATTCTTGTTTCTCAGGGAATAAGCAGGCCTGAGGGAGGAGAGGGAGAAAGAGAGAGAGTGGCCAGTTGGTGGAGCAGGCAGAACACACACAGCATTTAGATTAAGCCTGCTGTCTCATATGGGTGTGGCTTGTGGTGCCCCCAAATAATTACAATAGTAACATCAAAGATCACTGATCACAGATCTTCATAACACATATAATTATAATGAAAAAGTTTGAAATATTGTGAGTATTACCAAAATGTGACAAAGAGACATGAAGTGAGTACACGCTGTTGGAAAAATGGAATTGATAGACTTGCTCAAAGTGGGGTTTACACAAAACTTCAATTTGTAAAAAAAAAAAAAAAAAAAAAAAAAGCCAAGAAACCTGCAATATCTGTGAAGTACAATAAATAATGCAAAGTTCCATAAAAGGAGGTATGCCTATATTTAATCAATATTTGCAGCAATGACTCAGGGCCTTACCATGCTCATATTTCTCCCTTCTCACCAAACAGTCCCTCCTTGGCCGGATAGTGCTGCTCTGACCACCTTAGACTTGTATATGAGTTGCCAGAGACCACATTTTCGTGAAATCTATCTTCAAGATCTATAACTCATTTATGTTTATGTCCACAGTGCCAGATGCAATGCCTGGCACACAGTATTGCCCAATAAACACATATTCAATAAGTAAATGGAGATAGAAATGGCCTATTTGATCCAGGTCTATAATTTTTCTTTTCTTTTCATGTTATTTTTCAAAAGCAATTGCAATTCTTTTCCCTGTCATATGCTTTCCCTTGTGAGATTTTTGGAGTACCTAGTTGCTTATCATTATTATCACCTTTTATTTTTACACATTTATATGGTATGACCAATGGTAGGGAAACAGTTTTATGAGAAGCTCTTTGCAGGTACTAATTTTAACAGATCAGTTTCTGCTTCAGTTGCCTCTGTGGAAGCATGAATTTCAGAAAAGTGGTGCCTTCTGTAAGCTCCTTATTTATGACATTGAGGCCAGTCAATTTCCTTGCTCTTCCTCTTATCAATAAGCTTGCCATTATTTGCATTCTGCCAGAAGTGACCTTACATGATCTTTTCCTTTTCTCTTATCTTATAAAACATATTTCGATGTGTTTGTTCAACCAGGTTCCTTTCCCACTTTTCTTCCCATCTCATTGACTGGTCAAGACGGCAAAATTGCATAAGACTGAAACAAGCCAGGGTTGCTGACCAAAGGCAGTTCATAGCCCTGGGGACATCTTCTCCCCAGTGCTCAAACCTCACATTCCATTCTAGTCATGCTTTCCCTTGTTAATCCTGGCTCCAGATGAAACCCGACTTAGAAGCCAAAGATTTGTTAAGCACTTTTCCAGTGAGCAACTTTGGCTCTGATCTTTGATTGCAGATATAATTTTCAACCTATATATATGGAGTCATTTAAGTTGGCTATTTGCTGAGAAATGAGGACACTATGTTACTTAAGAGTATTCGTGGGCTCCTTATAACGTTGTGACAATGTAATAGAACCCCCCCATTGATTTACCTTAATACATTAAGCAAAAATAATATGTCCTTTGCTTAGGGAAATTTCTTCTGAGATTGTGTTGGAAATATTATACCAAAAATGGCAAAGGTACGAACAGCTGCCTGGAAGAGTTCACTTCCCCACAAGAGTACACAAACATAGCTCCCTCTGTGTAGGTAAGAACCTGTATTTTCTTTGGTTGAGGTCGTAAAGGCTTATGGCACACCCCAAAACATCTATCAGGGTATCCAAGCCCTGACAGACCCTTACCCAAAAGTAGCTGATAACCCTTCTTGTTTCATCTTCCGACTGCTGGGCCACAGGAGCTGAAGCAAGCTCCCAGTTTTCAGTTCTTGTATCACTCATGTATTCATTCCGTACATATTTATTTTGTTCTTCCTGTGTTCCAAGCACGGGAAGGTACAGCACTGGAGATACAGCAATAAACTAGATATGATTCCTGCTCAAGACCAGTGGAGGGAGTCAGAAGAGAGGTGATTCATAGATAGATAGAAAAAATATCAGATAGGGAGAGTGCCAGGTAGAATATTTAAAAAGGGGATTCTGTAGAGAATACCTGAGGGTTTGCAGAGGAGGGTTTTAAAATTGTGTGGATGGAGACAGCTGTCCTGGAGAGACAAGTCTCAAGCTGAGAACTAAGGCAGCGGGCAGCCAACTGGACAAAGATGGTGGAAGGGCACGTCCCATGATGGCCCAAAAGCAGATGGTGTATTTGCAAGAGAAAGGAAGGCCCTCAAATGGTAGGAATTTGGTAGGGGAAAAAGAGGTGGTTTAAGATGAGGCCTCATAAAGCAGAATAAGTTGCCTGTATTTTTATTCTAAGGCACTGGCGACCTGACAGCCTGGTTGCCCTGGGAAAGGAGGCAGAGTGAAAGAAAGGAGACTGATTAGGAGGCTACTGTGCGAGTCCAGGCAAAACGGGGTGTTGGCTGGGAGGAGGGTGGCCACAGTGGGGACAGAGGCAAACATGGGAACTGTTTCAGCAGAGAGATCGACAGCAATTATCCTCAGATGGGGTGTGCGACTGAAGAAACTGGGTGAATCAGGGATGATTCCTGGACTTGTTTTTACTTCTTTTCTCTCCAATATCCTTGTTGACTGTGGGCATGAAAAGCTTGGAAGTGTCCTGCCCGAGACTAAACAGGCTTCTAGTGTTCCAGGAAACGAACGCAGGAAGCTTTCAAAACTAGGGGCCAAGGAGCCAGTATTTTATATTTCCCTCCATACTGGAAAGGTTGTGATTTATTTTTCTTCCTTGACATTCATTTTAGGAAAGCTGTTTTGTTAGTGTAGAAATTATTACAAGCAGTTAATAAGAACTTCACTTTAAAAACTATATTTTGTGGAAAGCGTCTAGCATTTCATCTTAAAACAGACTAAATTGACTCTCCATCCTCAGCTCTTTTTGATTAAGGAGAGAAGTGTGATTAACATTTGTTTGGGGTTTTTAGCACTGCTATGGTTACAGTGTGATGGTTGAAAATGTTCTATCCAGCACATGATTAGTTATTCCATTTCTTGATAAAACAGACATTTAAGAACAAGGCAGAGGCTGGGAGTGCAGTGGGGGTGGGGGAACCCAACTCTGTGAAATGCTTAACCTTTTAACATAGTTCAACAAAGTTTAGATTTCTGGCAAAACGCCTAGACTTTGTAAGGCTGTTCATGGTTGCAAAACCCGACAAGACCTTGGTGCTTAAGTTACTCTGGCTCAAGAGTTGAGACAATGCAAAGAGAGCAAAGGAAAAAAAACAAACACACCCTGATTGCTACAGTTGGGCTCATGGCACAGGGTAAGCAGTTTGGAAAAGGCTGCTGGGGGTGGTGATCACAACCTACAGTTCCTTGGAGGGACTTCAGCTACCTCTGCGGAGAGAACAAACTATACCCAGAGGGAAAGCAAGTTCGGTATTCAAGATGAAGAGGGATCTTAAGAACACATGACAAACCAAATGTGTCACAGATTAGAAAAAGAATTGCTGGTTGCACAGGATCACAGTGGTTGTCCTCACAGAGAGCAGCAGCAAAGACTAATCGAGGAATACACGTCTCAGGCATTTAGCCTGGAAAGAGTTGTCCAGACATACACATGCAGGCTACAGCCACTGATGGTATCAGTGACAGCAATTTCTAGCCAAGAAAATGGGGGAATTTGTAACTAGCCAGCAGTAACCACATATTTCATGACTACCTGCCTTTGTTTGATATGTGTTGACATATCTGTTGGTTTGAATTCCTAGGAGTTTTTCTAAGATTTTTCTGAACATATGGACCATTTGTAAATAAGAACATGTAAAAGGATAATTATTGAAATAATTATGGACAAATGTAGTATATTGTTTCCCACATGTGGCCCTCAGTACCCCAGTTCTGAGGGACGCACAAGAGATGACAAGGGGATTGCTTTAAATATCAGTTCAGTGGTCAGTAAGGTCTGGAAGCTTCTGAATGTTACTCAGATTTCTCTACTATATTATTTCTCCTTTTCAAAGTCTTTAATAGTTTTATGTGTGTTGTGAAACTCCAGAAAGGAAACAAGAATATCCACTGTTTCCCAAATATATTTGATCACAAAATCCTCTCTGTCCTCTGTCCTTATTCCTCTATTTTGGAGAAGTATGTCTTCAAACACATATTCTTAGAGCATATATGCTGGTAGACCCTGGGTGTGGTGCAATGCACATGATAGGCATGACTTTAAAATGGATGCATTTTCACACATGGGCCCAAGAACAATGGAGAAGGAGTCAGAGAAACAGAACAACAAATGGAACTGAGTAACTGAAGTTGGCAATAAACAAGTTATAAGAGTTAAGGACTTTTGCCTACAGAAAAATCCAACTGGATAGGTGATTTCTGGTTTGATTTCAGCAACTCACCAATGTTAGATCCAAGATTTCTGCGTTCTTCTCAGCTGTTCCTTCATAATTGCAATGTGGCTGCTGCAACTCTGACCCTCACAACTGCATCCAAGGCAGAAAAAAAGGAGAAGAAAAGGGGAAGGGTTTGGGAAAGGTTGTTCTTTTAATTAGGAAAATAAAATAGCTTCCAGCAACACCAGAGCAGACTTGTGAATCTATCTAATTACATGGGACTCTGTCACATAACAAAGAGCAGTGAAAGAGATTAAATTGAAATTTTATGTTGCTCAGTTGGGCATTTTCTTGGTGAGGTGAGCAGTAACAGAATTGAGGCAAGAAAAAGAACTTGGGATGAGTGGTGTGTATTTCAAGCTGTAGAAATATGAAGACAGAGTGTGTTATTTTAGACATATTCCTTTGGGCAAGTCTTTTGAAGTAACAAGCTCCTTCTGAAAAAAAGTGATAAAACATCTCACCTTCTTTTTCTTTTTTTATGTCTTGGGTAAAGAATATTTTCTTAAAAAAATAATATATATATATATACACACACGTGTGTGTGTGTGTGTATGTATGTGAGAGAGGGGGTGTGTGTATGCACTCACACAGGTGCACACACCCCTTTAAAGCTGGTCGGGAGCAGGCATGCCCCTTATCCCTGGAAACACTTGTCTGGTGGCTCATCATACAGATCCAGGTCAGTACTTGCCAGCGGACAGAATGTTCTGAGGCTTTTCCTTGGGTTACTAGTAGATTTTACTGCTTTTACTAGATTGGATCTTTCAGGACTTAATCCAGCCTGTGGCTTAAAACATGAAAGTGTGTTAGAGTCCTCAAAGATAATTGCCATGTTTTTTCACTCTCCGGGCTCTTAATGAGGATAAACGCACACTAGGAGGAAACAAATTGGTTGAATTACTTATGAAATTTTCTTGGGTAGGAGGACACAGGCATGTTGCTACAGCCCTGTTCTCCGTGGAATGGAATTAATGAAGAGGAAGGCCTGCGATGACACCCACAAAGGGGCTACTCACCGTTTAGTCTGCAAACTACCAGAAAAGTGCGTTTGCTATAAATGACTTCTAAAAACTGGCAATTATGTGGGCCTCTAATTCATGTTCCAACAAAGTCCTGCTGATGATATGCCACCTTTCGCAAAGAAACTCAAAGCACCTTCCTTTTTTATTATATTTTGTATTGTTAAAATAACATGTCTCATTATTAACTTTTTGAAAAATAGAAACACTACTCGGAACTCAATAATCCTAACCATTATTTTGAAATATCTTCTAGGTTTTTAAATATGACTTTTCTTTAAATATATTATTAAACTTGTAGCATTATAAAAGATCTTACTTTCTTCACTCTCTGTTATATTATAAGCACTTTTTTTGATACTATCTAGTCTAATACCACTATAGGAACAATGAGGTTGTTTTCATTTTTTTCTCAAAGTGCCATATTATTGAACCTGTATTATAATTCATCATATAGTAATAGTGTTTTACCCATAGATGCAAAAATTGTTCAGTTAGTATATATAATCCTTTAACTGATTTCTTGATTACCTATTTATCTTCGTGCAAGATGCCATGGAGAATACGCAAAAAAGCAGTAATGTGCCCACACTTCAGGAGTATGTGGCTAAAAGTTATACATATGTATGTCCATATGGAGTTGATGAAACTAGCCGTTTGTAGAAGGTCAATATAAAAGATAACAGGGCCACCAGGGACACGCACACAGAGAGGAAAGACCCGTTGGGGACACAGTGAGAAGGCAGCCATCTGCAAACCATGAAGAGAGGCCTCAGGGGGTACCAAACCTACTGATACCTTGCTCTTGGATTTCTAGCCTCCAGAACAGTGAGAAAATAATTTCTGTTGTTTAAGCCAAAAATAAAACTAAAAAAAGATAACAGGTTCTACAGGGGTTGAGAAGAGAGCAGTTCAGGAAGGAAGAGATTGGAAATGGACTCATCATTCCCTTCAGCCTGTACGTGACCTGGACTTAGACAGGTGGGGGTGAGAGGGATGGGGGATGTTCGAGGCACAGGCAGGAGGGTGGGAAATCGCTGGGTATGTTTAAGGAGTAGTTACATTTATGCCTGGTTTGCACAGTGGGGTTTATTTTAACCACAATTTCCTGCATTTCCAGGAGAAAATAGCCTTGAGCCTTCATATGGGGAAAATTTCCCAGTTCTCTTCTTTACTTGTACATACACGACCCATCAGGGAGTACGTGTTTGCCAGTGGATAGACACGAGGTCTCCTTTTTCTGAGTGTGTGAGCTACTTTTCCCAGATTCATACTCTTTGCCTGTCATCTCTTGGAAAATCTGAAAAAGAAAGCTTCATTTGGAAGAACAAAAAAATCAAAGCCATTTGTACCTTTTCCTACTCAGCCTTACCAGAATTTTTATGTTGAGTCATATTTTGGGTAAAAGCTGGAGTAATTATTTAATCTAAAAATGTCTCTGCATTTTACTTTGTGAGAACAGTATTGGAAAGTACATGCGAGCTGAGAATATTTTATAATCACAGAGTGGTAGAGCTAGAGAAGCCCCTTTACAGATCCCTCAGATCACCTAGACAGTGATTTTCAAACATTGCATTTTTAAGATGTATTTTCATGTTAAATGGAAGGACTTATTCTTAAGACCAAACACAAACCATATAAAACCACGTCTCCTACTTCCTTAAGCACATTATCTGAGTCCCTAAAGTATCTCAGAGCACAGATTGAAAAACACTTGTTTAATGTCATCTACTTATTTTACAGATGGTAAAATTGAGTCCCAGAAAATCAGGTATTCATGGAGGATCTCATGCCTCGAATTCCCTTATGAGAGCAGGTATGCTCAGGATTCAGAACCCTGGCTGACCCAAGCCTTTAAACCAGAGATGAATGCACTGAGATGAGCCATAATTGGTGTCTACTTTCTCATTCTCCCATCTCCCTTCTCCTAGATTAAAAAAAAAAAAAAAAAAAAAAAGAGCTATGATTTCTGGGCCTGGGAAGCAGAGGACAATGCAAGGGGCATTCCCAAGTAGTCAGCCACATGTCCCATTCCAGGTCCTCTGGGTCCCGGGTCTGGGCTTTCCCCTCACACAGCCCCAAGAGAGCTAGGAAGCTCCTAACAGCACGTCTGCTGGCCAGCAAGGCTTTCTTTTAAGGAGCACCAAGCAACATCAGAATTGGAATGAGAGCAGTCATTCTTATTCTTTAACAAATATTTTGTGCCTAAAAAACAACCAGTTTTAACTTTCCGAAAAACTACTTCTTCCCAGTTCTGAGCCTTGAAATCCTTCAAGTGAGTTGAAGGATTTCAATGTGAGTTCTATTACACATAGATAATTAGTTATAAGAGACATATCTAAAATGAACTGACAAAAGACTCTTCTGGTTGAATATTTCTACTGGTCCCTAATGTGCCCTAATGCTTCATGGGCAAAGATGTTACCATGATATGCTTACCTTTCAAGTCACGCTAATAGTTTTTGGATTCAATGTATCCGTAGGACAAATGGTAATGTTTATAACACGGCTGACCTATGTTAGGTGTGTCTTGCACAGACCACCGATCGGGGAACTAGGAACCAAATATGGCACACAGATGTGCTTTGTGTGGTGTGCATGGTGTTTTGAAATTTTTGAATAAGTTTTTAAGGAATTTCACCGAAAAACTCAGATTTCCAGTTTCTTTTGAAAAATCAGAAGATTGGGCGATATTCCATCCAAAGTCTTAAGGATTGTTAATAAGATAATGCTTGGCCTGAGCTGCATGATATCTGCCCCATTTAGATGGAACATGCATTCCTCAGTTTGCTGCCATTCCCTGCTGTGAAGCCAACACAGGAGCCTGGTGCTTTCCTTGTGGTGTACAGCATTCCTTTGAATCCACACTTCTGTTAACGTGAGACAAGAAATATTTGACATAGAAAGAAGGCACATGTTTCCTATATAGGGTGGGACTAACATCCATGATTTAATTGGCTCTGTGAGTGTTTGAGTTTGCCACCCCTGTATGGTGTGTAAGCAGATAACACTATGATCTGCTAATTCTATGATACACACTTTTTCTTGATATTTTAGCATCCCTGAAATGAGAGGCATTAGCATTGCTGTCATCAGCAGTCATGGTGAAGTGGTCACTGTCTGCAAACTTGGCCGTAACTGTTCATGTTGTTGTTGTTGTCAACTGAGTTTATGTTCAGTGTTGGAAAGGTGCATGCTGAGTTTAATTACTATTTAAAATGTCTTCAACATCATTATACTATTATTCAGTATTGACACAAACAGTGATTTTAATATACAGAAAGACAAGGAAACACGGCAATTGGCCATGGATTTGATATTAGTGAAGCAAATGTTTCTTGTCAGAAGATGACTACAATTCCTTCTTTTCTTGGAAAGAGCAACTAAGTGCTTTAGGAGACCTAAGAAGGGAAAATCTTACAGGTCTATGAGGCTTTATTACGTTGTGTTACTAAGATAAGCGCAAAAGAATTCTTACTACAGGCCAGGCAGTGCAACAGAAGGAAAGAGAAAATGCCAAATAATTTGGAATAGATAAAAAGAAATTTCCGGACAATGAAAGCTGTGTGGCCCACCCAGGCTTTAAGAGGACTATCCTTACGGTGTTATATCTTAGGTTGATCAGAAGTGTACATTCTTTTTTTGTATTGGTACCATCAAAGAGAACCAGAGCTGGGAAGTAGTTAAAGCAGTGGAGACAGATTTTGTTCAGGATCCATTGCAATAGGGGAAAAGAAACCTCAGTACAGAACTGGGCTCAATTCTGAATACAGCGAGGACAAGTGGGGATTTACAGCCATGGCGTGGTGTGGGGGTTTCAGTGGATGGAAAATTACTAAGAGGAGACGGCAAGGGTAGGGGAATTCTTGCTAAACTGACCTAATAGATTATTGCTACAACTGGGCTATGGAGGCCCAAGGAAGATGGAGGCCAGGTTGAGGCCTAGTTGGGAAGAGGGCTTGGAGGAACTTGACAAAGTTTGGTCAAGGAGAGGCTTTGTCAATACATGAAATACCTATGCATCTCATCATCAATGACGTCTTAGATTCAGTAAAATATGATCAAACAAAGCCACAAAAAGGGAAGGACTTACTGTCTCTATGGTCTCTTCTGCTACTATCTATCTGCCTCTCTCAAAATTGCTCTATCTCTTTCTGACTACTGAGTGAAAGAGAAGTATAGGCAAAATGCATAAATGGTATAATTCATAGGAAACAGAAAACCTGGAGGAAATGGATAAGCTCCTGGAAACATACAATGTCCCGAGATTGAAACAGGAAGAAATAGAACTCCTGAGCAGACCGATATTGAGTAGCAAGATTGAATCAGATATAAAAAGTCTCCCAAAAACAACAACAAAAAGCCCAGGACCAGATGACGTCACAGCCAAATTTGACTGAACATGTGAAGAAGAACGAATACCGATCCTCCTGAAACTGTTCCAAAAAATCTAGGAGGAAGGAATTCTCCCTAACCCATTTTATGAGGCCAGTATCACCCAGATACCAAAAGCAGGTAAGGACACCACAACAACAACAACAACAACACAAAGAGAAAACTACAGACAATGAACATAAATGCAAAAATCTTCAATAAAATACTAGCAAATCAAATCCAATAGCACATCAAAAGGATAATATACCACAATCAAGTGGATTTTGTACCAAGGATGGTTCAACATATGCAAATCAATAAATGTGATACATCAAATAAACAGAATTAAGGACAGAAACCATATGACCATCAATGATGAGAGGTTTCTTGGTGGGTATAATGTGCGTTGCTTCAGTGATTTATGTACTGAAGGCCCTAACTTCAATACAATGCAATATATCAATGTAGCAAAATTCCACTTGTACCCCATGAATGTATACAAATAAAAAAAAAGAAAAGAAAATAGAACCTGAAACTTGTTCTTGGTCATGTTAAATAACACAACAGCCCAAGCTACCTTTAAAACTCTACAGCAACTGAGACCACAACACCAAAGAGAAATTTCCTGGTTTTAAAAAAGGGCATTTAATGAAAACCCTAGCAGTTTCATAGGAAGCCACAGTTGAAGAGCTAGGTGAACTTGGCCTACAGGCACCAAAACCTGCTGTTCAGGACAGTGACACATCCATCCTCTGTCATGTGTTATTACTTACAGTACGTGCCATGGGACAAATGTTTGTTATTAGCAGAAGTTTCATGGACGAGTTTTATCATCCACTTTCTGGTCCACTCCAATTTAACAACAATTTTATATTTTGCCTGCAGGCTAGAAAGCTGAGTTTATGCCAAAGACATTTCTATTTTAGCTGTCAGGGCCCAAAATGAACATTTTGTTTTTAAAAGGAACTGGAAAAATACACAAAAGAAGGAAAATGTAATTTCTTTTTTGACGTTTTGAAAACAATTTAAAGTAATTCCAACCAACAAATAGCTGTTTGGTCCTGTTGTCTTTCCAGAAAGTGAGACACTGGCTTTGGTATGATGAGCAATGAATAGTCTTTACTTAGCAAAAGACCCTATTCTTAACACACATATTCAGGGTGTTTAGTTTTCTCTGTGTGCTCAAAGATGCTGGGAAAGGACATTGGAAGGTTTGCATTCATTTCCGTATTTTTTGTTTCTCACATTTAGAAGCTGTGATATCAACCAAATAAATTGCTATCATGGGAATGGGCTCATCATATTCCTTTTGGTAAAAATCTTTGACTTCCAGCCTTAATTAGCACCTTTTCTATTGGCAAAACAAAGCGTAAATGGCTTTTCATAAAAAGACTACCTATACTCCTCTTTTCAGAAGGAAAGCAAGAGCTGAGGTAGATTTCTTTCCCTAGCAAATCTCTGCTTTCACTTTCTAGTTGCTAAATTGTTTTGCCTTTGGGCTGATGTTTGTCATATCTTTCACAATTTTCTAAAGATGAGATTTTGGTGATTGAGTTTTGAAAGTGTCATTACAACATATTTGAAAGCCAAATGAAAATAGCCACTGTTTATTGCTAGAAATTTTGCAGTTGGGCAGATTAGAGCTGGAAGGTGTCAGAAACTTGGTTGAGTGGACGACATCAACATAGTTTTATTGTTTTAACTTTAGCGTATTTCTGGAGTTCCCAGGGAAATAAGACAAACTTAATGGGTGAATAATAGTTTATATTGTGTCTGATATAGAGTAGGCACTTAAAAAATATTTGTTGAATAAATAAACTCCATAGCACATGTATTCACAAATGCTTATACATGAACTGTACATACTATCTTTCAATAAAATTCAATTTCAGGGCATGTCCTACAAATAATATATTTAAGATTATTCAACAGGTGAGCTCAATAATGACAGTCATGATAATAATGCTAATTATCATTGTAATTAAGTTAAAAATATATATTTATTATTAACTCTCAAGTTCATTTACCTTTTCAGCTGTCATCTCCAGCTCACATAGTGCCTTTCAGAACTCAGTACACTGTAGGAAGAGTCTCTGATAAGCAAGCAACAAATCATCTCTAGAGCAATCCCTAGGTTCAGACTCTGTCAGGTCACAGAGAACTGCATCTTCATCCTCCAAGAGAACAAGGACCAAGAAGGATCTTTTCACTGGTTATACCTGGTCGAGAGGAGGAGAGCAAGTATACAGAAAATGTATTCATTGATATAGTCCAGAGATATATGCAGAAGAGGCAAATGACATAAAATTTCAGGTGATAGAAGAAAGTTGTTTATGGAGGAACGATAGCATCCTATTGCAGCCATACCTAAACATTCTCAAGAATATCTCAGTGAATGGAAATTAACTTGATTTGGGTGGAACTTGGAAAAGTTGGAGTCTAAGTGATATTGATGTGGCAAAACAGGTACAGTACAAGAGCAGTCGGCCAGGAGAGACTAACACCAAGATTGCTAAGTTTGTTTATTTAGAGTGACAAAGATTCACTCCTTGACCAAACTTCAGTCAGATTCCTCTGATTCCTCTTTCTGTCTAGGCCTCATCCTTGGGCTTTGTCATGGGCCCACTTAGTCCAGTTTTAGCAAGAATCTTGCTAGGTTGGTTTAGTAAAAATCCCTCACCTTGGGTATATGATTACTTTCCATGTCTGGTCAAATTCCTCATTCTCTCACCCTCAATATCTTATTACCCCCGCCTGCCTTCAGCAAGAATCCTATTGAGTCTAGCTCACAAGAATACCCCTGGCTTTGGTGTTTCTTCTTAGTAATTTTCCATTCACTGACCACCCCCACCCCCAGTCCTTGGCTGTAAATCCCTTCTTGTCCTTGTTTTATTTTGAGTTGAGCCTGATCTCTTTCCCCTACTGCAAAGCCACCATTGCAGTAGTCCCTCTTGGATAATGTCGTCTTTACTGTCTTTAATGAACAAGTGTCATGAATAATTTTTTTATTTAATAATTTAAGTTGCTAAATTATTAATTCTATATTTAATTCTAAGTCAATTTAGGCATATTAGAGTTGGTATTCTACAATAGTTAATCACATGCAAGTTAAGAGCCCTATTCACAGATCTACATTTCAGGGAATAGAAAACTCAGTATTGGCCCATGGCATGTCGAAATTAATAACACTTGATTTTCTTTGTAATTCTATGTATTTCATTTTATTCATTTATTGATTGGTTTGACCAAACTCTTAAGGAGGTCCATAGCAAAAAATTGACTTTATAGATGAAAACTCTGGGTTCATTCTATTGAAATCATTTTTCCTTGAATTTCAATAACATATTTTTTAAGCCAATGTTGAAAACATCCTCATTTTCACCACATAATCAATATAAAAATTATTCACAAGATGTTTTACATTTTTTTATGCTGTCTTCAAAATCCATTGTGAATTTTGTGCTTACAGCATTTCTCAATTCAGAATTGTTACATTACTGAAATAATTTATAAAAAATAAATCAGAAAGCCTGTTTTCTGTATGCCCTAGTTTGGCAGAACTTTGAACTGATGTCGTATCAGTGACTCTTCCTTTCAAGATAGCATTGAAAGAGATAAGTTGAGAAGACCTGAGAGAAACATGAAACCAATTAGTAGAATTAATCTAGATGGGGATTCTAAGTTTGCTATAGTTCTATAGTAAATCACAACTGAATTATTTCCCAAGGAAGATCACATTTAGAAATTAAAGGAAAATTGGAAAGTTTTTAAGTTTGGCTCCTGGAGAATAAATATCTCAACCATACCTGACATCCAATGCCGTGGGCTCTGTTAGTTAATTGGGAGAAAATGGTTTGTTTATGTGCTTGGTTGTAAGGTCTAACCGTGGCACATACCCACAGTTAGTTGTATAAGGAGACAATGCGAGCTCTATATTCTGACTTTGTTGGCTGCATGGATGTTGAGTTGATGTCGGGTTGAGATTTATTGGACACCTATTTGGCCAGGCACTCTGATGGGTTCTGGGAAGGCTGTAAAGATAAGTGAGAGAATTTCTTTAGATGGCTATATTATGTGGGCACAGAGGAGGATCATTATTTCTTTAGAATACGAATGTTTTGTTAAATATCAGTGTAATGACTTTAAACAGTTAGTTCTCTTTTTACCAAAATTTTTTATCATCAGGAAATAACTGGATTGTCTAGTTTTCCTTCTCCCTAGAATTTCCCAGACCGTTAATATTCCCTGTCATATCAAGTACCAAATTGCTTCAAGTGGGGCATACTTAGAGGAGGGGCTTTACCACCTTGGCAAATCCTTAGATGCCCTTGAGGCATGACCTAGGAGGCCCGGAAGGCTCTCCTGACTCAATGGTTTCTCCCATATTGCTTGAGATAGTTCACATCACTGAGGAGTTCTACGTTAGAGATTCATTGGGTTAATAAGCATTGATTGTACCTCTTCATGACTCACTGAGCCCACCTTCTCTGAGAAAGTGGAAGTTTTGACAAGATTGGAGTTGGGATGAATATGAGCCACTGTAGGTAGTGAGGTCACCCTGGGGCAGAGCAGATTGAGATGGGCGTCACTGCTTGCAATGTATAGCATGAAGGCCATAAGGAAGCCGCCCAGCAACCTAAAGAAAAGCTGACCGATTTCCAAGAGTGGCCTTGGAGAGTGACTCTCCACTGGTGTAGGGGTAGGACAACTGCCCTCTGACCTGACCGCATCATCAGGAGAGTCCTCCTGTCCTGTGACCACTCCATAATCAAGGTGACCTCTGGGAGGGCTTCCTGCATATTGGGATTGACCCCAAATGAAGATATATTACTTCTGACAAATCTTCAGCACACAGCTAAATGCAAGGAGGAACATTTGAATAAGACTTTATTAACCACTTATGGATATCTGAAGGAAAGTAGAAATAAGAGCATGCAGTTAAGTGATTAGAATTTAAGAACTAACTCCTCTCTCTTCAAGCTGGGGTCCAGCAGCTCCAGGCCAGCTGTGTATGGCAGGGGCCATCCTTCCTACCCCATCTGGGGGTATCCTCCAATGCATTCAGGCCCCTCGAGGCTCATAGAGGTGCCGACCACAGAGGGAAGCTAGAGACAGGTGTGATCGCTCCTGTGGACGGTAACTTTCTTAATGGCAGAGATCACATCTGTTTTGCTCACATTCCTTCATCAAATGATTTTTCACTGAGCACCCACCCTATGCCAGATGCTTTACATTAGGAAACCAAACAGACAAAAATAAAACATTTTCGTACGGCAACAGACAAAACCAAAACATAGTAAGTTTGGTTAGATTGAAATAAGTGCTACAGGAAATGATAGAACAGGTTAAGGGGCACTAGAAATGCCAGGGGGATGTTTGTGTGTCTGGGATGGGGTAGAGTGGGGCATTTCTGCAATGCAAAGTGGGGTAGTAAGGGGAGCCTCAGAGAGAAGGTAAGATCTGAGATGAGATTTGAAAGAGGTGAATTTCTGGGCAGAGGGAAGAGCCAGCATTTCGACGTTAAGTTGGTAACATGCCCAGCTAATTAGAGGAAGGGTGCAGAGGCCAGTGAGGAGGGAGGGTGCCAGAGAAGTAAGGGGAGGAGCGGTCATGGGAACTTTAGAGGCCAAAGTAGGGACTTTGGCTTTTCTTGAGTGAAATGCAGAGCCACTGGAGAGTTTTGAGCAGAAGACTGGCATGATTTGAACTTAAATTTTATCAGAACCATTTGTGGTGTTGTGGTGTTGCGAATAGACTATATATAGGGAGGCAAGGTGAAAGCTGAGGTCCCAGTGGGGAGGTTGTTTCAACATTCCAGCCAAGAGACTAAGGTGGATCTGACCAAGGTGATAGCGATGGAAATGGTAAAAAGAGGTCAGTCTTTGCAAATATTTTGAAGGTGGAGCCAACAGGATTTCCTGATAGATTGGATGTGGAGTATGAACAAAAGAGAGACATGAGGTCTTTCAGTTTGAGCAACCAGAACATAGAGTTGCCATCTGCTGATACATGGCAGCCCTGGGGAGGCACATTTTGGGAGTTGGAATGTGAGTCTAGTTGTGGACACGTTGAATTGGAGATGCCTATTAGATATTTATGCAGAAACACTGTGTGGGCAGTTGGATATATAGTTTCTAGCTTTGGGCACTGGTTTGGACTGGAGAACACTGCCAGATAAGTAGTAAGCACTCAATCAATACTCATTGAATGAGTGAATGAATGAATAAATGGGTGAATGAATGAATTTAAAATCTGTCTTCCAAGGTCTGGTTTTCTGTCTAAGGAACTTTTTCAACCCCAGATAATTGTCATAGAAATATTCACTCTCTTTAGTGGAGACCTCAATCTGTACGACATCATAAGACATCACTGCCACAATATGGCAGAGTAAGTCTAACATACATACAAAGTCACAAATGTGCAAGTGTGTGAGTGTTGGTTGGATTGCAGCTGTTATAATTTTTACAGGGACACTGAACAAAAGGAGATTATAATGGAGTCAAGGAAGGTGATATGGCTGGTCTCAAACAGACAGGGCATACTTCTAAATTTTTCTTAGAATTGCCTTGGAGTGGATTTATAGACCTACAAACCAGTATCATGAAATCAAAGACCACTAGGAGGACCATAAATTACTGTTTGACCTGAAAATGATCCCAGTAATTCAGAGAGGGTAGAGGTGAAAGTCCAGGTTTCAAATTCTACGATCTAAACTTCCTTCTTTCCCCATTTGCTCCATTGGTTTTTCTAGAAAATTTGTCCCTGTAGGAGGTAGTTTAGCTGTTGGAAGAATTTGGTCTCAATAAATTATTGTAATATTGCATGTTTGTTTTTTAAAAATAAAACTTCCCTATCCAGCCAAAAAGTCATGATGGTCTTTGCCTACACAATATATTTCTACAAAAGTAATTAAAACAACATGAAAGAACCACCAATTTGGTGGAGAGCCTTTTAAAGCAGCCCAACTAGTTTGTTTATAAATGTGGTTTTCTAGATACATGTTTAGAATTCTTTGCAAATAAATATTTGCATGATATTTTTGTGCAAAGATTAATTTCTCCTGGGTTGAAATAGGGTTTTAGAAATATTCTTGTGCTTAGCGTCATATTGCCTTTTAGTGATATTATGGATTTGTAGAAATATTTCTGTTAAATGGAAATTGTGCATTGAGCACATCATTTTGGTGAACTTAATGTAAAATGTGGGCCATATTGAAACTGTGAAGTGTGCTGATTTAAATAATTCATAATAGAGATATAGAAAGACAAAAATACATCTGGACAACAGTAGTTTAGCTGGCCATTTTAAGAAATCAATCTCACTAGTAGCAAAGTCACCCTCTTTAAGAGACTATAATTTCTATAGCACAGTCAAAAATATTAGGTTCTATCACATACATCTGGGAATGATCGCGTATCTGTGGAACATTTTTAAAATGATAATTCATTTTTTTTCCTAAAAGGAAATAAATTGGCTGCTGGATGAGGCTATTTGTACATAAAATATTGTTATTTTTTAACCCAACCAGGAAAGGAGATTGGAAAAGTTTGCATCAGGATCTCCTTGTTTTTCTTCCACTCTGACTTATCCTTTTCTTTTTATCATAATTATCATCAATAGTTTTTTTTACTTTATATTATTTTAATTCCCAGGCATGCTAATAGGTCATTAAATATGAAATGTCTGATTTCAAATCACAAGTTTAATTTATTGTATCTCAAACAAGAAGCAGTACAATTAATCAAAGCATGTGCCTAAACTATTGACACAGTTTTGCTATCTTGATGGTAGCTTGTTTATGCCAGCAGCGAAGATGCCTGGAGAGCAAGTGGCTATGAAATCATGAAAGGTGTTTTCCACAGCTTGTTGAGAATTGAGTATTTTTCCTTGCAAGAAGTGGTGCAAAGCCTGGAAGAAGTGGTAGTCAGTTGGTGCAAGCTCTGTGAATATGGTGGATGACAGAGAGTTTCTAAGCCCAGGTTCTGTAGCTTGAGCAGCATTGTTTATGCGACATGTGGTCTTGGAAGAGGATTAGCCTGTCTCTATTGACTAATCTTGGCTGCTTAATCACAAGCATCGGCATCATTTCATCCAATTGGTTGCAGTAGATATCCGCTGTAATCGATTGACCAGGTTTCATGAAGCTGTAGTGGACCAGCTCTGGACCACCAAACAGACACCATTAGCTTTTTTGGACAAATCTTCGGTTTTGGACCATGTTTCAGCACTTCATCTTCATCCAACCCATTGTCCTGAGTGAGGACTTGGATTGTCAAAAGAATTCATTTTTCATCACATGTAACAATATGGTGCAGAAATAGTTCACCTTTATGTCCTGACAGCAAAGAAAGACAAGCTTCAAGATTTCTCTTCTGATTCTTGTTTAATTCATGTGGAACCTATCTATCTAGCTTCTTCACCTTGCCCATTTGTTTCGAATGGTCCAATATTGTTGGTATAGTAAAGTCAAACCTTGCTGCTAATTCACGCGTAGGTTGAGATGGATTCGCTTCCATGACCCCTTTCAACACATCATTATCCACCTTGGTCTTACGTCACCCACATGGCTCATTTCAACATTAAAATCATCAGAATGGAACTTCTCAAACCAAGGATGCATTGTGCATTCATTAGCCACATCTTCCCCAAACACTTTGTTGATATTTAAAGCTGTCTGCCTGCATTGGTTCCACATAGAACTTGTATTAAAAAATACGAGTTTTTGACTTATCCATGTTTCACAAAAATTGCTCTAAAAAAATTTTCAAGATAATCACAAGCCAAAATTTGTGTTTGAAAGAATGAGGATGTACCTTCACAATAAACAAACAAACAAACAAACCATGAAGTGTCAAAGTGAATTGTCAGAGATGTCAACTGTCAAGCTTAGTACTTAGGGAAATTGGACATTCCAAACTTACTAATCTAATATTTATTTATGCATCAGTTTTCCTGTGAAGGGACTAGAACATGTTGCTTGATCTTGGCAACAAGAATTCTTTCAGGTTGACTACATGAATTGAATCTTATCATGAAGAAAATGAACAGAACTAGAAAACCAAGTAGGTTTCATAACTATATCAAGTACAACAATTGGAACAACTACTTCAGGCAGGTGGCTAGATCTGAACGTTAATATCATTTAAAATGTTTCTGGTTGTGGATTTAACCTGCTGAAGTCTTAATTCCTAAAATATCAGAATTTGTAAATCAGCTCTGGTTTCCTAAATAGGAAGATGATATCACTGCAAACACACACACACAGATCCTAAACTAAGAAGGCCCACACTCCCAAACAATGCTATAAAGTCCTCGCTTTAAAGATGAGTATGTTTTTAAAAGACAACCGGATCTAAGGAATGGTTTCTCCCCATTTTTCACAGCTTAATTAAGGTTGGCTTTATTCCTAGAACTGAATGAGAGCGTTCCTTGAAGACTTATCCCGGATTCTTGCGGGGGCCTGACTTCCTCAGGCTTATTCTTCACTTGCTTCGGGCCAATTTGGCATCAAGTGTCCTTGCAGGATCCCATAGTTACAGTTCTCGGTCACAGAGAGGGAGTTCTCTGATGACTCAGATTGCTCAATTAGCAATTATAATGCTTCTTTCCAGGTTGTTCTTTTCTCGAGTAGAATAAAGAAAAACTGCCAGAGAGAAGGAGAAAAATGTTATCCTTCCCTTTCTACTTTCTCTCCATTTTTCCTTCTTTGTTCTACTTCAGGTGAGGTGCAAAAGATACCATCGTTAGGGTACTGGAGTAGGGGAGAATAAAAACCCAAAGCAAAGCCAGGAGACACATGTCTTGTCTCTTTTTATCCTCACCTCAAATACTTAGCATGCATTCCTCCTGTCTAACTCAAACATCGTCCCCTTTGACCAACATCTCCTCGTTGCCCCCACTCCCCAGTGACTGGTGACCACCCTTGTACTCTCTGTGTCTATGGGTTCAATTGATTTACACTCAAAAGTAAGTGAGTTGTAGACAATACACACGATATTTGTCTTTCTGTGCCTGGCTTATTTCACTTGGCATGATGTCCTCCAGCTTCATACATGTTGTCTCAGGTAATAGAATTTCCTTCTTTGTTTAAGGCTGAATAGTATTCCATTGTGTATATGTGTATAGACCACGTTTTCTTTACCCACTCATCTGCTGATGGACACAGGTTGATCCCATAACTTGGCTATCGTGCAAAATGTGCGGTAAACACGAGAGTGCTGATATCTCTTTGACATATTGATTTCAAATCCTTTGATTACATACCCAGAGGTGGGATTGCTGGATCACATGTAACTCTATTTTTAGTGTTTTGAGGAACCTCCATACTGTTTTCCATAATGGATGTTCTAATTTACATTCCTACCAACAGTGTACAAGGATTCCCTTTTCCCACATCCTCACTAACACTTACCTTTCATCTTTTTATGACAGATAACAGCCATTCTGATACTTCTGGTCTCTTTTAAAGAATGAACTCCCTACCCCTTGAGGTATCTTACTCAAGATGTTGGGTCTCAGCTCTTGCTCTATGTTTCTGTCTTATATCACAGTATATACTGTTTTGAGTAGCATGTTGAGACATAAAAATGAACACTTTAAGACATTTAACAATGAGGTTATTGTGTGTTCAAAAACAGTTAAAAAATCATTTGCTTTACACATTTCTTTGATGTTCTGGGGTAGTTACCCAAGTACATTTAAGCAGCCAATTGAACCAGCTGGTAGCAGAAAGTCTGACTGTTGTGTTAGGGCTTACGAGATTTACTAGTTGACAACACCTCTATATTATTCTTCTAGTTAGTTACATCATAATCAATTTCTTTACATTTTTTGCTTTATGGAGGTTACTGCTCTGATCTTTGTTTGGAGTAGGAGACAGAGAAAAAGGCCTTGTTCAGTTAGCAGCGGTTGAGGGTTTTCTGGATAGGTGGGACCAGCTAGGTTATAGTACTTCAAAGACCAATTGCCCTCGTGTTCAGGACCAACAGTCCTCAGCAAGGATCAACAATTTCTGTCATTTCTCTGTTCTCTAAGAAGTGATGCTGGGTGGGGGAAATTGAGTGGGATGGGGAACCACTAGAAAATCCTGAGCCGTAGTGAGTTGCACGGCAGCAGAGCTCTGGGTGGTAGGAATTGCACGGATGGTGGGCTTCACCCTTGACCTGCCATGCTTGTCCTGACCCTTGTGACTGACACCTGGATGAGACAGGGATGTGTCTATGCTGGAGAACGTGATCAGGGTTATGTTCTGATATGAACGTCCCATGGACTGGATGTCTTCATTTCACCATCACACTTAGAGCCTCATTAGGACACAAGTTGCTCTCCGAGAGCAGAGCATACTTGTCAGAGGGAACCGTTCCCTTATAAATCAGAAAGCGAGATGACGGCAATAAAATTACCATAGGGGATGGAGTATACTTTCCACCTCTGCCAAGTTTTCCTAATGTGTTCTTCAAAGTACATATTCTGGTTTTCATTAATTCTCTTTAGATAGGCAGACTTTTGAATTATTCCTCAGCAGACAATGTCTTATTACATCTGCAGCTTTGGAAAAATTTCGCCTTTTAAATTGTTAATGTGGATTGTGATAGTAAGAGAATGTTGATGGTAACCTTTGTCAAAAGGAGTATTTAGTCATTTCCCCTGCTGTCCTAATCCTGACCAGCATGAGGGTGGACAAAGCCTGCTGTCTACTTGCGGGAAGTGTGTTCTCCAAATGAACACATTTTCCTAAAATGGGTTTCCCTGGATGAGGTACTTACTCCGATCTTTGTAAGGACCAATGGCTAAAGTTCATTTTCAAAGGAAGGGAAAAATCATGTAGATATAAATACAGAGATAACTGCATGTAAGATTTTAAGTTGCATTTATTAATTTTAAGAAAGCAAGCCACTCACTTCATCTGTATTAATACCTTATCATTTAGAACATCAACTACCTTAAAGTCCTTTATTCTATTTTATTCTCTATTTACCCTTTCTTTTGGGAAACTTATTAGATTAAGAAATGAAAGAACAGGAATGGGAGAGGAAAAACTTTCCTAGCCTAATTGTTCTAAACCTCAGAAGTAGTATCATGTTTGGTTAGGAGTTTCAGTTTTGCTTGGAATTCTTCCCTTGCCCCTTATGGGTTATGGGCTTGGGGCCAGTCCCTTAACTAGCCGTGCTCTTAGCAGCAGGGATTAAAGAAGGAGGGGCCTGGCACAAAAGTATCAGAAGCTATGTGAAATCCATGCCTGGCACACAGTGGTCACTTAGCACATGTGTGCTGGATGAATGAAGTGACAAACAGCATAGCACATTCATGTCTGGAGTCAGGACAGTGCCCCTGGAGAGGTCCAGCGAGAAGACGAGGACAGTGATGAGGGTTGTGGAGGCAGCAGGTGCTGAGCCAGGGTGGGGTGACTTGAAAGCAGCACCAAATGGGAGATACTCCTATTAAAAATCTGGGGCAAAAAGAGACTGGACACTTTCTTTGCACTCACACAGATGACCTAGTGTGTAATATGTCCCAATATGTCAAAAATCCATTCCCACACCTCCTAAGCATCCATACCTGTATTCTAACCAACCACAGGGTTTGTGTCAGTGGCAAAAAGGCCCATATTTTAAAATAATATATTACCTATGGGTTTTTTCTATAAATAACCTAGTTTTTAAGACAAAAATTTTGAAATATTATTTTTAATAAAAAAGAATTGAGTTTTGATCAGTTTGCATCTATTGCGCATTTATTTCATCTCTGTTTTGGAAATGGTTATCAAGAGAGAAAACTTGAGTTTTGTATCCGTTTTCCAGGCATATTTTCACGTTATATGCCAGAAAATTATGTTGAAAGGGGCAGGAGAAGAAGATTCCTGTCATCCCCTGGATATCTGAGATTTGCTGAGCATGACAAGAAAAATATTACATTTTTCTTAAAAGGAAGAATGGAAAGAGAAAAAGCATGCTATTTTAAGACCTGATTCCTTTTTAAAATATAAAATAATAGGACTGTTTGCCAGGCCATGCAGGGTTAGTGGAAATGTTACCACCATAACCAGGTCTGAAAAGGAACCCCAAGGATCTGAAGTGAGAGAGCAGAAAACAAAGAACTCATGAGGTTTTGGCTTTGGGTTAAAGAAGGAAAAGTCTACCAGCAAGGTATCATTCTAGGAGGTGAGGAGTCAGAGGGCCACCAACCAGAAAGCTGGCTTCTTTGCAGAGCAGGAACTTGGCAGGAGCTAAGGGGAATGTGGACACACTATCTTATCTCCTCCAGAGAAAAGCCTCCAGCTCTGAGCTTAATCCTGTTGGCAAGGAAGAATCAGGAAGCTTATGAGTTTATAGCCTCGCTGGGCTCTCACTGCACCTATTTGGAAGATAAACACATAACCCCAAGGCTCTCCACCACCCTTTAGCCTAAATAAGGATTACATTTCTCCAGATAGATGGCTATTTTTGAGCCAAAAATGAGAAAGCAGGAACACATCCACTAGGAAAGAGATAAGAGTCATCCTGCTCTGGCAGCGGATGATCTGAAGACACCAGATCCCAGGCCAGCATGTCACCCTGAGGAGTCTGGGAGAAAGTCCTCATCTTTGTGGGATGAGAGACTGTAATCAATTCCCTTGGCAAATGGAATTACCTGGGAAATGATCTTAAATGACAAAATCTCTTAAAATGATCTGATATGACAATTGTCTTGGATTTAAATTTGTATCACCTGCTACTTGGTGTAGCACAACATTTAAATGGGTTTGAAAGGGATGTGTCTGAAATAAAAAACAGCATTTCTATAGAGATACAGCCTGGTGTAGCAGAAGGAGCGTGGCTTTGAGGGCCCAAGACACGGGTGTAAATCCGAAATCTTCATCTTGCTTCCTTTGCGATCTTACACAAGTTACTGACCCTCTCTGATTCACAGTTTTGTTTTGTTTTCATCTGGGGATAATGATAACCTACTTACTGTTTTGTGGTGAGGATGAAATGAGATACTGCTATGAATGTTCTGGGCACAGGATAGACATAGGATAAGTGGTAGCTCCTAATACCATGTTTTAGGGGCTTGGAACATAGTCTCAATCTTGAAATTTTCTGGAGATGTTTTTCTCTTCTTACATATAGAATTAGGGGATGGGATCAAGGACAAAGCAATGGGTACTGTGTTCCTGGCTTTAGACAATTATCTTCAAATAAAAATCAAACATTAAAGTCCTGACTTAAATCATAAAGTTCAGGACTGTGTTCTCTGCCATCCTTGAGTTGTTAGCTTCCTCTGCCTTAGTGTATCCATCTCTAAAATGGGAATGTTTTTACTTGCAATTTTGAATAATTTATAACAGAGCATAGTAGAATAATTACCATTGAACTTCTCAGCATCACAGGATTCACATTTTAAATATTTTAAACTCTCCTATGTTTATCTATAGCACTCAAGAACATAAGGTGTTTCAAAATATTCTACTAAAAAGGCCAGGTTTTCTCCTGCTATAGAAACGTGGGACGAGGTATATTCAAGTGGTAAATCAGTGACACCCAGTGGCTGCTGCTTTTATATTTACTTTTTTAATTTTCAATTTAACTTTCTGAAGTTCTGTCCAAAACAAATTAAAGAAGGTGATGAGAATATGGAAGTCACAGGGGCCTTTGAAGAAAGAGTTTCCCGCAGTGATGTGACTTTCCAAGGACATGGGAGCAACCTAATGGCAACACCAAAAATAGAGGCAAGAAGGTGAGGAAACAGTTCTGGGAATTTCCAGCCCTATCATTTGCATTTTATTAAAGAATATACTCAAGCTTTCCTGTCACTGTTGGATTTCACAAGGAACATTCCCATCCTTGAAGTGGCATGTCAACTGCCGAAACTCTAGCTAATTCCTAATCTGTTAGAGACAGCTGGGAATGTTCACTGGAAATTAGACTTGCAAGATGTAAGCAAAGCTGGAGGTTTAATCTAAAGCCCCCGAAAGCTCCCCTTTGATGTAATAACAGTGGCTGGGTTAAAGATCTGCGAGTCCCTGCAAGTGCCTCCAATTCCAACACATGTGAAGTTGCGTAGAAGATTAGCATAGCAGAACACGCTGGTCTCAAATCCCAGCTTATACACTGTCTGGGGATGCTCTTAAGTCACTCATGACCTCATTGCTCATCTGTGCAATGAGGGCAATAAGACCTAACTCATGGGTTAATGAAGTATTGTGCCTAAAGTGATGGCCATGTAGCAGGCACTCATATCAGTGTCCTTATTTTCATCAGCTGAGGTTCTCTGTCCACGGAGGTGCACAGTGACTTCTGAGCAAGACCCTCCTCTGAAACAGGATGAGTCTATTGTACTTTTTAGGCACTCTGTGATCTGACTGCTCTCTCAGGTGACAGCTTGGATGGAAATGTAGTCAAATGTAGTCATTGTCATTTTTTATAAATGGAGAGTGTGACTGTTTTTCCATATGGGACTAATGTTGCTGAAGCTCTTTGGGTTTCTTGCATGAAGGACTCTAGAAAAATATTGCATTATCAAAGTTTTAGCTAATAACTTACATTGTAAGGACTGGTATTTTTTCTACATAAAACATTAAAGTTATAAAAGCACAGAGATATGTTAAATAAGGTGATTAGGTAACACAGTTTATAAAGGACTGCACAGAGGATGCATTCAAACAAAAGACTCTAGTGCTTCGTGGCTACTCCTTTTAATTCCCAGATAAATACTTTCAATAAATGGGTTACTAAACTAGGTAGATAGAAATAGTAAGCAAAATTTACAAAAGATGAATTTTTTCTACATTAGTTAAATACTCGGAATGGTTAAGATGCCAGGCCTTGCGGCCAGGTGGACTTGAATTTGAATCCTGGCTTTTCCACTTACTGGTACTCAGATTCTCTAAGCTTCGGTTCCATCATCTATGAAATGGCTGGAAAGAGTGAAAAAGAGCAAGGTCTGGAAAACACTTAGCACCTGGCACATACGAAGTGCTCAATATGGAAAGGGGAGAAATGGGAACTGCTTAGAGCACTGGCTCTCAACTTTATCTGTTTGCAACTCTCTTCATATAACAAATAGGTATTTCTTTATTTTTAATTGACAGGTAAAAACCATATATATTTCTGGTATACAACATGATGTTTTGATATGTGTATACAGTGTGGCTGAATCAACCTACTTAACATATGCATTATATCACATACTTGTTTTGTGGTAAGACAACTTAAAATCTACTCTCTAAGCAATTTTTAAGTATATAATATATTAACTACAGACACCATGAATTTCAATAGATCTCTTGAACTCATTCCTCCCATCTCACTGAAATTTTGTGTCTTTTGACCAACCTCTCCCCAATCTCCTCTCCCCCAACAAATAGTTTTATACCTTATTCTCCGTTTACTATCTTAAAGTAAAAATTTAAAGCTAATATAAGCTACTTGCTACACTAAGTATTGGTGGAGTGATCTAATTGTAATATAAAGGAGAAATAGAAGAAATTGTCTTACGGTGAAATAATATGCATTTCTGCACCATGCTTGGGCACAGCTACACCGGAAGGCACATTTGGCCTGCATGATCACCCTGAGTGTGACAGCTAAACACGCAGGCCGATTCAGCTGTGTGACCCAATGAGTAGTAATCACTCTGGTGACTTTTTAAAACAGTGAAAAACTCTTGGCAATATAGCAAACAAAGAAGAGAGTGGTCTTTTCTCACTTATGTGGTAGTTGTATTATTGGGAATTTTATATGGGTTTATAAAACCCATACACTTGGTTTATATTTAAACTGCATAGAAACACTTTATTAAAGTTCTAAGCACAGAAAATTATAAACAGATTTTTCACCTATACCAACTGTAGGTGGAATGACTTTTCAGTGTGGGACTGCCTCCCTCATTGCAGCATGTTGATCGTCCTTGACCCCCATCTACTAAATGTCAACAATCCCCATACCCCAAATCTTTGTGACAACTGAAAATAAACCCACAACTTTCAAAAACCCTCCTAGAAGGTGGTGCCACTCTATTTAGGATCAATGGCCTAGAGAGGCATTGAATTTCAATGCCAGGCTGTGGGGAACGAGACAGGAATTTCTAATAAACAAGATTCTTTAAAATTTCAAGAGGCAGGACTGGCAGTGTGTGGAGTTTACCTAAGGGAATCCTGGCTCCATCCTTCCTCCACTAGGAAGTTGTTGGAAGGAGGGAAAAATGGGAAAGGCTGGGTGAGACACATGTCCCCATCTTTTCTCTTTCAGGTGAGGCACCAAGAGAGGAGGGGTGTTAGGTTTACAGACGCGAATCATTTGCCCGCTTGGGAACCCTGCAAGGAGCTTCCATATAGACGGACCACCTCACATTGGGGGAGGGGTAGGCATGGCCACAGCTGAGCAGTTAGCAGCAGAGCAGGACTGAGCAGGAGGACAGCAGCCGGGGCTAGCTTTCCCAGGTCTCCTCGGCACTTCTGGGCTGTTAGTGGAACTGAAACAAGCCCCACGGTCCTCCAAGGGGAGCCGGTGATTGGGCCGTGGATGTGCTGTAGGGGAAGGGTGAGGGATGACCCCACAGCCGAGTGCACAGCCTGGGCCAAGGGCGGCTAGACGAGGAGGCGCAGACTCTGGTGGTCTGCAGCACCTGCGCAAGGCAAACCCAAGCCTGGGGCCTGAGGGAGCTCCCTAGACTCCTACACATGAAGCCTGGAAAAGCTATAGTTTTCCAACAACAGATGCCAGAAGAAAGCCCGGAGGTGGACTCCTCACAATTCAGTGTTTAAATCTAGCCTGAACAAATCACTGTGTCTAAGGGGCCTGTGAGGGTCCAGAGGACATTCCCTGTCCTCTCTGCCACCATATGAGCATATAAACCACACTCCTTGCTGATGAAACCAGAGACAGTCTGGGGTGACATTTAAGAGATTGAACTTGACCTACAGAGATGGACCATTTACCAAAGAGGTATTTTTAATTATTGCACCAAAGTTGATGAAGTTATTTATCTTCTCTTTATGCAGCAGGTGGAGGCTTCTGAGAATGATAGACTCAATTATAGGGGGAAGTGGAAATCTATACTTTCTTTACTTATGATTATAGTATGAATAAATTTGTGATCCTTCTATGCTATTGTTAACCAGGAGTTTGCCCCAGGATCTAAACATTGTACACTGGTGGTGCTTTTCAGTGAGAGATGACTTTGACATTACATATCACACTGCCTTCATTTGCAATATCAAGCCTAACTCACGTTTGGGCTCAGCATTTACCTTCTTCACAAACACAAGTAGTTCAGCAATTTCCACTGAAAAATTAAGAGACCATGAATTTTTGTAGGAAAACATGGTTCGATTTCTTAAATGTAACTTTTATTTATAGGCAGCTGCACTTACATCTTATAAAAAACTTAAAATTTCCCCCCCTTTTAGTATAATCAAATAATATTTGGTTATTTGCTGTTATTAATATGGGATCATTTTTAAAAGGTCACTCCCTAGCCAGTTCCATAACTTCATCTCATTCATCTTTTAAAGAAAACATTCCTGGGATTTATCCATTGCCAATGTAAATGGGTCAGGTAGTATTAAAAATTAAGGGAGAAAATTGACAGAAAGTAAAAAATATCCCATAGTTATGGATTCACTGTAGCCCTCCCCCTCTCCCAGATAAACGCTTGCATTTCACAGTTTTCATGCATGCACCATATGTCTGGTTGAGTCACAGCCCTGGGCAGTGATCCTTGAGGAACGGCAGTGCTCATTCGAAGGACAGTCACGCCTCAAGCTCCCGTCACCAACACCCTGCTCAGCCTTCACGTAGCACCCGTGGACCAGGCGGCGATTTCCCAGCAAAGCCGGCTGTGTGTCACAGTGGCCTGAGCTGAGCTCCCACAGTTATAAATAGACTCTTAGCGGGACTGGGAAGGGTCTGGAGACACCAGAAAATATAGCAGTGCTGGGTGGGGTGGGAGACGGAGGCCAGAAAGTGGGAACAGACTGAGATACAAGTGCAATTGATGCCAGAACCTACAGTTCTGTTATTAATAGTGTTTTCTTTCTCAGAAGCAACTAGCTGGGCAGTTCTTTGACTCCGAGTGATTTTCCCTGCTCTTGCTAAATTATTTTATTTCTGCTGGTTCTTGCCCTCTTTGCCTCTTCCTAGCAAGCTCCTGGGCTGA
The DNA here is from genome assembly GCA_028533085.1 of Varecia variegata. NCBI lineage: Eukaryota > Metazoa > Chordata > Mammalia > Primates > Lemuridae > Varecia > Varecia variegata. Next base: position 121,293,541 of record CM052440.1, read on the forward strand.
TTTCCAATCACTTCCCCATATGGGCCCCCTTTTGCAGGGTTATTTTAGGTCATGGAGTTGTTTTGTTTCTTCACAGCTTTTAAGCTATAGTTGTTCTGCATGGCTCTTTAAAAGCCACCAAAAAGACATTTCTTAAAAATATATATGCATATACATGAGGGAAAATCATAAATTTGAATAAAATGTTCATTATAAAACAAAGTGTAAAAAAGAAAGCAAAAAAAAAACCCCCAAAATCTGAATAGACTACATGATCCAAATTATGTAACATTATAAAAAGAGATTAATGTTTGCATTACTACACAAATGCATAGGCAAAACTATGATATAACATAATATAACATAACATCAAACCTGGAAGGAAATATACCAAAATATTTATAGAAATCTACTTTTATGTGGTGCATTTACAAAGATTTTGATGGTTTTCATTATAATTTTCTTCATTTTCAAAATTTTCTGTAATGGGCATATGTAAGTTTTAAAACAAGAAAAACTATTTTAAAATCACCAGCTAATTTTTTTTGTTTCCTTTTTCCCATCAGCTAGTATATATAAAGTTTTCTAAAATGACAATAGCTATGTGCTGCTGGTGGTGGATGGGGGCGTCTAATGCAGGAAGAGGGATGTAGAAATGAACAGTATGTTCATAAAGAATGAATTTATTCTATTGCTTTAGACATAAAGTATTTTACATGCATTGCTTGAGACTTCTCCCTTACAAAGATTGGCTATAAGCTGTAATGAACATTGGCTGGGTTTTGGCAACCCAGAATGCATTTTGCCTTTCTAAGAACAGTTAGTTTTCTTTTCAGATATTACTTCTTACCCAGTCTCATTCAACTGTTATCAGGAGTCCCATACTTCCTTAGACTAGGGACAGATAGGCGACTCAAGTTTAGCTTTTAAAATCTCCCTGTTGCCATGAATTTGAATTTTGAATAGAGGGATAAAGGGACTGAAAAATTGCTGGGAACTCCATTAGGTCCTGGCAGCACCTTGCCATTCTTGCTTCCTTGTCCTAGACCTGCCTTGTTAAATGCCTGTTCCCAAGTCTGACTAAATTTCCCTCTGCTTAAGTTAATCAGAATCAGTTTATTTGGCTTGCAACCAAAGAACCTGGACTGGGGCAGCTCTATGGCTTATCTCTGTGGATGCCTACATGTTTTGCTTTGACTCTTGGCCAATTTCAGGTCAGCAGGCTAACTAACCAACTAACTAGTGATTTTCGATGCACTGTTTACAGTCTGAAACCCAGGGCCAGAATGTTTTTGTAGATAGCTTTAACCTGGTGTGACCGATTAATCTGGCTTGGTTAACACGACCAGAGGGCATTAAAGACCCTACTGGGAACTTCTGCCTAGAGGTCCTGGGAAGATGCGAGTCACATCACAAATTTTGGTTATTTAATCTGGAGAGCAAGCACCTCCTTATGCAAATATGAAGACTCCTAGAGAGCTGCCCCTGGAGACCTCTCAGACTCCTGATGCTTAAGTGCAGTCTATTTCTCTTGGCACACCATAGCTTTTGCCTTTATTTAAGCCTTAGGTGAGTGTGCTCTGTGGAGTCTCCCAAACCCTTTTATATAACCCAACCTGAGTAAACTTTATAGGACCCTAACTGGCTCAGAAGTAAACAGCAGTTACAGGGTGACAGAAAACCCTCAGTGATGGGAAAGGTACAGAACGAGGAGGAGTTGGAGGCACCATTTCCCATGGAGAGAGGGGCGTGGGTGGCTAGTCTGTAATAACAGCTCCAGAAAGGGCAAATGTGCAGTAACTTCTTCATGGATGTGTGAAAAACTGAGGGCCCTCTGGACAGGTTTTATAAGATACTGTAGATCAGAATGAAGTCAGGAGAAACGTCGACCACCTTGCGAATGTGATGCAAACCACTCCTTGTTCCTGCACTGACGTCAGAGCCACGGCTCAATGGTAGAGCTAATGAGCAGGTTGCAGCTCTTCCTGGGCGCGTGTTCTTTGTCTTGCCTCCTGCACGTGATTTCATTCTCTGAGCTGCAGCCTCCGTGCCTGTTCTACCATTCTCCTGCGGTTGCTTGGTGAATTTTAAACTATGATCTAGTGTGCTTTTGGGGAGTGAATTATATGTTGCAAAAATGCTATTTATCTATTGAGGTCAAGCTGGAGACTAGTTCTGGTTCATAGAGAATTATGGGATTCACAAGCTCCATGGCTCCGTGCCTCTCTTTTTGAAAGAATCACTGACATCATTGTACTATCACAGTTATGTTTACATATTTTTTTAAAATCTCCTGTACTGGCTGTGAGCATCTTGATTGCAGTGGCTTGTCATTTATCTTCCCACTTTCAACAGCAGCAAGCAAATGCCTTGCACATGGTAGGTACTCAAAAAGCATTTACAAAATAAACTTATATGTGTACGTATGTACATAGTTGATGGCCAAACTACCAAAAGCTCAGAGAACCCTGTGTGTTTTCTTCTGCTCCAATGTCATAAATTAGAGAGTGACAGAAAGGAAGCATGATAATCTGATTTAAAAAAATGAAAATTTAAAATGCAATATATATCCATATATCCTCATTTATAAAATGGGGATATTAAGATTACCTACCTCCTAGGGTTGTTTTGAGAATTTAATGAGCTAATTTTTCTAAAGAGAATCTGGCACTGGCAACCACCCACCTCCTCATTCCTTTGGCCATGTAATCACTCAATAAACTCTGTATCTAAAGCCTCATCAGCAAGGAGTTTGCAATATAGTCCAGAAGACTGCTTTAAAGCTCATATTCTCCACCACACTTTCTCTGGTTATCTTTATATATCCTCTCCTAGCATATCTTCCTGTGTGTGCACATGTTGGAGCCTATGAACACTGCACTGTCTCCTTGGTCTCAGGCTGCCTGTAAATTCTCGAAGCGAGCTAGTGGAGGTTTCCCATCAACATATTCTCTCACACTGGCCATGCACCTTTTCATTTGCAAGGGACTGGATAACAAATGCATATTGCTTAAATTAGTCAAGAAGAAAATCTTGCATAAGGATGCCTTCTGTTCAGGTGAAGACAGAGATACACCCCATTAAGTGCACAATACAAGGAACAGGTAACTATCAGTAGTGAACCAGATTTCCCTCCAAGAAGCCCCTTGGGGACCTCTCCTATGCCAGGGGACTCTGTTTCAATGTGTAAAATATGCTATTTTACTTCTTTTTGAAAGATAGTGTTATACTCTTCACCTTTCAAAGACATAGCATCTATTAACCATGGCTGCCCCCAAACCAGTCTTGTACCTCTCAGAAATCAAAAACTTAAGTTAGAGCAACATTAAACTTAAGAAATATCATGACTTAATTGGGATCACTTAGACCAAACCAAATATTTAAAGTTAAAATAACTGAAGTTGCTTAGTAAGATGCCTTTTTCTTTGATTTATTCTTTTTCTTCCTTTCCAAGCATACATGCACTAACTTCTGTGGACAAGTGTACATACACGAGCTGGCCACAGCATCGAAGGATGGTTTGTGAGACTCCCAGTATTGGAATCCACCTTTGAACTTACACAAATACACCAACACAAGAGCATTGACAATATTATTTTTAGAGTCAAGCACAACCTTAACTGCCGGCTGACCTCTACTTGTGATTTTAGGAGTAGAAGCTGGCACGAAGGATCAGAGGGTCTGTTGGTAGTAATCTGTAGTTGGGAGAAATGCCTTCAATAATAGAAATCTTTCCTGAAACTTAGTTCCATTCTTTTCCTGAGAGTTCTTTTCCTTCTACTTGGAAACTTCACGGGACCTTCCGATTCTTTAATGTCTTCACTTGACCACTAGATGGCAACATTGTTCTTTTATGTTACAGCTTTGACTAAGACGATGGATTTATTCAATATTTTTCCAATGACAAATTTTAAAAAGTAAAAATGCAAAAGCTAGTAATTTAAATACATCACGCTGTAAAATGAGAACAAGCTAGAACATATTAAATCATGAATTTTCAATTCTCTTAACTAAAAAGTGTACTAAACAATATTTGTGCACATCCTTGGAGAACAGACATTTGTATTTGATGCTTATAGAAATAGTGCGGCCTCCACTCCTATGTCTTTGGGCCTGTAGGGAACTGCTCAGAGTTGGATGATGTTTTCCCTCAAATCATTTAACATCTCTCTTGTTTTTGCAACATCCTGGAGCAGTGGTTTCCAAACCTGGAGGCATAATAAATGAATGAGTTAATGAATTAATGAATAAATAAATAAAAGATTGCAGGAACCTTTCCTCAGAAAGTCTGATCTGAGATGGGTATGAGTATCTGAATTTTTAATAGAACCTCATGTGCTTCTTCTTATCAACAAATTTGGGAGTGATCCTGATGTCCTTAATTCCTCCAGCAACAGAATCCTCAAAATATGAATTTTAGTTCAATTTAATTTAAAATTGCCATGTTTTTTTTAAAAAGAGAAAACAGTCTTAACTAAAAATACTGAAACATCTTAATTACAAGGAAGTTGAATTCACTGTAAAAATAGCAGAGCTCCAGCAATTGAAATATTGGTTCACTCTATGTGTCTAAAACAAAGGTTAGCAAATCTGCATATGGGTTGGAACTGATGTGATAAGAAAGATGGCTTGTTATCGGTGTTGACATTCTTGTGTGTTTCTCATAAGAGAAGATTCTCACACTGGGGAGTAGTGGATTTCTGCAGAAATAATTTCAGACATCCCAGAAGGATGTCCCTCTATTACTATTCTATTAAATATTAGGATGTATAGCTTAAAAATTATTATCACTTTTGAAAATGTTGAGGATATCATCATGAAATAGCATTTTTCTTTGTTATTTCTCATTTTCTCTCTTCTCTTCCCTTTTTTCCTCTCTCTCTCTACTCTATCTCTGTATCTTTCTGTCATTATTTGTTCTGAGTCATATTTACTCTTTGGTTTAAGGTGACAGCTTTAGGGTAATTAATCACTATTTAAGTATTATTTGCCTTGACCCATTTGAATCAACTGACCTTATGAGTTTTTCTCATTATCTAATATTATCTTTTCTTTTTTATAGTTAAAAATATCATGAAAATATCTTGGAGATTAGTATTAGAAAATAACACCATCCTTTTCAGATGTTAATTCATGGATTTATATAAAAGCCCTCATAATGACAAAAGAGAATGGTGCTTTCTTGAATGAGTTTACAATGAAGAGACAGTTACTGTTTTAAAATTATAGGAAATTTTTATTTTCATAGAAAAAGGGTACCAGAATAACATAGCATGACTCTCCAGTTTTAAAAGAATCAAATCTACTGCTCATGAAACGGTACTACACTACTGTGGCTTTTTGTGGATAGAAACCTACTTCGTTGTCACATTCTTGTACCTCCTTTTTTGTTTCTCTAGTTATTTAAGAAATCCTTGACTTCAAGGACAAAAAACTTCCTCTAAGTTTTCTAGTTCATAAAAACCACTTCTAATTTTTAAAAGACACTTGCAAAAAAAAATGGTTATAAAATGGAGCATGTATTGAAATATCCATTGACTTAAGAGTCAGATCACAACTTAGATGGCTGGGTGGCTGCTTGTTTTTCATGGCATAATCGGAATCCAAACTTACCACTTCCTGTATCCCAGTGATGGTCCTTGGCCACAGGAAAAGAGTACACAAAATATTCTATGTGCAAGTCTTAATTTAGAGGTAGGATCTCTGCACTGCCCTTGAAAGCTCTCACTGCACTTGACCAGCAGAGGGACCTGAAGCTCTGCTCATTTGTCTGGGGTCAGGGGTAGAAATGTGTGTGTCCAAATTAACACTTATTTTCTTAGAATTTTGTTGCCTGTTTCTCTCCTTTAAAAAATGCAAGAGAATTATCTGCAGGAAAACAGTCAGATTTAGATCAAAACAGAAAAATGAAGCAATGCTTTCTAGTGAGAGAGCTAAACCATACTGCTTCCCTCCTGAAAAATTGTCAGTGATTTTGATTAGCAGGAATCATTGACAACACTACAAATCAACCCTGTTTTAATTTTTAAAAGACACTTGAGGTATATTTCATAGCACTTTGTGCCTGCAAACTAAAAAATTAAAATAAAATAAATTTTAAAAATATCTGAAGCCAAAAAAAAAAAAAAAAGAGTGGGGTGGCTCTAAATTTAGAAGATGCCATATCTTAAATACCAGAAAACCCTGTCCTGGTTTCCGAATGTTTACCCTTCTGCAAAGCTGGCCCACAGAATACCTTCTCTCTTCAAAAGCAAATCCTGGCACCTAGAAGATTGGGCTGACAGTGAGTATTAAAATGACTTGTTTAATGAGCAGCGTGATTGAGCCACGCAATGAACGCTGGGGAGTTTTCTCGCAAGGACGAAGGTTCGGTGTTTACATTTTGTTATGTTGTGTGCTTCCACTGTCCCTTATTTTGACAAGCTATCGAAAAGTTTGGGATGAGGATGGGCAATTTTTTTTTTTTTTAAACCTGGTTGCTTAAAAAAAAAAAAATAGTGCCTCTTGTTACCTGCCTCTAACGGGATATAGGCTGTACCACTCAGGTGAGAGTACTTGGCATTAATACAGCACCAAAGATTCTTAAGGTCTGCATATGACTAATGAGCAGGGACCGCGATAGATGTGTTTGTTCTCTTCAAGCATTAGGCTGCCCTCCACTAAGTAAAGGCTATTTACTAAATGGTAGGCAAAATACCAGTCTTAGGGCTGGAAGTTACAGTCTTCCAGAAATCATTAACTGCATTCCACACTCCTTCTTCCAGGTCGTACTACAGTTAAGATATCTGCCTCCTCTCTCCTGTAAGAGGATTATCTACTCTAGTTTTTACTGCCTGCTGGATTGGACAAATTCTTCCCCGCACCACATGGAAGATCATTTTCGTTAGGAATTTAACCTAAATTTCCCTTCATAAATTTAAGTTGATTACTTTTTTTTTTACTCAAAAAATAGAGAACATTTGTCTTTCTTTGCCAGGACAAATATACCAGATTCCTTTTGTTTCATGTGTTTGTCATTATAATTCTGAAGGTTGGACTTACTTCTCAATGAGGTCAATTTTCTCAATCATTTTGAACTTGTCACCAGTTCCATTAATTATGGAGAGATTAACTGAAAATAAGATGGTATTAAATAACTAGTAAATATTGAATGAAAAGAAACTCAGGATACAGTATCAAACATCACACATAGAAATAGCATATAAATCTAGTATTGCAGAATTCTAAATTTCGTGGCCGACTGGTAGAAAGAATACAAGCTTTCCTCTCTCAGACTTGATAGAATTGGACTCATTGACTTACAAAATTTCCTAGAAGCAAATAAGTGACCTGTAAATATTTAAAAAATTCTAGCATCTATTCTTTTATCCTAGAATTTCCAGATTTTTGTGTTTAATACTTTTTTCTTTGTGTCTTCAAGGGAAAAGGGAGTCTATATTGTTCAAAGACTTTACATTGTTTATCTATGTCAGAGTCATTTGCAAGGGTAATTTAAAGGTTGGGGAAAACTGCAAATGTTTGAAAGACAAAAAGTGTATATTTTTACAACAGATGCATTGGTATATGGCTTTAATAGGAACAGACTAACATATATAACTGATTTTGTTGAGATTGTCACACTGTTGCAACGAAAGAGTAAATTTACTCCCTTCAGACAGACATCCATATTCACAGGGTCTAAGATTTTTTTTCACATCTCAGTAGATGAAGTGGAGTAAAATAACCAAAGTAGGAGCATGTAAGGAGCATGCTTCCAGATAGCGCAGCACAGGCTAAGCCTGGCAATAATTGCTAAAGGCCTGGCTGTTTTAGGGAATAATCTTCAAGCAGACTCCAAAGCAAACATGCAAATGGCCCTGGGTTCCAAAGTGAATAGTTGCACCCAACGCAAAAGAAGATCTGTGGGCACACGCATGCACAAGTGTGTGTGTGTGTGTGTGTGTCTGTGTGTGTGAGAGAGAGAAAGAGAGAGAGAGAGATCTGCCGCTAAGGGCTTTTCACCTAGATACTAAGGAGAGAATAGTAAAAATTGCCTTGCTTGACTGAATCTTCCTCAGTTTTGATGCCCAAGCCCCAAACAAATGCAAACCTTTGGTTTGGGAGCAGATTTTTAACTTTTACACAAAACAAAAAGAAAATGCCCCCACCCCCGTCCCTCCAGAGAGCAGGCCTTTACAACCTCAGGCATAGATTCAGGGATCATCAGAGCAGAAAGGATCCTAGAGCCATGAGGCCACAGGCTCCAGTTTGCAGAGGAGAAGCCCTGCCTGGGACACTGTGCCTTTTCAGAAATCAGTCAATGAGACCGTGGTGGCAAAGGCAGTTCCTTTGCAGACCAGTTATTGCCTTTTTAATTGGAGTGGGTCACTAGTCTTTGCCTTTCCTTCCTACTGACTCCTCTTGCTCCCTCTTCTAAAGGGAAAAATGATCTTAAGTGACAGCATGAATATTTGCTGGGTTTGATTCTGGGAAGTTAAATGCCCCTTGGTTTAAGCCAGATCACCAGAGAACTCTGTATTTTGCGTGGTGCAGAGTGGAGTCTGGTGAACTGTGCTTTCATGCGGAGCCACTGGCTTGCATTGAGGGGCACTGGGCAGCAGCTCTACAAAACCTGGTATTTTGCCTACTGCAGGGATTCCCAAGCTGCTATCCATAAAATCAGGCCATGGGTGAACGTTTTGAATGCAGGAATAGTCATGTTTCTCCTCGACAATTGGTGTGGTTTCTCATCAGATGCTATGAGTTTTGGAACTGAACAGTGTCCCTTTAGTGCTTAGGCTGTTAGGAAGCATCAGCGGTCAGTAGAAAGGCAGCATAGGGCAGGGGTTAGAGCTCAAACTTGGGAATCAGAAAGGACCAGGTTGGTGTCCCAGCCCCCACACTTACCCACTCACAGCCTCGGTTTCCTCGTCTGTAAAATGAAGATGGTAATAACCTACTATGAAGAATGACAATGGCTTTATCATGAAGAATAGATTTTTTTCCCCACAAAGATAAAGAAAAACACTGGGCATCTTTTGTGGCCCCAAATGGTGAATGCTTAATAGATGTCAGTTGTTACCATTAATGCACACAACAGACAATGCCACATAGTTAGGCAATAGCGATCTGTCAGGCACCCCCGGCTAGATGCTGGGAATAACATCTAGAGCCACCTAGACGCAGCTCCTACTCTCAGAATGTCCTATCAGACAGCGAAAGCACACGGTTAAGGAAATGATGAAGTGTGACAGATGCCATGATGAGGAAGGACAGGTGGGAACACGCTCAGGAGCACCTGCTCAAGTCTGAGGAGCATGACCCGGGACTAGAGGAAGTTTAAGTGCAAGTTCACTGGTGGACAGGCAGAGGAGCTGCGCTGGCAAAGCTGTGCAGGAAGGAGGGAGGGACATCCTGGAACTGTTTGTTGAATGAGGTTTGGTGTGGCCAGAGGACAGAGTGGCAGGGGGCTGAGACAGCCAGAGAGGTTGACAGCAGTGAGGTGGGTCATGCAGACCTTTGTCCTAAGTACGGGCGGAAGTCATTAACATCTATAGACAATGATAAGCCTGGTCTCATTTGCTGTTTAGAGGCATTGCTCAGGCACGGAGACTGCGATTAGTGTGAAGTGGGAGATGAGGCGATGAACTGGGCGTCTGCGTGAGCAGCGGGGTGGGGGCCGGACTCCGGACGGGGCATCCACAGAGCCGGTTTCCGCCTTCCACCTCCCAGCAACCATTCACGAGTGAATGGTGCACATTTATGTACATTCTGGAATATTTCCTTCAGCATTAGTTTTCCTACTGGTTTTCCGATTTGCTCCAATTTCAACTATTCATTGTATCCTTGTGTATTGTGTATCTTTAGGTATGTCTCCTTAAATCCTTTATGAAATGAAGATAGGGAGGAAAGAAGGAAAGAAAGACGAAAGAAAGAAGGAAAGAAAGATGTAAGAAAGAGGAGAGGATGATGATACTTTAAGCTAGAACTCCTTTCTTTAAATGCATTTATTTCAAAAAAGCTATAAAGCATCTGTCCTGGTTTTGGCCTGATTTAGGGGAAAGGCTCTATTTATATCAGACTCTGTGTACGTTTTCCCCGTTAAATGCATTGTAGCCTGTTGATGGTGTGATGGTCTTGCCATTTTAGAACAGACGCCAGCATTCCTCCTCTGTCAAACATCTGACCATCCTTTAGACACCTGCGTATTTCAACCGGTGCAGTCAGAAGAAGTTTTTGCCCTCATCACTCCTTCACCCAGCAAGATATGTGAAAGAAGATTTGTGCAGCCGGTTGTTACTAAATTGCATAATAGGTTAACCTGAGCCCTTTGAATTCAAACAAAAGAAGTTCTCAACCTGATTGGAATTAACCTACACTGACTTTCTGCTTCATCTTTCCTAAAGCGAAGACGATGCCGATCGGCAGGCAGGGAGCCTGACAGATGTTAATGGGGGGTTTTCAAGTTTGTCTTGCTTTTCTTAAACTATTAAGAAAGAACAAAAAACATTATTTAGAATGGAATTAGTTTCCAGGAAGGGAAAAAAGAAAACTGAGAATTTATTATTAAAGAAAGAAATAGAGCCAAGGTGGGGAAAAAAAAAAAAAAAAAGGCCTTCTCACATCTCCTGGCCAGGTGCTCCGTGCATATAAATGTTTCAAGTTAAGCTTTAAGATCAAGGGAAAGTCTGTAGGGAGCCTTGTTTCCTAGAGGTCTGCTTGCTAGAGCTGCTCCCGAATACGGGCTGTCCATTTTTATTTGGTTATTAAGGATTAAAGGGGGCGACGATTCTGGAATGGGAGTTCCTCGGTTTCCATTAACTTTGTACAAGAGATTGCAAAGCAAGCTTCCAAGGGAGGGTTTGCATATGTATTTCAGGCTATCATCTGGCCTCCTTGCCTGTCATCTTCTGTGTGTGTGTTTAACATGAAATTGCCCTTCCTCTCGTGAGCTCAAGCTAGAAGAAAGCCGCCTAGTTGCAACGATTGAGAATCTCTGTGCCTCTCAGAAATCCTCCTGGTTTTCACAGGAGTGTGGAGGGAAGATGAAAAGAATTTCACATGAGATTGCTGGTTGTTCCAGATGCTGCGGGTTAGCGGCGGCTCGGGTTCTCTAGGCTTTCGGCATCTGAATGCACGATCAGGGGGGCCATCCATCACTCCACGTCCATGGTTTAAAATTTTGCTTTTTTATTGTTAGTTTCATAGTCCGTCCTCAACACGAAAGCATGTCTGAAGTTACTTTTGTAAAGTGACTAAGTTTAGCGACAAAGGAACATACCCCTGAAGACAAGGCCCTATCGTAGTGGTGGGTAAATGGGCTGTGAATGTCTGTTTCAGGAATAGTCATTAAAATAAAAGCATCCACGATGAGCTCAGTCTCCAAAAATAACAAAAATAACAAATGTATTTCCTGATTCAATCCAAGCAATGTTTTAAAAACAGAACTTGGAAATTCAGAATTTATAAAAATTTACACCCTCTGTCATTCACATTTTTCAATTCCACACGACCCCAGGAGGTCCAATGTGTAGACCAAAAGGCTGAATCTATGAAAGCAAAGTGACCTGTCCTGTGTCACATGACCAGCAAATGGTACAAGGTGGAATGATACTGATTTATTCTCACTTCATTTCTGTGATAGCTAGTGGCATTATGGTGGTTTCAATATTGCACATTTTTCTTCAATTATTCCTAGGTTTTCTAGCACCGAGGGCTGCATAATACAAATGGTGAAAGATCGACTAAAGAAATACATTTCTGTAACGGTGTCTCCCAATGTATGCTTTGAACTGAAATTCTTGTATGCTCAGAGCCTAGTTTATTTTTATATTATAACCTCATAATCTCATGTCCATGGCTATTCAATATGATGGTTATTTTAAAAGTTGTAATCAATAATTACTTGTCCATAGTCATTATTAGCTCATGCTGTGATGAGAGAAGAATTAAAAACTCTAGACTTGCAGTTTCACTTAGTGGTTATGCCAGTCTTCTGTTAAAATGTGAATTTCTTCTGTTTGACATGAAATAATAGCCTAGAAAGAAAGATTTAAAAATATGTTAGTTGTATGTGTAGGAATCCCTAGGCCTCTGTGCAGTCTCTCTCTGCTTTTAAAATGTTCCTGAATGCTGCCCTTTCCACAGTCTGTGATGTAGCGGCTACTAGAGAAACCTTACCCAGGGAACTGCATTGTTCTCTTGGTGGGACTCTTGGTGGGAAGGTGGCATCCTCATTAAGTGGGTCCAGGATCACTTACATTCTGGTGGAAACACAGAGTGGAAGTGTTAAGTGAAGGAACAGTAATGTCACTTTTACTTAAAAGAGAAGATAATAAGCAAACTATTTTCTATTATGTGCATGGCAAGAATTTATAATAGTTACCACTGTTTTGGACCAGGCTTTTTTTTCTAAACATTATTATTTGTTATAACTCTGCTTAGGATTGACTTGTTTGGGGATAAAAAATGAGAAAATAACATAAGGAGAATGAAGCAAATAATCAATCCAATAACATGAAAGTTACAATTTGGATGGTCTAAGGAAATCCAGGCTGCAAAAGCTACCAGTTACCATTAATAAGGTTTATTTTTGGTTGTTTTTTTTTCAGGAACTTTTGTTTTAGTCTTATAACAACAACGTAGATTCCATAGCACTGGTTGGTTTTCAGAGTTCATTCCCATGCATTTTTATCTTAAGATCTTTAACCAAACCTATGACTTTGACCTAGTGAGAGCAGATTTTACTATCCTCATTATACAGAGGAGTACACTGAAGCTCAGGGATGCTCTAAGGATAACCACTCAATTGTAGAGACTGGAACTTAACTCCAAATCCAATCATCTTTCTACTACTTTCTATGTTCCTACTGTGAATTCTAAATCAGTTCTTCAAAACATTTAAAGACAATGAGCAGTTGTATCCAGAATTTTAAACACCCAACCTGTCTAGGTTAAGTAGCTATTTTGGCAGATCAGTGATCTTTAAATCGCTCACTCTCCCAATCAACCCCATCTCAGAACTGAGAGTGAACTCAGGACATTTTCCCAGCTTCAGAATAGAGAATCCTTTGGGAGAATAATTTTAATGGTTATGGATCACCACTCAGTTGTGACTGGTATTTTCTTCTAAACCAAACCATCTGGCAGTTGTGTCTTATTTCTTCCTGTTGCCAATGGCTGGACCTACACACATTCAGACCTCACGCAAAAATGCCAAGGTCTGCACATTTTTCACTACGAACAGGCATTTTCAGTCAAAGCAGAGAGAAATGAGGCTCTGCCTGTCTATTGCAATAACATTAATATTATCTCTGTACAGATGCTTTTAGAAGTACGGAGTTAAATGCAGAGCCCTGGAGATGCCTAGAAGCACACACGAGATAAGCACAGCCATTCATGGAAGACCTAAGAAACTGAAAATGTGCAGGATAAACTTTTCACCATGACAAAGTAGAGCGATGTCGCCTATTCCAATATGAGATTGACAGCAGGAAATAATGACGATAAAGTAAGTGTAGGATGCACTTGTGATGCAGAGAGGTGGAAGATATATATATATATACTTGGTCAGAATAAGCCAGGATATTATTAACAACTACCAATGTAAATCCTGCCTTGGGGAATAAAACGTCTGAAATCTAAAGGTAGCAAAGTCAATCTGGTGATAGATAAGCTAAGGAGAAGTAGATGTGAAATAAACATTCATTACAGGCCCTTTGATAACAAAAACCATTACCATAACATTTCGGAATACGGGGTAGCAGAGGGTCAGCTTTGCAACCAGAGTGGCAACTGCTGAATGGGAGGTGTTGAGCCCTACTGGCCTGAGATCATCTTCACAAAGGCAGTGGTAGGGCTGGGTTGGCCCCTGGGGACATTGAAGAAAATTCTGGTGTCCAGTGGCCTATTCACCCATTTCACTCTCATCCTTTCAACTGCTGTTAATTTGAGAAAAGGGTTATGCCCACACATGTGCATGCACATACACACATCTATATGCATGCATATTTATTTAATGTCAGAGGTCTCTTTCCTATTTACCCTTCTAACCTCATGAGTGAGGGGAAGAAATTTCCCAGGCATTAAAAAAAATCAGAGAAAGCAGAACCACCCTAACCTAAGGGAAAAGGAGAAGAGAATCCAGGCCATTGAGTCAAGCTCATTGTACCTGAAGTATGCTTGGAAATCTGTCACTAAGGATAAAGTTGAGCATTTCCAACCTAGGCACTGGCTCTAAATACCGACAACTGTTCATGTCATGGGCTAAATTCGTGGACTGCATTTTCACATTCATTTTGACTCCTGCGTTGAATTCTGTAGATAACAAGGCTGATGTTTCCTTTTCGAAGATGATGATGGTGGCCATCAGATGCTCTGCAATCTTGTACTTACCTCAAATTTGATGTTATGGCCAAAAATGATATTGTATTCATGTTGTATTAAAGAGTACCAACTATATTTTTTAGGAAAGTAAAGCGATTTTAGAATTCTAAGCATGTGCACTTAGTGGAGATTTTACTACCCCATAATTCAGGTCTTGATTTTTATTTTTTATGCAAATAGAACCAAGATGCTATTATTTCCAAAATAAGTGAGTTAGAGACCTTAGCCTAGAAATCAGGAAAGCTGATGCTCAGTCCTGACTTTGTACTTCAGCTGCCACTGGTTTATTGAATTTTATAGTCGTTTTATTTCTTTATTCCACTGTTGTGAAGTGGAGACACCAAGATGAGTCACAGAGTAAGTAATTTATTTACATCTATCGAGTGCCAATTATATACCAGGAACTATGATAAGTATTGGGGATGGAGAGAACAATAAGACAAGACCTCTGCCTTAGAGGAACTAGTAGTCAAATAGGCAGGTGAGTACTATTACAAATGTACTAATTGAAACACGACTAGAGTTTTCTGGAAACTTACAGGAGAAAGAAACTCTGCCTTGGGGAGACGGCATTTGACTTGGATCTTTACTTTTCAAATATTCACGCTCATTCTTTCCAGAAAAATTTAAGCAAGGAGCGTTCTATCCTCATGTATCTCATAAACCCTCTACCAGAATGACTGAGATTTGCTTAAAACTGGCTATCACTACAGTAATAATACATATTTTTTGTTTTTCAGTTTACAAAGGGCTTTCTAATATAAATCTCACAAAATGTCTGTACTGTGGATGTTATTCCTCCCATTTCACATGTGAGAAAGCTGAGTCACAGAAAGATAAGTCCCTGGCACCGGGGCCTGGATTCAAAACGTGGCTTTCTTCTGATTCCCAAAACTGAAATCTTTCCTCCTGTTTAACTTTGATTATATAAATAATAAAGTTCCCCAGCATCATTTCCTTAAGCAGCCTATTTAAAATGGAGCAATTTTCATTTACGCTTCTGTTGGAGAGATGAATGTTCACCTGGCCCCGTTCCCTACTAGCTAAAAGGAGCTTGGGAACCGCTGTGCTGGGCAAGCCTCACGTCCCGTCCAACCTAAGGTTGTGTTGACAACAGAGGCCTCGAGGGATTTGCCAGGGAAGGACATAGTTTTCCTCCCTGACATTAACCTTAAAGGTTAGGTGTACTCTCAGTGGCCATTTATGGCTCTGACATTCATAAATTTGGTCAAAACCTTTATGAATCCATTTATATTCCTTGCCCGTACCTCTTTTGTGATAATGAGCTCCATACCTTTATTATTTTCTGTGTAAAGTAATACTTCCTTTTATTTGTCCTTAACTCACCTCACTCAGGTTCCAAGGGGGTCCTCCCCTTCCAGTGAGGAATTGAGAATTATGAGAATAACTATTTTTGTATTCAGTTTATACGTGATCTCCAAAATTCTCTAGGTTTATTTTATTTTTTCCCTGAGCAAGAATGAATAAGGTTGTACATTATGCTTCCATTGTAGAGAGACCAATATTTTATTTAAAGGTTAGGATTCTATCTTCCTGTATATTTTCAGTATACTTTTTGATGTTGCTAAAGCTTGCTCTAGAGTTTGCTTAGCATAACCTCACTTAGGTGTTCATAACGCACATTTGTATGTTGGAGGCAGAGCCAATCTGGCCCCGGGGAGGTTTGAGGTAATTTTTGTTCTCATCTACAACCACTTTTGGAAAGTAAGCATATTGTATATTATGTTATATATATTTGATAACTGATTGTAACTGATGTATTACAGAACATTATAAAGTAATAGAATAATTCTGGGTGTTAAGAATCTGGTGGTCTAAAACTATCTCTGGACTGTAGTTTCCAAGTTCTTGAGATTAGCGGTTGAATTAGGGAGCTTTCAAGATTTCTTCATACTTTAAAATTTTGAGTCCTTGATTTTCTTGGCCATTGACTCGGTAATTTAACAGAAATCGCCAATTTAATATGATGAGAGCACAAGAATTCACAGGTCCGACAATCTCATCTGTAAAATGGAACCAGTGAAGACCACATCAAGAGATTGTGCTGGGCACTAAATGAGGAATGCATAGCACTAGTTGTCTAAGCCATCCAACCATTCAAGTAGGAATAGATCACTGTATCAGAGGTGAATGAAAGCAACAGGGGGCACTGACTCCAGGAAAAATTTTATGCACAAATAGAGAAATGCTGTGGTCTGTGAGAACATAAGTGAATTGAATGTCTTATAAAGTTGACCAGATTTATGGTCATTGTTTTAAGAAAAGTTGCTTTTTACACTCAAATTGGCTCTAGTTGCCATCAGATATGGTGTTGCTATGCTTCTTGTACTTTGCTGTGGGGCTGATATGAACTGTAATGATCTGGGTCTTCTCTTAGATAGCCTATTTTACCAGGCTATAAAGCTTTATCCATCTAGGTTTAAAATCAGGGCACCTGTGCCTTAAATGATTTTCCTTGACAGTTGAGTAGTTCTCTCAACCTCTTTGTGCTGTCAGAGATTACTGTCATGAGCAAGTCGATTTCTGCCACATGCCCTAGGATAGCCTTCAAAGGACTTTTTTTCTACTCACCACCCAGTACTGTACCTCTATCCTCTCTTGATACCAGCGAGTAGAGGGATGAGGGGGCTGGAAATAAGAAAAAAAAGAAAACATAAATCCTGGAAAAATCCTTTGAAAAATCTTAACTTTACATAGGGTCATATTTCATAAAAGTACTCTCCTTTAGTGTCTCTAGAATTAAAACAAAAAATGTAACAATTCAAAAATGTTAATTAGAAAAGAATGAATTGCTTTATTTTAAAAGGAATGGGCTATGTATTTTTTCGTACAGACATTCCATTAATGCCGTAGGATTCAAGAAGTTGATTTAAAAAAGTTCAAATTCCACTTCGAGGTACCTAGTAGAAAGTACATAGTACACACTGGAGATTATAATGATGAATAAAACACAGATTTTGCCTCCATTCCATAGATAGTCTGAGCACAGAAGCTGGGCATATACTTACATATA
>CM052440.1:121311417-121344506 GCA_028533085.1 Varecia variegata
GAGGACAGCAGAGCTCGGACACAGCGATCTGTCAGCTGCTGGGGAGGGGATTCTCTTCTAATTTCTACACTTACTATAAGGAGAAGAATTTCCACTTGGTTTTACCATGTCAAGTTCTCCAGAGTCTCTTTGCTTTTGCATAAATTGCCATGCAAAGAGAAGAATGCAAGGCCTGCCATTTGGCAGGTGAGAGAAAAGCCGTAAGTTATCTGTTGTTTTAAATATAACATAGCCTCTTTGAGTCCTACCGGGTAGTGCTGGGAAATCTGAACCCTTCCCACATGCACCGAGCTGGGCTCACATGGCTTTCCTAGAAGTGATCCATTTCCCATCCCACTGTATTTATAACCCTCCCTTAGAGAAGAAAATGGGCTGTACTAGGAAGTCGTATTAAGATAGAGAATTCAGGCAGCCTCAGTAGTAAAAGGTAAAGACATAATTTAAATTCATTTGGTTGAAAAGATAAATGCAGATAAAAGCCCAGTAAACAGGAGCCAAATGCCTTGGCACAGGAAGCAAACAGACGATGACTTGGCCGTTGTCCACGGAGCCGTTCACGTTTGCAGGGGCTGGTTCTGTGCGGTGGTGAGGCCCACTGGGGTCTCTGCCCCAGTGCTGTGCGTGGAAGGGAGCTGCTGAGTGAAACTGCCGGGGAAGTGAGAACAAGCAGAAAGGCTTCGAGGGGTGAGAAAACAGAAGGGCTGGGAGGGAGCCCAGAAGTCTTCAACCATACACAGTCAAAAATAGCCTCGGGCCGCAGAGCTCAGAAAACTTTTTCAAATATGCCCTTTGGTTTTAGAAAGAAAACCCGGAGTGCCTTTGTCCATCTCAGTAGTGAAACATGATTTTTAACTGAACAGTATCTTTATTAGAAATACCTGGAAGAATGCTATCGACAATGCCCACATTCTCTGTGGTATTTTGCTGAAACAGTGTCACACTTACTGTGGCTCAGATCAATTCATTCAACACTGGCTGCGTCTATGCTATGGAGCAGGCACTATGCTAGTTTCTGAGTTTAACAAGATGAAAAAGACAAGGTACAACGCTGGAGTAGCTTTCACCATAACTGGAGGTGATTTTCTTCCCTGGGGAACATTTGGCAATGTCTGGAGATATTTTTGGTTGTTACAACTTGAAGGGATGCTACTGGAATCTAGTGGGTAGAGGCCAGGGATGCTACTAAGCATCCTACAATATATAAGACAGAGCCCCCTCCACCCCCCACCAACCAAAGAGTTAATGTCAACAGTGCTGAAGTTGAGAAACCCTATACTACAATGAAGATATATGTGGAAAAATAAAAATTAAAACAGTCGAATTGTAGAAATGTGTGCAAGATGGAGAAGTGTCTTACAGATAGGACTTATAAATTCTATTCAAAGGAATCTGTGAAAGATATGAAAGTGATGTAAGGTCTTCAGTGAGTTTTGAAGGATGCTTAGGCGTTCACCAGAAGATTGGGGCAAGAGGGAACTCTGTACAGGATTACATAAGCAAGACAGGAGAATACTGCAGGCAGAAGCATGTCCAAAAGTAGAAAGACTTCAAACTGCATAATGTGAGAGGTAAGAAGTGCTGGGAAAACATTCTGGAGGGGTGAGCAAGGTCATAGTATTAGTAGCCCAGGAAGCCAGTCCAAGGAACTTGAACTCAGTTCTGTAACTGATGGGGAACAAATTGAAAAACTATAAGCAAAATGATACAACCAACGTGTTAGGTTAAATAATCTATATAGGAAAAACAAACTGTGTTTCTCTATACTCACACTCAACACAGAACACGTCTGTGACTCAATGTGTGGGTGTTTCTCCCACACCAAGCCATTCTCCAATTCTCTGTGGATATCAACTGGGTGTCCTACAATGTTACTCAAATCTGAAACTACCTACCTGGAGATAGCATCAGATCAAGGGCTCGGCCTCACAGACTGTCCCTGCTCCAAACAGCAATCACAAGTAGTAGGTCCCCAGGTCACCCACAACTTTTGACTTGTCTACAGATTGCAGTTCCCATAAATCCTCGTCTTGAGTTAGTAATTTGCTAGAGTGGCTCACAGAAACTAGGAAAACAGTTTGCTTACGAGGTTACTGGTTTATTACTAAGGATATATTAAAAGGTGCAAATGAACAGTCAGAGGAAGAAAGGACGAGCCAAACAGGGCAAAGTCTGGGAGGTTCTTGAGCACTGGAGCTTCTGTCCCTGCAGAGTTTTGGGGGTGCACCACCCTCCTGGCATGTGGATGTATTCTTGTTCAACAACCTGGAAGCTCTCTGAACCCCTGTCCTTTTGGTTTTCATGGAGGCTTCATTACATAGGCATGATTGATTAAAACACTCGCCACTGGTAATCAGCTCAACCTTTAGACCTTTTTTGCTTCCTGGAGGTTGAATGGTGGGGTGGGGGGTAGCATGAGACTGAAAGTTCCAACCCTCTAATTACTAGGTTGGTTCTCCTGGCCACCAGCCCTCCATCCTGAGGCTTCCCAGAAGCCCCAGCCACCAGTCATCTCATTAGCATACAAGGAGACACTTATCACTTGGTTTTTAGGAGCTGTGTACCAAGAAATAGGGCTGAGACAAAATATATATTTATTATATTATTTCACAGATAAGTATTACAGTGTGAAATTAATTGGAAAGGACTAGAAAGGCCCCATTATCTAGTCATTAGCATTCTACCAGCTTTCTCTCTCTTGCTCCCTCTCACTTCACTCTCACACACAAGCATGTCTTAGATGATATATCCCCAGAATCATCTGTACTGTTGTAGTCTACTTTTATGGAAGAGAGTTTGTTTGGTGATCAGTGAAGAGGTCTTGTCTAGGTAGGAAAGCAAAGCCAGGAAGGATCTAATCAACTGAGAAAATGTGGTGGCACTGAAAGCATGGAGATCTCTATGAAGCCAGAAAAAGAGCAACAAGTTTGGCAAGAAGGAGACCATGAGAAAAATGTAGGATAGGAGATTGTGGCTAGAGAGTGGAGTCACGGAACTTCAGTGTTCTGATGGAAAGCAGATCCAGGTGAGACAGGGTGCCTACAGTACCAAGGTACCAGTGAATGAAGTACAAGACAGTGATGGCCATGGGGTGTGAAGAGAACAATGAGTCACCAGGCTAGGGAGTTTGGTGGCTTACTTGTGTGGCCATCAAAGGTGTCTGACATGAGGGCAAGACTTGCGGTAAAAACAAAGAGTTAGAAACAGGTATCAAATTTGCCCCTGAATGTGATGGGATGGTTGGAAGATGACAGTCATGAGACAGGGTAGGAGCTGTCCAATGGATTGACCTACAGAGCAAGGAGGAGTTTTAAAACGTGTTGGGGAGCAATTCCTAGAAATTGCAAAAAGGAACTAGAGAATGTCAACTTAGTGTCTGATGAATTGTACTCGAGAGCCACATGTAGAGCACAGTCCTTGAGAGTGCTGGAAGCAGAGAGGTTGTTTGGTAGGAAAATAAACATGTTGGGATTTTTCTTTAACATGGATGGACGTTCCAGAGGTCCCAGCTAAGAAGTTTTTTTTTATTAGAACAGGAGCAACAGATTAGGTGTATGAGTTTGCTATGGTTGCCCTAGCAAACTACCACCCACTGGATGGCTCAAATGAGAGAAATTGATTTCTCACAGCTCTGGAGGCTAGAAATCCGAAAGCAAGGTGTTAGCAGGATTGGTTCCTTCTGAGAACTGTGAAGGAGATTCTATTCCTGGCCTCTCCCTTAATTTCTGGTGGTTTGCTGGCCATCTTTGGTGTTACTTGGCTTGTAGATACGTCACTCTGGTCTCTGACTTGACCTTCACATGGTGTTCTCCTGTGTCTCTGTCTCTACATGGTATTCTTTTTATGAGGATGCCAGTCATATTGAATTAAGGCCCACCCTAATCCCGTATAGCTTCATCTTAACTTAACCAATTGCATCAGCAACAACCCTATTTCCAAATAAGGTCACACTCTGAGGTTCTGAGGGTTAGGACTTCAACATATGTTTTCTGAGGGGCACAATTCAACCGATAACATAGGATAAGAGAAGCACAGAGCCATCCTGGAAAAGACCAAGAGAGAGGAAAGATGGCTAGAGTGGCTTTTGCTTTGGGCACAGATCAAGAGCGACAGTAGTATGAGATCCTAGTGCCAAGGTCAGGTACAGATGGAATGGACCAGTGCCTATCCCAGTGCAGGCTTGTCCCTGCCCAGTTCTCACAGGCACCTCTTATAGAAACAGTCATATAGATTATGGTGTGACTGGTGCTCTCTGTCGGCAGGCTCTGTTGTACAAGCCTCAGGTCATGGGAGAGGAAGTCTGCAGTGGACTCCACAGGCCACTAAACTGGGAAAAGTCTTAGCACCTATTATGATGCATACTACACTATGAAGGCTTTCTAGAGGCCTTCCTCTCTAAGCTAAAACACTTGAGAATAGGATTCATATCTTCTTATTTATAGATATCACCCTAGTGCCTTAAAGTGCCTTAAAGTCTGATACAAAGTGAATACTCAATAAATACATGAAGAACTAATTTTTAGTGGTAATAATGTGGTTACACTTAGTTAACAGTGAATTCTTAGGGAAATATTTGGAATTGAAAGATTGCATTATCAGAAAATGGCTCAAGATGTTTCAGAATATGGGAGACGTTGCTGAAGGATGTCTGTGCTTTAGACTTTAGTAGATTACTATAACACATTCCTTTCCCTTATGGAGTCAACTTCCAAAAGCATTTTCTAGTTGAGTGTTTCTCAGAGGTTACAAACACTTTTATCAGAGAGATATTTGAAGACGACTATTCTGGCAGGAAATGTTTCAATTTTGGAGGGTTTTTTTTTTATTATTATAAATTTTGTAATTTGTGTTTGACTAATTGCACAAAAAACTTGTTTTTGCATCATTATGTGAGTGAGGGAAATTCAAATGCTAATAAATAGCAAATTCTAAATAATAATAGATCGTGATAGAGAAGAAATGTGATGAGTATTATCAAGTTAATCCTAGAAGTCATAAACCATTTGGCTAAATTTATCTGGATGGTATGAGAAATGGGAAAGAAAAAATGTTCTTGGATGATATATTCCAGAATTTAAAATGTCAAATTTTTCTAGAAGATTAGAATTATGCATCACTTAGGACATTTCTAGCTCTAAGTAAGCAGCGATTCCAAATTAAAATGACTTAATTTATTGTCTCACATGACAAGTAGAAGGTAGGGCTCTGCTTGAATGATGAATTCACAGCTCAGGGACTTCATCATGGATTTGTTTTTCCATCTTTCTGCTCCACCCATGTCAAGAAATTTTTTTATGGTCACAGGATGACTGTAGCAGCTCTAGGCATTACATTTATTTATTTATTCAATAATTATTTAGTAAATGAATATTATGTGCCAAAGTTCTAGGTACTGGAAATACAGTAGGATTATGTGGACCCTGTGGAATAAGTTGGCCATAAGTTTCCAAAAAGATCTCCTGCTCTTTCACTAGATAAGAGACAAATTATCTACCTTCATCAGGTTATGTTCTAAAGACAAAAAAAGATCTCCCAAAAAGGGAGGTGAATAACACGTACTATTTTAAGTAGTCGAAAAGTGCTGTGAAGAATGATATTTCTGGACAAAGTAATACAGGTGGTGAAGGGGCCGTTATTTTATAAATGGTTGTTAACAAAGTCTTCTTTGGCCTACAAGGAAAGACCTGGAGGAAGGAAGGGAGTATGCCAGTATGCCGCAGGAATTTCTGGAGAAGGGTTTCCAGGCAAGCTCAATGCCCCTAAGGTAGGGGCATGTTTGATGGGTTTGGGCAGCAGCTAGAAAGGCAACATGGCTGGAAATGAGTGAGCAAAGAGATTAGCAAGAAATAAGTTCACAGAGGCAGCACATGTCAGATCAAAAGGACCTTTTAGGCCATGATTAGAATCTTGAATTTTCTCATAAACTGGGAAGTGTTTGGAGAGTTTTGAGCAGGTAGGTGATGTGATTTATGTTTTTAAGGGATATACTCTTCCTCCTTTATGGAGAACTGGCTGTAAGGGGGTGAGTGTGGAAATATGGAGTGTGCTTCATAGGCTATTGAAGTAGCCAGGTAAGAGGTGACTGGGTCATGGTGGTGAGGGGAGTGCAAAGTGGTCAGATTCAGGATGTACTGATAGCCTCACACGTCAATGTCCTGAGACAGGAACAAAAGGGATATCCCTCCAGTGTCTCTTTTAAGACTGAGGAAAAGTTTTCCAGAAACTTCCCAGCTTACTTCCTCTTGGTTCTCATTTGTCTGAATGGCATCTCCTACCTAGATCCAAACCAGTTCTCTGGCAAGTGGAGTAAAACTGCAGTGTGTGGCTCAGACCAACAAAAATGTACTCCATGATACACAGGGGCCCAAAATCTCCTGGAGGACTTGGCCATTTGCAGGAGGGAGAACAAATTCGGTGATTTGTGTGGCCCAGTGCAAAACTGAAATGTGAGGCTGCTTGTCTGAGACTCATTAAGAATTTCAAGACGGAGATAACAGTGCATTAAACCAAGTTCAGGGCCCTTCTAAGCAAGGGGCCCTGTGGGTCTGCCGACGTAGCTGTCTCTGTCTGCTAGCAAAGAAGTGGCTACTGGGTGACAAAAAGTTTTTGTCTCATGTAAGTTATTTTCTGGGAGTACTTTTCATAATCTTGGAGGCAACATCAAGTTTTTGGTTAGTGTCTTGCTAGCTAGAAGGAGAAATTAATGCTTACTTGACTTTAGGAAGTAATTCTTTCTAATTTTTATTTTTTCACTATTGCATTGGAGTGAATCCCTTGTTCATAATCTCACAAAGAGTTAACTCATCTACTCCACTTCCTGACTTAGTTCCAACCCCTCTAGCTTCTGACCACCTGACTCATTTGAGGTCTTGCCTCTGTCCTTAGACCTGATACGTGCTGCAGTTTCTCCTTCCCTCCTCCTCTGACATTTGCAGCGGTGCTTTGACTATGTTCTTTGGGGTTTTACAGGATATTTACCTTTTAGAGTATACTGATCACACTGACATTGTGATCAGTGTGCATCAACACATCCTCTTTTCAATCAATTTTGGTTTGGGTTTTCTTGGCCACTCCATTAATAAGGTGCCATTGAGGTACATACCACCTTCCTCCTCACCAGAGGAGTCTTTGACAGTTGTCTCCAAATTTATTACTTACCAATGTACCTTTTCAGCTCTCCTGGATTTTAACTATATTGTCATTGCGTGTAGGATTTCACCATTGATAAAGACAAGAAGAGGAGAGGGAATATCTCAAAAGGGTCAATATTACCACTTTAGAATGAGAAATTTTGGGGAGGGGCAGGGAAAGAATATATATCTACTGGCCAATATGAGGAACAAAAGTAGGCAACATTTGTTTTTGCTTTTGTTTTTGGTCTTTTTGGTAAAGAACTTCTTGCCTTCTAGAGTATGATGGTTTTTATATCCCTTCAAGCAAAGAAAAATCAAATGCCCTGGTGATTTAGATATTCACCAGTCAGAATAATTTGGATATTACTATCTGAAGCCAATGGTCATCAATTCTTCTTCTACCTTAGGTTAGAGTTCCAAGCAATGGCTGTAGCTTCCCAGGACATTATTTTTTTAGAATGAGCACAAGATCAATAGCTTCCAAGTCAGGGAAACCTGATTCTATGAAGTTTATAATTGCTAGTGGAATTCAGCTTTCTATGTGGTAATTCTTATTATCACTAATGATTGAAAATTATCTAAATAAGTTAAAAGATATTTGGCAAGTTGTTTACTTCTGTGGAATTATACATAACAAAAAGATGTATATAATTGTGTTAATGCTTTATTTTAAAGTTTTTGATGAAGACTTTAAATTTTCTTATGAAAGCGATCATGCCAATCCATCCATTTTTGCTTGGGTAAGTTCTTTCCATGATGCTGAGTGTAGCCCTCTAATCCCAGCTGTCACTTATGACAAATGAGGGCTTCCAGGCCCACAAGTGCAGACCCTGCAGGTCACATGGTCCCAGAGATGGAAAATGTGATTTCTCCCAGGGGCCGGATATACAGACCATTATATCATCTCACACTCTGAGAGAGTCTCCCCTTTCCAGATTTACTGAGCATCCTTTGATTGTACAGCATCTTTATCTCTGACCTCTAAGCAGGGTCACCGTTGTAACAGTCGAGTGAAAGCTTTCAGGAATGAATGAGTGCTCACAGAAATCAGGTAGCATGCTCTGTCCAGCACAGTGATCATTTCTGACAACGCTGATCGAGGGACTTCTTCTGCAGTCCATTGATTTCAGTGTCAGGCAGATGAAAAGTAGCATATTGATGAGCCTTTGTCATTACTTTGCCAAAGGTGTCTTGTCAGATAAAAGACCAATAGAGGAAGCCAGCTTAAGACAAGCCATCACTTCCATTTTCTTGGTGCTGAAGGAAAGCGAATGAACTGTGATATTTAAACTAATCGATGGCTATAAAGATACTCTTAAACTCTTACAATAAATTGTTTTGGTTTCCAAAAAAAAAAAGAAGAAGAAGAAGAAGAAGAAGAAGAGGGATCTACAGAAAGGATTAAAGAAAATAGCTCACACAAGTTGAAGTAAAAGATATTCATTCACAGTGATATTGAAGTTCCAACTGAGACCCTTTTTTAATGCTTACCTGTATTAAAGGCTTTTCTGTATAGCAGGATAGTGTAAAATGTCTTGTGCAATGTCTTTTAACTTCCCAGTATTGGCTCCCAGAGCTCCCAGTTGAGAGCAAAGACCACTACATATTTTGCATTCTCAATTTAGAGAGAACTTCTGGCTGGGGTGCCCGTCTTCATGAGAGAGCAGAACTAGAGAGGAGCACTTCCTTCAAGCTTTCTCATTCCTCTGCATACTTGTCCTCTGTTTGTATCAAGAAGACTGGAAAGGGGCCAGGAGGTAACTTTTAGAGGCCCTGTCCTCTTCTTACTCCCCTAAAGGAAAAAGACTCAGGCACTTAGTGGTTTCTTTTCTAAATCTGAAGGGAGTAGGAGACAAAAGACTTCCTCATAAAGTTTGCAGATATCAACAAGAGGTGAAGCCTTGTTTCCCCACTTGCTGTCTTCTGAGCAGTAGGGTTTGCAGACTGGCTCTCCTGTTCTAGTGGCAAGAACACTGAGGGAGGATGGGAGCAACATGCATCAGCCCCCTGGAGTATTTCATGGTTCCTAAGGATTGGCTGAGAGAGGGTGCACAACATAGATGAGATGGGGAGAGGTGGCTGTGAGCCTGCTGGGGTCCACTACAGGCTGGGATGTGATAAGGCAGCCAGGTGAGCCTCAGCTTTTGAAGATGCTTTCAGATTCCTCAAGGAAAGACCTTGGGTGTGAGTCCAGTTCCAGCAGGGCCTTGGGACCTCTTCCTACCTAATTCTACTCCATAGATCACAGCTTGATTAGTGGAGCTGAGCACAGAAAATCAGCAGGAATCTTGGCACTACTGGATGCGAACAGTTCAAACCAAGAGGAAGACAGCCTATGTGCTACGCATAGGCATGTCAGGAGGTGGGACTTCTCCCCTCCTCCCAGCACTAACACTAGGCGAAAAAAATGCAAGGAAGTAGGAGCAGTGAGGTGAGAGAGAAGCTTCCATCCCCAACCCAACCCTCCAGAGCCAAGGTCTAGCAGTCTTCATGGATCTAAGAGGGGGAAAAGCCTTGATTCTAATAAGAGGTTGATCTGGACCGAATGTAAATAATTGAAGATGGCAGAAAAATAGTGGGATTGGATTGATAAATTGTGAGTGAAGGGAGTTTGCAGCAGAGTTGGTAGAAATTATAAGAAAAATGAAAATTTCCACACTCATACCTCAATGACTAAGACTTCTGAAATCATGACATCATTTTCTCTAGAGAAATTTTTAATCTGTGTAGTTAACAGGTTTATTTTTAAGACCATGAGAAGATTTGTTGTTTACCCTCAACAAAGAAGGGGGTCCTCAAATTACTACAGCAGCAATGTAAATTCATTCCTTCATGGAGTGAGGGGGGCCCGAGGTGCCAGCACTCCCTGTCATTTTGCCTCTGCTGATCTGACATCTGACTGCAGATACAAGAGAGAGCCCAGGTCAAATCAACCACAGCTGGCCCGAATTGCCAACCACAGACCTGTG
This sequence comes from Varecia variegata, assembly GCA_028533085.1. Lineage (NCBI taxonomy): Eukaryota > Metazoa > Chordata > Mammalia > Primates > Lemuridae > Varecia > Varecia variegata. Next base: position 121,321,517 of record CM052440.1, read on the forward strand.
AACTGAACAGCTCCTTTCTGTTTATGCCCGTAAGTTTTAGGGTAGTCTGTTATACAACCAAAGCTATCTGATATAACAATGTGATGTGATGTTTGAAAATCTTAAAGAATATTTAAAATAAAATCATCCTATGTTTCCCAACACCCTAAAAACAACTCAGCATTTTAGAATTAGTTTATTACTTACCCTGGGCCTGAAATTCTATTAGGATATGTTATCCTTAAAATTGCCGATGGTATAAATAGTTGATCAAACTACATTCCCTTTCTATCATGCACGTGCAGGGATGTAGAATTCTCTTTTAAGACACTGGCATTATTGAGCGATTGCTTGCGTTGGGTCACCTTCCACACCAGCGCTTCAGCTTCACGGGGATTCAATCGAATTTTCACAGCTTATCCCTGTCCTTGGTCAGATCAGAGGCCAGATTTGCTCAAAGCAGGCACTGACGGTGGCAGCAGCAGAAGAGAACACCCGTATGACCTTGGTGGCAGCTGAAGAAGTAGGATTTTTTATTGTGCATTCACCCTGACTATGGTTGTCTTCCACTGTGATTCTTTCTGCCCAGTCTCATAGTATGAGGGAAAATATCTATTTTTTTTTCCTGTATTTGTCAACATTAAATTTTCTTTTTTAAAAAATGTTTTAAAAAGTAGTCGATTTCTTTTTTCTCCTCAATGATATGCTTTCACTTTTTAAAACTCTTGTCTCCGATTGGTCATAATGAAATGGCAGTTAATCAAATCAGATCAAGGTAGGAGGTCTGCTTGGTGTGGCGGAGGAAATAGCTGCAGACCTAGGACTGTGGAGATTTAAGATTTGCTCTCGGCTCCTTCACTGAGTAGCAGTGTTAAGAACGACTTGCCTTAGCCCAAGGTGCTTCAGTTTTTCCCATCGCTAAAGTAAGAAAAGCGTGCCATCACGGTTCAGAGTGGGGTAACTAGGATAACAGGGAGAGGAATAATCTTTCTCCAGACAGGACAGGGAGTCGAAGTGCACAAACTTGAGAGGTAAGCAGTGTGCCCGTGTCTTGTGGCCTCCGGCAGCAAAGGAGTATGCTCACACCCAAAAAACCAGCAATCGCCACACAGTGCCTGGGAGCTTGTCCAATCCTCCTATTGCTCTCTCCTCCCTGCTTATTTAAAACAATACTTCAGGAGGCGACTGTAAATAGAAATTGCATTCATAGATGGGCCAGCATAAAACTTCGAATAAAAATGTGCCAATTTCAACAAGCAAACAAATGCATTCAACAGCTGAGGAAATTAAATTAATAGCACACACACCACACAAATACACTGTGTAAGTATTATTAGTATTCTTCTCAGGACAAGAAAATACTCTTATCAGGGCATTTACAAAACAAAAATTCTTTTGCGGCATAAGTAACATAAAAAATAAAAATATCATTGTAAAAATTAATAAATCCTCGAATATAAATATTTAGATTGATGGTCCCATTCAGAGACAAATAGAGTGAGCACAAACAGAACCTAGGCATATCAAAGTTTAGAAGGAAAATAACGTTGGACTTGAAATTCTAAACATAGCCAAACTATTAGTAATAGTCAAGAAAAAACTTCTTGGAAGACAAGGAAGTATTTCAGCAAAATAAAAAATGAATCAAAAAAATGATATTTATAATACAATAAAGTGATAAACGAAGAAGTAAACAAAATGCATAGTTGTCTAATTGTTAGTTGTAAAAATAATATGGAACAAAAAATCTCAACATGGGTGTTGGAGTGAGTAGGGTGGCTTGGGCAGAGGAGGCTGTGGGAATAGAGAACTCTAAATACACCAGTATTCTAACTACTTATAGAAAAACTTTTTCAATGTGTTAAAACTTTGAAGTTATAAATAGATAATTTTAAAGACAATGTATAACTTTTAAACCAAGAGAATAAAATAGTTTAAAAAATTTCCATCAATCAAAAAATAATCATAAATTAAAAAACTTAAAGAAAGTAAACAGAAAACAAAATAAGGAAGTCCAAAGATATCAGTAATTCAATAAATGTCATGATTGCATAAAAAGCCAAAGTCTTTCTGATTATACTTTTAAACTATACCCAGCTATGTCCTGTCTGAGACATGACAAAGGAAAATGGTCAACATAAGAATAAAAAAGACATACCTGGCAAATATTAGTAAAGTGAAAACAAAATAATATTATTATCAAGCAAGTAAAATTCAAGGTAAAAAACCACTAAAACAAACAAGAAATATTAATAACAAATTTCATAACATAATCCCCTAAGTCAATAAGATAGTTAGACTTATACTTTTTAACCACATTGTTTTAGAATACATGAAGCAAAAAATCTGTGAAAAATGTAATAAATCTATAATAATAAAGAAGATTTAATATAACTTTCTCTGAATTCAATAGATCAAATAGACCCAAAATGTCAAGGCTAATAGAAGATTTGAATAACATAATAAACAAGTAAGGCCTAACACATGCATACAGAATTTTGTAGTCCTAATCATGATACAAAATCTTTTCATGGGCACAGAGAAGAGTCATGAAAATTGAACAACTACTAGGCACAATAAAATTTTCAAAAAATTCTCAAAAGCCCATTGCCTCTCCCCATCTACTTCAATACCTACATTCTTCTTAATGAAAGAAGGGGGAGAGAAAACTTTTTCAAATAACTTTTACTTAATAAGGAAATCAAACTACATTTCAATTTAGTTTCAAATTTCATTAGAAATAAATGACAATGTACATATCAGAAAACTATAAGAGCTAGCCAAAGTAGTACTCAGTGGCAAATTATAGTCTTAAATGCATTTATTATGCAGCAAAAACTTAGATATTCAACTCAAGAAACTAGAAAAAGAAAATTATACAACAAAAGAGGAATGATTACTAAAGATTAAAAAGTGGGAAATGAAACAAAATAGAATTTACCAGTAATGCAAATTTTGCTCTTTTTAAAGATATTTTCCCCTACACACATACACATAAGGACTAACCTTTAGAGATTTCAATTTTAAGGAAGATAAATGGGAACAAAGTACAAATATACATATGATGAGAAATATCTATACAAATATATGAGACTTCTAGTTAAAGATAATGACTTAATAACATAAGTTTATCAATTCTCTCTCTCTGAATCCTGAATGAAATGGTAGGAAAGAAATGAAAAGGCTATAAGAACACACAAATAAAGAGAATTGGAATGAGGTCATTAGAGGATCATAGACTGACACATATTTAAAAGACTGAGAGCAGATGAAGAGTAGTGATTGATGTATCAGGGTACAGAAACTAGAGCCTAGGGTACATAGCGAGTAGGTATTACTACAAGGGAGCCAGTTTACTTCAAGTCTATGGTTTCTCAAATTCTAGGGTGCATCAGAATTGACCGGAGTGCTTGTTAAAACACAGACTGCTGAACTTCATCTCTACAGTTTCTGACTCAGTAGGCTGGGGGCCAGCCTGAGAATATGCATTCCTAACACATTCTCAGGTGATGCTGTGTTGTTGGCTTCGGGGCAAGATTTAGAAAGCCACTGTTCTGGATAATCTTGAATAGGTTCAGGACTTTGATTTGTCATGTATAATGGAGGACAAGAATAAGAAGTGGAGCAGAAAACAGAGAGCTTGTCGAAAGCCTGTGTACCATCTATTCTGTAAAGGCTGTGTACAGAACAAGTAATTTTCCAAACTGCTCTTCAAATATGCACAGAATGCTCAAAAACCAGGAATCTTTGCTTAAGCAAGAAATCAGAGGATTTTTTTTCATTGGTGCTCTGTTGGAAAGGCCTGCTGAGAATGAATCTGTATTGTTTGAGTTTCCTACAAGGGTGATATATTCACACAGTACTTGTGCAATTACAAACCAGGGATAGATGCCACACAGTGATGGCATTTCACGCCTGTCCCCACCTTTACACAGAAAAATCAGAAAATATTCACAAAGGATCTTAGTCCTCAAGAAAGAGGCTTTCAAAAAAAAATGTGCTTTTTTTGGTCTCTAGAAAAACTGAAAGAAAAGAAAACATCTTCTCCCACATATAGAAGAGTTGGTTTCTCTGTTCTGTCAATCAGATTAGAGTGTGTACACACATGAATGATGAACTTCTTAATGTTCATGTTTATAATGAAAACTTCTGCTAGTAATGACTGGAGTAATGTAACTGCTATATTTGTAACTGTTTGTAATGTGTCTCAGAGCCCAGATTTTCTCACTAAAATCACATTATTTAGGGCTAGACAAAAAAGCTACAGTTCATGAGACAATAACCATTTTTTCACTAAAAAATGAATGAGCACTAGTATATGTGCCTGCTGGCTTATTATTTTAGAATAGCTCCAGTGAAATCTTTATACCTTCAAATGCTATTTTTCTTTCTAAAAATCCTATGGCTTAATAAATGTTACTTCAAAAATGTAAACATTCAAAATCAGATCCACTATAACCTGTATCCCCCTTTTCTTTACTTGTGTGAGCCTCAGTCTCTACCTCTAATCTCTAGTTGCAAATTTCAACTGAAATTTCAAAGTAAGTTCCAGGAAAGAATTTTGCGTTGGTCCTCAGTAGAATGAAACCCTAGCGGACCATGTACATTGCTACCCAAATAGATATCCAGCAGAACTATTTTCTTTCCATACAAGGCATCTTGCAACATGACTCTTTCCATTCCATAAACTTCTGACAAAATCCATTTGTACTCCAGGCTTCCATGCCTTTCCCATGTAACTTCCTTCAGTCAGCCCATCACCAATGGTGTAATGAAAAAGGATGCCAAATTATCACGTTGCCAAAATATCATAATTGACATGGCAAATGTCTAGTCTTTGCTGCCTCATTTGGCTAGCTGATTAATTTCCTTCAGGTTTCAAAGGCTATTGGGGATTTTGACTTGGTATATGCTCTAATGAGAAAAAAAAAAAAAGCCTTTAGCAGGTGGGTGCTTTGATATAATACCAAAGGGAAAGACGGAAAGAACCTGTTAGCAACAAAAACAAAAGCCAGAAAAAGGAAACGGGCAAAAAGAGAGGGATTTCTGGCCCCTCCCAAAACTCGTAAAGAATGTAATTCTAATTATTATCATTTTTGTCTTTAATTTTTTTCAAACTGTGTGAAATTGTTATATAAGAATCAGATGAATAATACTAAAGATAGGCATATATATGTAGAAAGTATCTATTACTCTCCAGATTCTGTTCAAAGCTTTTTGTGCACTACCTCCTTTTATTCCCACAACTCTTGAGGTGGGTATTATTGTAAATCCTCATTTTACAGAGGATAATACTGAGGGTCAGGGAGGTGAAGTTTGCCCAAAGTTGTACAGCTATTAATGGTGGAGCTGGAACTTGATTCCAAGTTGTTTGACTGTAGCCCACGATATTAATTCAGAACAACTGGAAATTAGACAATAGGATGTCAAAATTATGAAAAATGAAAAATGATTTTAATCAATCACCTTAATATTTGGGGTGGTACGAACTAGCCTCTGATTGATAAATAAAATTTACTACATGCAGTATGATTGATCTTTTTTTTTTTTTTTACTGGAACACCAAGCTCCTGTTTTGTGTCTTCTAAGGGTTAAGTCAACAGGAGAGAATTTGTGGAGCAGCTTACATATAATGTTTTCTAGTAGCCATTAGTCACCCCAACTTGCAACAGTGTACCACCTATCTAAAACTCTAAAGCAAATACAAGTATTTCTTCTGCCTAGTGTTACTTTATCTTTTATAAAAAGAGGAACTAAGACATTTGCTTAAATAACTAATAAATTACTGCTAAAGTTTGTACCAGAATCACATTCATTCAAAGATCACTAAAGTGGAATATTACTCAATTATAAGAAATGACGGTGATCTAGCACCTCTTATATTTTCCTGGATAGAGCTTGAGCCCATCCTCCGAAGTGAGGTATCACAAGATCGGAAGAATAGGCTCCACATGTACTCGCCATCAAATTGGCACTGACTGATCAACACTGTGGTGCTCACACGGCAGTAATATTCTCCAGGGATTAGGGGGCTGGGAGTGGGTAAACTCATAACTAATGGACGCGGTGAGCATTGTAGAGGGGAAGGGCATGCCTCTAATCCTCGCTTGGGTGAGGCAATGACATAAAATGTAACCAAAATGTTTTTACCCTCATAATATCCTGAAATAAAAATAAAATAAAATAAAAGATCACTAAAGGATTTTGCTCAATATCAGCTTCTGTCTTTTTCCTTTAAGAAAAATGTTCTATAGCCTACCAGGCATTTTGTATAGGAGGACTGCCTTAGGAAAAATGATATAAGTAATTGTGCCCAAAAAACCCTTAAATAAATAATAAATGAGTGAATGAAAGAATGAATCAGACACCAAAAATTTGTGATACGCTTACAATTAACATTGCAGAATAGTGGCAACGTCCTTTTCAAGTTATTTGAACTACAGCACAATTCCCAATTTTAAGAAATGACTTCTGACTAAATTTCAGAGAGGAAACTGCTTTTAAGGGTAATCAAGAAAAAAATGCAATGAAGTCTAAATGGGTTAGCAACCAATTCCCACTTTGCTGCCTTTATGTTTTTTCAAAAATATTTTACTCTTTGCATAAAAAAGTCTCTGATACTTACCAACTCTTTAGAAAATTCTTCCCTACCAAATCTGTACCTCAGCTCCCCACTCTTCCCCATACTCTTTCTCAGGTACTGCTGTGTTCTGGGGTCCAATGTCATCCTCAGGGCCCTGGGAGACCTCAAAGAGTGAACAGACTTCCCTCAGTCCCTCACTTTCTTGGCCGGCCGTGGGGAGAATTGAACACGTTCATTCTGAAATGCTTCAAGGCAAAGTATATCTACCACTTTAGAAGAGATTTGAAATAAGAGGTTAAAATAATAGTTTCTTAGTGGTCATTTAAATGAATGTCTCATTGGAAACCTATTTTTTATTACATCATATGACACAGAAGATTATCACCCCAATATCTTGAATTTCGCCTGTCTACTGCCCAAATTTCCAGCTGCCTAGTAAATATCCCCCCCTTGTTTTTCTTGCAGATATTTCAGATTTGACCTTTCCAAAATTTAAATTGTCATCATTCTTCATCACATAAAACTTGCTCTTTTTTCAAGAAAAATTCCTAATCCTGTATCACAATCACGTTTTGAGCACCTAGTACATGACTTTGCCCTTAGTAGGTGTACCTATCTGTTGAATTAAAGTAAATGCCAAAGTTAAAAGGTTTTCTACCTGAAACTTATAAATAATGGCATTGCCCATAGCTACATGGGGTTGGGGAGAGGGTGGGGAGAGAATTGTCACAAATGTAAATAACGTGCTTTCTAGCTAAGGGACATAGCTCTGTCTTTTCATTTATTTTTCTTCAATTTGTTCAAACTTTTTTTTTTTCACTCATAATTCAAAAACAGTTTAATGGAAAAACTTCAAGTGTTATATATATATTAGTCCTCGATGAGAACCAGAATGTAAGAATAATTTTACCAACATGGAATTTAAAGTTTTTTTATTTATTGAAGGTTAATTTTTCTTTTCACCAGAGAGCCCCGTGAAGATCCCTACGGACAATATCGTTTCCACCGGGCATCTGGCAATAGTTTCACTAATCTAAGGTTTCATTTTGAAAAATAAAATGCCTAGTCCTTTCTTTGAAAGGACAAAATCTTTGCCATAAAACGATTTCCTGTGGGTCTAAGTTGGTCGTATTTACTTCTATAAAGTGGCAGGTTATCCCAATGGTTCTATTTTCATTTGCTCCATGCAGTTCTGCTTCACCGTTGCTTGTCGATCTTTCTGAGAGAAGTCAACAGGATGTCTCTGTCTGTAGGAATGTGTGTTTACCAAAGGGGAGGATTGGGCCAAGTGAAAACCAGGAAGGCACCAGGCGTCACCTCCCCAGATATCCCCAAAGCAAGGCCAGTCCAAGCTCCGGGAGTGGGAAGTGTGTTTCCTAAACTCTTCCATTCAGCTTAGATTCCTTCACCTCAGCGATTTAGGGAACAGGAAAGTTCAGGCTTGCCCCCAAGACTGCCGGAATTGCCTGCTGCATGAATGAGGAGGGTCTAGAGATAACTTTTAGAATGTCTTCTCCAAAGAGGCGTCAGGCCTAATGGAAATTGCCAAGGCCTGGGCAGCAAGTAGGAAGGGAAATTGAAGCTGGAGCATTTGGGACAAGGGCGTTCTCTTTCCATACATGCCACAAATGGCTTACTGCCCACACGAAGCCTAGGACCATAAAATTCCTTCTAGTACTTTCCTTATAGGAAACAGAGTAAACCGCAGCCTGCCCATTATGGAAGGCTAGCCGGCTGCATTACCCTGCAGGGATGAGGGACCTTTGGCTCCACAAAGTCTCAGGGTCTTTTCAGCTTAATATGTAGAACTGCTGAACCATCATCTCGGGGATGCGGGAGATAATAATAAACAGGTTAAGGAATCATTATGGCAAACCTTGCTCATTGATAACGTTTCCTTCACATTCCTTTTATTAAATGCTTTCAAAGCTCACCACCGAAGAGGTTTACAGTGCATTAAAAACTCCTGCTGAAAGGATCAGCCTAATATAATATGGGAAAAGATGAAGAGCTGTGAAATACTGCATCGAGCTTGTTGGCTTAGGTATGGAAAAAGCATCATCTTTGTGGTTCATACGGCCATTATAAACTCTACGTGTGGTATGTAGTTCTTACCACAGTCAATGCAACTAGCAGACATGATGTGAGCTATTAAGCTACATTACAAATAAAAAGGGGGTTTTCCTTCCCAGGGAAGCATACCTTTAATGTTGTAATGATATGCAGGTGGCAGGGACGCACTGTTTTATCTGGACACTGGAAACATTTCTATTAGCATCAGTTAATCCTTGACCCTCTCCTTGGGTTGCTATTTGGGTTTCTTCTGGAGGGTGAATTGATGTGGCAGAGTTTATCTGCATTAGCTAGTATATCCTGTAAAAGGATTCCAAATAGGTTCTGTCATGTGTGCTGCTGGTGGGAGTTGCGGATTGGTTAACTGTTCACTCCTAGCATTTTTGCACCCTGAATGTGATCAGGGAGTAGCCAAAAGTTGGTGAAAGAAAAAAAAAATGTTGTTGACAGCACGGCAGTAATAGAGTCTTGAAGCCCCAGTTGGGGAATTAGACTGGCCTAGAAGAACAGCAAGGCCGAATAGGTCAAGAAGCAATGAACCTTAAAACAGCTTTAAAAGGAAACAGATGAAAAGAGTGAAGAATTCAGCAGGACACACACAAGCCTAAAAGGAGACGCAGAAAAATTCCAGCAATGCTCAAGGAAAGTATGAACTACTGCCAAAGGAAGAAGAAATTCCAGCTGGACGGGGCCATTTGGGAAGGAGTACATTTTTTGCAGACAGTCAGGAGCAGATACTATACCTGCTACAATATGTTTCAGTTAATGAGGAATAAAATTGGGTAAATAGATTAACAAGAACTAATGTTACTTAGTTTTGTATAAAAAAAAAACACTTCTGAAAGAAACAATTCAGATTTCTAAATCACTTCAATCATTATATCCCACTTTGTTTCTTTTGTTTCCCCTTATGGACATAAACTGTCTCCTCTCTCTATCCTCTTGAATAGGGAAAGATGCTATATTAGCAGGGATTCTTTTGGTTTTTAATAATCAAAATTTGACTCAAAGTCTCTTATGCAAGATGAAAATTCACTGGTTCCAAGACTGATGCTCAGATATGACTGGATCCAGGTGCTCAGAAAATGTCATCAGATATCAGACTTAATTTTTTGTGATCTCTCGGTTGTGCTTTTTTCTATAGGCTCCATTCTATGTAGAACATTCCCTTAGTGTGAAATAAATGGTCACCTGCAATTCTAGGCTTATCTTCTACCCACTTAGCCACCCCAGAAAGAAAGAGATTCTCTTTTTCCCAACCTTTTTAGTAAAATACCTCCCATGGGAGGGATCCTACTTTATTACTGATAAGGTCACTTGTCTACCCCCAAACCAGTCACTGTGACCAGCATAGGGGACAGGTGGGGATGTGAAAATCTTTGATTGACCACTCTTTATACAGTGTGGTATGCTACTACCAGAGGAAATTTCTGAGTCCATTTTGCACTGCTATTATAGAATACCATAGACAAGATACTTTATAAAGAACAGAAACTTATTTTCTCACAGTACTCGAGGCTGGGAAGTCCAAAACCAAGGTGCTAGCAGGTTTGTTGTCTGGCGAGGGGCAGGTCTTTGCTTCCAAGATGGTACCTTGAACGCTGCATCCTCTAGGGGAGAGGAATGCTGTTTCTCACGTGCTGGAAAGTGGGAGGGCAAAAAAGGGACAAACTCCCTCCATGAAGCCCTTTTTTAAGGGCACCAAATCCCTTTCAGGAGGGAGGAGCCCTCACGACCTAATCGCCTCTTACAGGCCCCACTTGTTAACACTATCCCACTGGCCATGGAGTTTTAATGCATGAGTTTTGGAGGGAGCTCATGAAAGCCATAGCATTGGAAGGAAGAATGGGCACTAAGCAGGCCCACCAAGCAACAGATATTCAGCTCATACACTCCAGAGCTGGCAACTGATCTCCATCATAGACTTGTGCTGGATTAGTGCTTGACTAAAGTGATGCCCGTAGAACACAACCTGAACTGCTCATAAATTGAGGGAAATTTTTATAATAGGATTGTTTTTAAATAATTGCCTTAGATAACTTTTTACCTTTATTTAGGTAATCTGGGTAATCTGAAATCAGGCCTTATATATCTTTTCAATAAGCACAAATATGTTGAAATTACTCAAAGAACTGAATTACAAGTTGCAACCAAGACAATAAACTGTTTAAACTTTTGTCATTCTATTATCTCTTTTCTAGACCTCTGAAGTTTTAATTAGTTATTCATCTGACATTTGTGTTTTATTCTGAATATCCCTAGGGATGTTCATATGCATTTCAAGAGAACTGTGAAAGGGCCCATATAAATATTATTGTAGTAGTTAATTATTTGGGAAATCTTGATTAGGAACACGTTATTTGATATTGTACAATTGGTAATCCAAATCCCCAGTATGTGAACTCTCTGAAGGGTTTATATGTTTTAGTTTTTTAAAAACTTGTCATAATATCTAATATAGTATAATGCATTAAATTATTAAATATAGAAGATAAAAATGATGATAGAGACATTACTTTCACTTGATAATTTTATGAAGGAAATGAAGAAAAATGGGAAAAATGATTATAAAGACAGAGTCTTGTCACAGCTTGGCATCATCCTGATCTCAGCCCTGCTGTATAGCTTTAGTTTTTAATAACATTCGTGACTACTTAATAAATGAATCAATTTATATAATGTATATTTTTATTAACAAGAAGGAAACTTAAGTGCTATATTCTTCCAAGTTCAAGTTGTACATTTCCATTATAGGAAATAATACTAGCATCTTACTAGTAATGATGATACAGGAGCCTGAAAATTAAAAAAAACTTAAGTTCAACTTGGATGTGCCCAGGCAGAATATGGCTTAGTACAAGAATCTTGGAGAGTCACCACGTTTTTTACATGACTATAGTCATGGTAGTAAAGCAGCTAATTGAAATTCTAGCTCTAGGGAAAGCCATTAAGGTTAACACACTTCTTGAGGGGAAAAAATGTTCATGAGGAAAAGGAATGCTTCCTTGAAAATCTCATATGGTATTTATAAAAGGATCTTGGTGTCAATACTTTTTACTTGATGGTCTATAGGACATAAGCCCATTGTCTTTAATATTTCTCCCTTGATGTTGTTTTTGAATGTGATTCCTCCTTTGTATTTCCTTGTTCTGTTTTCCTTAGTAACGTTGCATTATTATATACGTTCAGATCCAACAGGCAAGTCCCTCTTAAGGAAGTGCTGCTGAGGGGAAGAGCCTGAGATATAAGAACAAAACAGGCTACTTCCAGGCAAGAACTTGCAATGCTTTCTTTTCTTTACATGATTTTACTTTTGACTTCTTGTTTAAAGATCTTTTGCTAATGAGAGTATAAAGGTACTGATTATAATTTTTGGATATTTCTTATGAGTGGACTTTCCCACCTCCTAAGAATTGTATTGTTTTTGTGAATTTCTTTGCCATTTTACCACTAATTCTATTTTTACGTTCAAAAACACTGTAAGTTAACGCAGTCAGCACATTCCAAACTGTTAACCTTTCAATTCTCAGAGTCCTAAATGTGTCATTGGCTATATTTGGCAGCAGAATTTGGAATCAGATGCTTTTTCAGTTAATCCCACTAATTCAAACCATCCAATTTTCTTCATCACCCTATATTTCAAGCAAGACCTACAATTTTTTTTTGTTTTAAAATGTTGTAAGAAATGACATTTTGATTAAATATAAGAATAACGGAAGTCATAGCAAAATTTTGTGTGCTTTTTTTGTCAGTGTTATACACATTTCTTCACATGTCTTGTTTCGGTGTTTTAAATTGAATATACTAAAGTTGTAGCAAGTTCTTCCTTTGCACGTTGCTCTCTGCAATCCCTCTGCTGATACCACCATGTATAAACATTGTTTCTGTGTGTGAGAGATAGAATTTCCCCAGAGGCCCACAAAACATTTAATGAAGTGTGAAGCACAAACATTTCATTACAACATATTGTGTACTTTTGCCTTTAATAACTACATTCTTCATCCAAGAAGTCTCAATAGCTTTCAAAAATGAATTACAGTAGTATTATTTTCCCCAGAATATAGTTTTTCCATGACAGAAACAGCACTTTCCTAAACTATTGTATTTATTAGCAACCTGTTGCCCTTCGACACTAGTGCCATTTTCATTGACTCTGATCGAGTGTGTATCATTTAAACTTCCTTTAAAAATTATTAAAATAGTTTCATGTTATTGGATTCTTTTTCCTTAACTGTACACGACCACCACCGAAAATGATGCACTGAAAGGGAAAGTGTGGAGTCGTTGAACATTACATTGAGTGGAGAGTTACATTTATTTGAGAACTTTAATGGTAGTGGGGAGATTTTTCCCTTGATTGGGCACCCAGGATGCAGGTTACCTCTGAATTCCTTGTTTTACTATTTCCCACTGTGGTCCACACCAGAGAAACTCTCTATCTTCTGCCCTTACTCCCTTTCTCACAAGGCAGCCTTAGCTATTTTGTACACATCAGGAAATTAGGTAGCAACTTTCCCTAGTGACTCTGGTCTTTTCCTACTTAACAGAAGCTGGTAATTGTCCAACTCCTTACCAAATAGACTTTTAAAAATAATCTTTAAGTGCCTGCAGTATATGAGGACCTGTATACCATATCCCAAACACTAGCCTTTTCACAAAACCAAGCCAAATCAAACCAACAACAAAGACACACCATACAAGTACCTGTGCACATAATGAAAAAGCTGGTCCTCTGTGATAGGTGTATATTCTTAATTTCACATGACATTGGGCCCCTCAGAGGAAGTCCTATGTAATGTTACTTTAGTATTACTGCTATTTTCTTGAGAATAATAGCTACATCTCATTGGCTCCCTGATTATTGGTTTACTGATAGGCTGATAGTCTGTTTGGTCAGAGTTATGGGGAAATTAAGAAAAAAATTATGCAGATAATCTATTATAGAGTGTTCAGTGGTTTGGGAAAATGGCATGAATGTGCAAGCAGATATAAAGCTGGCCTCCTTCTTCCAGGATCTTTTGCACTTTGGTGAATTAACATGGAGCATGGAAAACCAGCTACCTTAGGTCTACTGTCATATTTCACTAAGCAAAAATATATTTATATGATTCCTTGAAATATTTGATTGTGTTCATTAAATTGAGAACTTTTTGTCCACCATTGTTTTCATTAGGTATGATCCCAGAAGCTGCTTTCAAATTCCTTCGTAATTCTAGAGTTTGACTGATAGTCTGTCCCTAACTCATTAAGAAAGGCAGGGGGGACTCAAGGGACATGGTTTCTGCTTCTTGAGGAGCCATGGCGCTGGGGGTGGCAATACTCAACAGCCAATATTATGAATATGTGACCTGCTTTTTCTCGTTCAGTGATAGTCCTCACAATTTTATCAGTGAAGTGTGTTATACAATGTTAATTCTTAATTCACTTTTTAATTATGAATAGATTATGCCTAAATGATAAAATGATTTTATGCAAAAATGATAAAATATTGTTTCACTTTCTTGGATTTTTCTTGGAACATAACCTGTTAAGAATGTTATCAAAATATATGTTCCTAACCAGTGAATCAGCTCAAATTGGCACTTGGTAAGTTCTCCTAGGTAGATTTTGAAAAGAAGAAATAAGAAAAGTTATTTCAATGATTTATTAACCTATGAGATACATATCTCATGAGTTGTTGAAAGTTAAATTCTTGTTCTATAAACTTTCTCAGCCAACATTTATCTTTTTTAAATTGAGGCCAAACAAATTTCTATTTTCCTTGTGGTATGAAGACATCCAAACAATTTTTCATCAGGATTTCATTGGTGAGGACTCTCTTTCTTTCTCTGTCACTTGCTGCTTCCTCATAGCTTTTGGGAAATCAAGTAACTTATCTGAAAGGGTAGTAGGTTGGAAATTTAAATAAAAGAATCCCTTAAAAGAAACATTAGGGTTTTTACTGACTCTAGTTCTCATTTAACTCCTTTGCTTTTATTTTGTACACTGTACACTTGATAGACATTCACTTACGCATTTGTTCATTGGACACATAGTCAGTGGAAACTCCCTCTGGGCAAATGGGGGCTATAAAACTGAACAGATATAAGTATGGAAGATACTGCAGACAGGCTCAAGCCACATCCTCTCCAACTCATTTCTACCATGCTCTTCTGTGTTATATATTGGATGGACATGTAAAAATGACATTTCTCAGATTCCCTTGTAAATAGGATTCCATGTGGTCACTAGGTTTTACCAAACAAATGCACCCACATAAGATTTTAAAAGTAAAAGTGTGCTACATGAGCTTGGGGTCACAAGTGGGGAGATTGAATGTTGTGGTAGAAGCATTTGGCTTTCCCAAGACATCTTAGATGTTAGAGTCCACATTCTGTCCTTGGTGTTGCGGGTATCATGAACTGAGAGGAGGCAGCAGTAAGGGAATTTCTACGCAAATAATTCCCTGGGTATAGCCAAACAATTATTTGGGCTGTATTTTTCCTGGATTTAAATGTTCTAAGCGTGATTTTTCTGGCTCTTCCTGAAATTCTGTAAACTATGTAATACCCTGTAATAAATCCCATTCTGCTTAAAACAGCTGGAGTGGATTTTGTTGTCTGCCTCAAAGTACCATGCATGACCTTTACTGTACAATTGGGAGATACCATGGGCACAGATTACTTGAATATCAATAAACAGTAATTAGCACCATAGAAAGGTGAAGGCAAGTTTCTATGAAGAGTGGGAAGAAAAGTTATTTTTTTCTTGCTTGGGTGTTCAGGGAGAAAGAATTGTTGATACTTCAGAAAGGCTTTCAAAGGTGGATAAGACAAATTTCTGGAATGGAGAAAGAGTCATACTAAGTGAAGGAATAGAATAGAGTAAGAGATGAGTGGGAGCAAGGCTGGAGCATAGGAGCATAATAAGTAATAATGAGACCTAATGAGACTTAATGTTAGAAAGATAAGAAATAATGAGACACTGACATTTTTGTGTAGAATGGATAAGAATCACTGATTGATTTGTTCACTTAGCAAGTGTTTCTTGAGACCCTATCCTGTGCCAGGCATTGTGCCAGACAGAACTCTGCCTCATTATGATTAATTTAGTAGCAAAGAAAAGAATAGAATTTAGTGATGGGAGCACTGAAGGCAGGGAGCCAAGAGGCTTTTACCCTAGTCTACTGAGAGATAATGAGTAGTGGCAATAGGAACGGAGTTTACTACACTATATGTAGTGCTGACTTCTTTATTTGCCCATTTTAATTGCACAGCACAATTTTTGGCTCTGCTTTATATTGTGTAGAAATTCTTATGTACCTATTTACACATACATGATGAGTTGTGAATTGCTTATGATTTCACCTATGCACGGCTCATCACCTCCCATGAGATCACAAGTACCCAATGAGTAAATGACTTCTATGTTTTAGGCATGTAATAGGTACTTAATAAATGCTTCTTGATTGATAGATTTAAGACCTCTCCAAATCTAGATAAGATTTGCAGAAATTTATCAAAGAACCCTCCCTATGACCCTACAAAACCACATGCAAGCCAGATGTGAGCACAGGTCATCCAGGCTTTTGTGATACAAGAAAAATTGGTTCAAACTCCCATCTCACCTTCAGAGGGACACCTGGTCTCTCTGGGAACCACTGAGTGTCCTTGTAGTGTGGGTTTGGAGTGGAGGAAAAATTTGGTATTATCCAGGTCTCCTGTGGTGCCAAGTTTCTGGATCACCTGACTGTCTCAGTTGTGCCATTCTGTCCCATGGTGAGCACCACCCTGACTCTTTTACTGACCCAAATACCAATACCAGCCTTGGGGGACAGCACTCTCTTACTAATGGGTTAGAGCCAAAGAGTGGGTTTCCATTAAAGCAGGCAGGTATCTTGCAACTAGTTCTTAGGAAGTCTTCCTCCTAATAGTCTTTTTAAACACCCAACCCCTGTCCATCTATCTCTAGCCATTTCTTGATCAGACCCATCTTCCTGGCGTGCTGCTTGGCCTGCTCTCTTTCTTTTCATGTTTTCTGGCTTCCTTTTTCCCTCCATTTTGCTCCCATCTCCAATCCCTATTAATTTTGCAGATGAAACAATTCAATTGTTTGTTGGTTTACTACACTCTCAATCAGCCCAATCCCTTGGGTTCTTAACTTCCTCACCCAAAGCTGCCATCTATCATGGAATGTTCCTAAACAAACAGGGGAACTCTTGTGTTACCTGATAATTCACACGTGTCCGGCTACACAAATATTGACAAGGAGCGTGTGTTCCAGGAATATTCCCCCATCTCAGGAGGACTTGTATTCCCGTCAGGGAAAAAGAGTTAAAGCTGGCAGAATAAATTGGCTCCAGTTTATAAGAAATCATATAAACGGAATTAAAATTTTAATTTTTAAATTTGTTCTGTTCTCATTGAAGAAAGGAGTAAGAGATTATTATAATTTTATCTTTTTAAGAAAATTTGTCTAAATCTGTAAGAAACAAACCTAAATTACTAGTCAATTGTACCACAGTAACATTGAAATACCGCTTTTGAAAGAGTAGTAGTGCTTAATAAAATGTACATTTATTTCAATGCCTTTGAAAGTTGAAACTCCAAATATTTTGTTTTGGATCAACCAAAAGTTTTGAAAAAAGTATATATATAAAAAATATATTCATTATATATTATATATATGTACATTTCTAAATTCCTTCCTGAATACAATATTATAATATATTAGATGATTTAAAATAAACAAACAAAAGTCTTATTCCCTTGCCCATCTGTGAGCCAGAGATATGTTGACTGCTGTGAAGTCACAAATCAATTAACAAAGGCAGCAGTGGCTTCTAAAGCAAGGGAAAGTATTCAATTAAGTCAGAAAAGCTCCAAAGCTCTTTCCTCTGTCTGATGAGTCTTCTGTGGCTAGTTCACATCGATAATCCACAAAACCTGAAAAGAGAACACCAGCCAGCACCCAGACAGACAATCCTTCTCCAGCCTACACACTGGCTTCCAAAGACCTCATGAACAAACAACCCTCAGGCATCTTGTCTCGTTAGGGTTAAATATGAACTGTCAATTGACGGCATGCGACCCATCTCAATTCACTTCTCTGAACAGATACACTTTCAGCTCCAAAATTCTCACTACTTTGGATGACTTAATAGTCATTCATTTATTGGCAAAGGATATGAGTGTCTAGAACTCTATGTTCTCGATCTCTCCTATCTTGAACTCAGGAGAGGTATTTCTCCAAGGCAATTTTTAAAATAGAATTTGTTGTAGGCTTTTTTTTTGGAAATGAAAATAATGCATTTTAATTTTGAAAAGGAAAGAAATAATTGCCACACCCAAAAAAGATCATTGTTAATGTTTTTTTCAATCTTTTACTGTGTTCTTAAAAATGCATATAAATGTGTATAAATGTATATATGCTATATATAAATGGAATCATAATATTTTGCAAACTTTTGTATACTACGTCATAAGATCTTTCTATATCATTGGCTATTATCCTAGAGCATTATTTTCACTGGCTTCATAATATGAACATACACCATAATTTATTTTAATCAATCCCATACTGTTACATATTTTGGTTCTTTCTAATTGTTCACTATTTCAAACAATATGTGTGTTTGTGTGATATTGCACCTATTTCATTAAAAGAATATCCCAAGAAGCACAAATTTATCATTAAGAAATAAGGTAAATCTTTTATTGTTTTTGACAAATACAACTAAATGGTTCTCAAGAAATGCTATGCTGCCGGTGGTATAGAAGAGTGGCCATTTCTTAGGGGGTTATTTTGGTTGTAGTTGCACCTTAACCTTTTTATTTCAGTATTTTTAATGTTTATACTTTTTTCTATTAGTTTTCTGTTGCTGTTATAACAAATGGCCACAAACTTAGTGGCTTAAAAAAACACAAATTTATTAACTTATTAGTTCTGGAGGCCAGAGGTCTGAAATGCATCTCACTTGGCTAAAATCAAGGTGTTAGGAGAGTTCTAGGGCAGACTCAGTTTTCTTGCCTTTCCAGCTTCTATTGGCTGCCCGCATTCCCTTGCTCACGGCCCCTTCCATCTTCAAAGCCTATAATGGCCAATGGAGTCTTTCTCACTCCATCTCTCTGGTTCTGACTCTTCCGCCTCCCTCTTCCCCATTTGATGACCTCTATGATTACACTGTGCCCCCTCATCTCAAGGTCATCCGATTAGCAACCTTAGTTTCATCTGCAAACTTAATTTCCCCTTGCCATGCTACATAACATATCACAGGTTCTAGGGATTAGGACATGGACATTTTTGGGTGGCCATTATACTGTCTGCTACGTGTTTCATTTCTTGTAAGGGAAAATTCAACATAGCAAGAAATTTTTAATGGATTGGTAAATGTAATTTGAAATCTATATTCACATTCCCTGTGTGCAGACATTTGCATTAGATATGTGTCATTTTATGTATGTCGTTCTTCTATGTGTGCGGCTCTAGGAAAATCCTTAAGCTTCCTTCTGTACAATTTCTCCATTAAAAGTGGAACTTCTGACACCAGCTCTATCAATCTTGCTTGGATAGCTATATATTTTGATAAGCAGCAATGACAAATGAACTTTAAAAAGGAAATCTTGAGAAATATCTTCATCATTTTTTTTTAAATTGCGGCATTGATACATTCCTCACTCCAGCATTGAAAAAATAATGTTTTGGCTGTACTTTCATGGATTTTCTTTCTGTCATTGATGCCCTGTAGGATTTCAGAGTGTCTTCACTGCTTTTGACATTGCTTTTTGGCAAAGTGCAAATAGGTTGCAAACAAACCAGTAGATTGAACTGTGCAGTGGCCCTTCCAATGGATATTTTTTCAAACCCAAAGGTTTAGAAGGTGCCTTGCTTTATGGCTATAAGTTATGTAAAAATAGTTGGTAGCTTTCCATGCACAAGATACACGTCTCAGAGTTAATTCCTATCATGCTCTGCTGAAACATACTGAAACCAGAGCGGAGTGCCAACAGATTTGGGAATTGCCCAAATTAACTGTGTGTGAAGAGCCACCCTGAGAAACAAAAATCTATAATAATGTTTAAAATAATGTGATTAGAAATTGTTTTCCTTCTGAGTGAGCTTGAAAGGAAGGGCAGAAAGGGCGCAAGGTGAACCACCATGACTTAGCTCCATCAAGAAGCACTCCAAAGCAAAACAGCCCAAATACAGTTTTTAGCACCTCTGGTTTTCAGAACACAGTTGGATGTAATGTCAACATCAAGGAACTGCCAGAATGAAGCTTACTGGTGTGAAAAAAGCATCCACCCCACTCCTTCTGAAGAAGCTTCTAAATATCAGTTGTCTAAACCTATTGATAAGCATGGATGCATTATTAATGAAGCCATCAGCCTGCCTGGTGCTACTCAGATGGTTCAAGCATTTAGTAGGAAATATATCTGTGAAGTTCTGCACAAAATAATGACAGTGTCTGTCTTAAATCGAAACAAATGGCTGTTGCAAGCTCTGGGGAGGCTGGGAGCAAGCAGCTGCTTTGCCGAGCAAGGCAGAGGGGCACCACCTGCTGAAGACAGGCGGGCAGGCAGCGGCCCACTGAATATTGACTACTTAATAATTCAGGATAACAGGGACCCCTGGCTCTTCAAACATGGCACTGCCCCTTCATCACGGGCTTTTCATCACCCTAATGAGCTACTTGAAGAATGGGATGCTAAAATGTCTTCCAGCAATTCTCAAAGTCTGCGACTCAAACTGCCACAAAGAAAAGTTCTCCTCTGCAACAAAGGGTCCATGTCTCTATTTTATCTCTCCTTCTTTTCTCTTTTTTCTCCTCCTTCCTCCCTGTTGCCCTCTCGTCTTTCTTTCTTCCATCTTCTTTTTCTTCTGTTCTTCCATTTATGTCATGAGAATGCTAAGTAAAATATTAAGTTAGAAAAAAGCTTTAGAATCACCATTCTCCACAAACTTTTGATACAGTATATTACAAGAATAACAATAACAACAAAAGAGGCATGGGTAGTCCAATTAGCCTCCTACCAGACACATCTGAAGGAGATCATGTGTTCGATGGGGCTTTTCCCTTGAAGATTTCCATAGTTAAGCTTACAGATGAATCCAAATCTGGATGAATCCTATCATTTCACAAAGAAAGAGATAAACTCTTGGGTTCAGCAGAATGATTTCAGCCAACTGGACTGCCCCTTAGGATACCACCTATGAAGCCTGATTCTTGTGACTCAAAGATCCTAACTGCAAGACAGGATTTGAGGTTTAATTGGTCACACAAAATGACAATGTGGGTAAAGTGATATTTTAATAGCAAGGGAGGACTTGAGATAAGATTGGAAATGTCTGTCCTTAAGTATATAAGTCATTTCAGCATTACAGTGTCTGGCTTTCCCAGTATTCATTCTTCCCTCATTCCTTACTTAACAAAGTCCTGATTTTATTCTAAACAGTAATGTGCCTAAATAAAAGACTATGTTTCCTGGCTTGTTTTTGCAGGGGAGGGTGGTTGATGAAATGTAAGCAAAGGCATTAAGACATGGGGTAGGATTCCTGGGAAATCTCATTAAAGGGACTGAGTCGGTTAGAAGACATGTCCTTTTGCACTACCTCCCCTTCCTCTTTCTCTTGCCTGGCATGTGGCTGTCAGGCAGGAGCTCCAGCAGTCACCTCAGGTCATGTGTCAATGGTGAGAATAGAAACCACGACTAAGAATAGCAGAGCACCAAGGTAGAAGAAACAGAGTTCCTCTTGACCGGTGGACATCGCACATTAGCCTATGAGTGCCCCTCCCCCAGCTTGTTTCACATGAGAAGAAAATAAACCTCTCTCTTATTCTAGCCAGTTCAATTTGGATTTTCTGGTATATGCAGCTGAACATAATTCTTTCAGAAGCACCATGACTGGTCTCATTTTAGGTTCTACCTTTTGGATTCAAATACTAGTTTTTGAAAGAGAATAAAAAGTGATATATTTACTAGTAGAGGGGATATTGCTAAGATTTTTTAAAAAGAGGTATTTTGAGAAGGATCCCTCAGTAGTAACATTCTTTGAAAAATATTTTCAGAGATGATACACATGAACATTCATTCGTCCTTTTTAGCATTCAAAATGAGACAACTTGAAAGATGATGCAAGCAGAGGAATGAAAACTTCAGAATGCCCCCAAAGCCAACAGGGACTTTGTCAATTCTAAATTCCCACTCTTTCCAGTTTAAAATATCATTACTTGTTCTGTAATACTACCCTTTTGGGCAGGAATTAAAATAGGTCATCTAATCATACTCCTCTATTATCAAAATCGTTCCAAAAATTAGTTCTATAATTTTTTTTTTGAAATATCAATGAGTTTTCTTGGCTGTGTCTTTCTTCTGTTAATATTAAGCACCATATTCCCTTTTGGGACTCATTAATCCATGTTGTCGTATCTGAGACATCGTTTTGTTTAGATCTTACAGTATCATTCACATTGGCTGTGGTTGTTGACAAACTCTAGGTACCTGTTTTCACTTAGACAAAAGAAAAAGTGTAATAGAGGAAATAGAATTGTTCTTCTGAAGCTGCCACCTGTTGCCAGACATTTGAATCACTTTACAATTAACAAGCTTATTGTTAAAGTCCAATCAACAGCAATGGTCTTAGAGATTTTTATGAAAATTCTGATATAGAGAGCCATGAAGTTATTTGCCAATTTTGTTTAATAAGTGGAAATATTTTTTGCCTATTAAGTTATGGAATTTATTTGCTGAAATGAGGGGAAGGTGGGGTCATCGATTAAATATTGTTTAAAAACTTAAAGATTTGTACTAAGAAAAATACCCCAAACAATCAGAAGTGTGGATGTGAAGGTGACATACCTGAACACAACCAACCACGGTGCAAAGCAAGATGGAGTTAATACTATAAATAAAATAATACTGAAGCTTAAGGAGAAATTACTTCTAACTATGGAATCAGAGAAGGCTTCTGAGAGGAGGTGGCATTTGAGGTGGATCCTGAAAGATAAGAAAGAATTTGAAATTTTGCAAAATGTAGGGAAGCTGGATGGTGTGGAAACGCCTGGTAAATTTGGGAGGACGAGGAAGGTTAGATTCTCAGAGGCAGGAGATGGGGGAAGAGATGTCGTCTGGGACATACAAACTTCTCTTAGCTTGACTCTTATTCTTCAAAGCCAAATCTTTTTTTTTTTTTTTTTTGAGATAGAATCTCACTCTGTTGCCCGGGCTAGAGTGCCGTGGCGTCCTCCTAGCTCACAGCAACCTCAAACTCCTGGGCTTGGTAAGCGATCCTACTGCCTCAGCCTCCCGAGTAGCTGGGACTACAGGCATGCGCCACCATGCCCGGCTGATTTTTTCTATATATATTTTTAGTTGG
>CM052440.1:121345006-121399069 GCA_028533085.1 Varecia variegata
AGCCTTAGTCCTCAGAGGCTTTCTCTCGTTCTTTCCTATTACAAATCATAACAACAGAAAGAAGAACAAATGCTTTTAAAGTGTGTATGATGGGCTGTGCTCTATCTAAACACTTACATGTACTAATTCATTTAACCCTCACAACTACTCTATGAGAAAGGTACTGTTACTTCTCTCCATGTGACTGACGGGGTGCTTGGAACACAAAGAGGCTAAACGACATGCCCAAGCTCACACAGCTAGGAAGGTTGGTGCTGATACCCAAATTCATTCAGTCTGTCTCCAGAGACTGTACTCTTGACTGCAGCACCATGCTGCCTTTTGGAATCCTGTTGCATTTCAAAAAATTTAGATCTACATATCAAACAGGATTACACATTCCCTACCTTTCCCACTTGCATCAATCCTTTTCTTTGCTCATTTCTTACCACTCCACTATTTTCATCCTTTACTACTGTTATAACCAATTACTTGCAGACCCTATACATACCCCATGCTTTTTCACACCTCTGTACCTTTGCACATGCCATGCTTTCTGCCTAGAATGTCCCTACTCCTAAAGGGCACCTCCCACATTACTTCTCGTCCACCCGGTGTTCACTCAAGTAACTCTGCCTGGGAGAAAACTTCTTAGCGCTTTTTTTTTAACCCACTTTTGGGTTAAACAGGTGTTCTGTTGTGGTTTCCTTACCATGGCCATTTCCTGTGGGTGCTTTCTTCCTCCTCCTGGGAGTGGTGATATGTTTTGAAAGTTGGCAACTGTGGCAATAATGTCACAATTCGGTAGCAGATCCCTTAATGGCTCAATTCTGAAACATAGCTCCTAAAGTTGTTTCTAAAAGTTCAATTTACTAGCTATTTCTTCAGCCTTCCCAATGATATATAAACCATTTAATACTCCAAAATAAACTCATTTCCCTTAAACTTGGTAGAGTAGCTTCTGCTCTCTGCAACTGAACCCTCTCCATAACAACTCAATTTGTCACATTTTCCACTAAGACGATTCTGATAATTCCAGAATTCCAACACAGAGGGAATCCCCCTCCTACAAACTTTTACCTCTGTTAAAAGAAAAACTTTAGACACATTTAACAGAGTTTAATTGAACAAAGAATGATTCGTGGGTCAGGCAGCCCCCAAAACCAAATAGGTTCAGAGAAACTCCAAGCTGCTACGTGGTAGGAGATGATTTATGGACAGAAAAAGGAAAGTGATGTACAGAAAACATAAGCGAGGGGCAGAAACAGCTGGATTGGTTACAGTTCGGCATTTGCCTTATTTGAACAGGGTTTGAACAGTTGGAAGCCTATGATTGACCAAAACTTGGTGATTGGTACAAGAACAGGTTACAATGTGTTTACACATTCGATTAGGTTTTACTATGTACAGAGAAATTTCTTAAGGTCAAACTTACAAGGAGGCGGCTTTAGGCTAAACTTAATTTAACACTTTACTTTCTAAAGCAATGGTCCTCAAATTTTGCTGCACATTAAAATCACCCAGGAAGATTTGAAGACCCTGAAGCTTCATGGCCATGTTGTACCTGTTACGAATTAAATCAGACTCTCTGAGGATGGGACCCAGACCTCTGTGTTATTCTAAACTACCCAGGAGAGCCTCGTGTGTGGCCAAACTGAAAAGTTAGTCATGGGAATACTTATTAGACATCCATGTCATTATACTATAGTGAAGAGCTAAGTGTGTAAGATGAAATGCATTTGGCATCAGAAATTTTTTTCTCCCACTTAGAACTCAGTTCACCACGAGACTTTGAAACAGAGAAAAGGAACTAAACAGTTAAATTCATAAGCTCATTTTAACATCGTTTAAATGATTTCCTAGATGAGAAGAACATATGCTCAAGCATTTGGACAAATTAAATATAGCTTATCTTAAATAAGATGTGTTGCATTCAATATTTTGAAACAAACACTAGAAGTTACTTTCAACTTCTCTACTGCTCTTAAGATACAGATTTTTTCCAAGTGCTGCAAATTCCATGTTCCTTTTCTAAACAGAACTACCTACTTGTCCTGTGCCCTGTTGTATTGTGACTTCCTGTCCCTAGGCTATGAAGCAAGTTCCAATGTTGACATACCATATTTACTGAAAATGTACCTATGGGAGTAAATTCCTAATTTATTCAAGGATGAAATTTTTTATTGTTTTCTGTGCATGACTTATATGTAACTTGAAACAGTTCTCGCAGCTCCCAAGGTGAAGAGATGTGTGAGTTACATACCCAAAAGGAAAAGGTAAGAGTCAAGTTTATAGTTTTCCAAATGAAATCCAGTTGTGCCAGCATTATTTGTTGGAAAGACTTTCATTCCCCCCATTAAATTGCTTTGGCTCCAATGTTAAAAGTCAAATGACCTTACAAGGTTGGCTCTGTCTTTGGCCAATATATTCTGCTCCCTTGATTTATTAATATATGTTTATGCATAAGCATACTGCCATTATTATTGTAGTTTTATAACACGTGTTGAACTATAAGGTAGTGTGAGTCCTCAAACTTTGATCTTTTTAAAAATTATTTTCATTATTCTGTCCTTTGCCCATATAAATTTTAGATTCAGCTTGTAAATTTCTAAAAAAAAAATAAAACTCCTTGGGTTTTGGTTGTAATTGTATTTACTCAAACAGATGAAAATGGGATCAACTGACATTATAACACTGTCAAATCTTTCAACCTACGAACATAGTGAAATCTTTCATTTTATTTAAGTTGTGTTTAATTTTTATAAGCAATGTTTTATACTTTCCAATATTGGACTCTTCAAATCTTTTGTTACATTTATTTCTAAGAATTTTGGGATTTTTTCTTTTTTTTTTGCTAATCTAAATGGTATTTTAAATTTCCATTTTTCAATTGTTCATTACTAGTATACAGAAATACAATACATGTCAACCTTTTATCTTGTGATTTTGCCAAATTCAGTTATTAGTTACAGTAGGGTTTGTTTAATTTTTTGTTTTTTGTAGATTCCTCAGTATTTTCTAAGTATGTGATCATGTCATCTGCAAATAAAGATAGTTTTTCTTATTACCTGTTTCACTCATTTCTGCTCATATCTTTATTATGTGCTTCCTTTTAGCATATTTTACTCTTCTTTTTCTAGATTTTTAGAGTGGAATGATTAGATAACTGATTGAAGCTTTTTTCCTTTCTAAAATAAGAAACTAGAGCTATGAATTTTACTTCAAGTACATCTTTAGCTACCTCCCATAACTTTAGGTAGGCTGTACTTTTATTATCATTAAGTTTGAAATATTTTCTAACTTTCCTTGTGATTTCTCCTTTGGTCTTTTGGTTATTTAGAAGTGCTTGCTTAATTTCTAAATAGGTGGAGGAATTTTCAAGTACTTTTTGTTATTGATGTCCAATTTAAGTCTATTATAAGCATAGAATATATATTGTATAATTCCTTTTCTTATCATTTTTTTTTTAGAGATGGGGTCTCACTGTGTTGCCCAGGCTGGTCTCAAACTCCTGGCCTCAAGCGATCCTTCTGCCTCAGCTGCCCAAGTAGCTGGAATTACAGACTGGAGAGCCACTGCACCTGGCTCTGTATAATTTCAATCCTTCGAAATTACAACTTTTTTTTTTTTGGCCCAGCAAATAGTCTGTCTTGGCAGATGTTCCATGTGTGCACATAAAAACAACATAGATATCCCATAGTTCTTTTGTGTAGTGTTCTGTAATTGATAATTGTGTTAATTGCCTGGTAGAGTTATCCAAATGTTCTGTATACTTACTGAATTTTTTACCTTCATGTCGTATCACTTTCTGAGAGAGGAATGATAGAATCTTGATGATAATTGTGGTTTTCTTTCTTTCTCTCTTTGTTTCTATCATCGTAGCTTCCTGCATTTTGAAACTCTGCTATTAGGTGCGTACACATGTAGAATGTTTCTTTCTTTTTAAACAACTTTTCATTTGATCATTATAACATGTCCCTACTTCCTATGTCTCTGGTGCTATACCTTCCCTTATAGTCTTCTATTTCTGATATTAATATAACCTCTTGAGCTTTCTTATTAGTGTTTCCCTGTTACAAATCTTCCCATTCTTTTACTTCTAACCTGTCTGTGTCTTTATATTTAAAGTGAATTTCTTATACACGACACACAGTCAAGTCTTGATTTTTTTTCTTTTGTCCAAACTGAAAGTCTATGCATTTTTTTTTTTTTTTTTCGAGACAGAGTCTCACTCTCTTGCCTGGGCTAGAGTGAGTGCCGTAGCGTCAGCCTAGCTCACAGCAACCTCAAACTCCTGGGCTCAAGCAATCCTCTTGCTTCAGCCTCCTGAGTAGCTGGGACTACAGGCTAAAACTACCACACCTGGCTAATTTTTTCTATTTTTAATAGAGACGGGGGTCTCACTCTTGCTCAGGCTGGTCTTGAACTCCTGAGCTCAAGAAATCCTCCCACCTCGGCCTCCTAGAGTGCAAGGGTTACGGGCATGAGCCACTGCGCCCGGCTATATCTTCTTATCTTGATGCTTTAAAGATTGCCTCAGTTTAATTTAATTTTTGGTATTTTGACTATGATGTGCCTAGGTGTGGCCTTTTGTGTTTTTGGTCTGCTTGAGTTTCTTAGATCTGTGGATTATTATTTTCAATCAAATTTTTAAAATTTTCACCATAATTTCTTCAAATATTTTCTGCCCCAGTCTCACTCTTTTCTTCTTTAAGATTCCAAATACACACATAATAAACATCTTGATGTTCCCACATGTCACTTCATGTCCTGTTGTTTGATAGTTTGTTTTTAGTATTTTTTTCTCTCTGTTTTTAGCTTGATAGTTTTTTAAAAATCTGTTTTCAAGTTCACTGATCTTTTTCCTGAGTGTCCTGCTGTTACACTATGCACTGAATTGGTCTTTTCTTAGATTGTGCTTTTCAAATCTAGCATTTCCATTCATCTTTTTATAATTTCTATTTTTTCACTGTGATGTTACACATGCCCACTCATTATGTCCATTTCTTTTTTAATGTCTTGAACATACTTAGTATAGCTGCCTTAAAGGTCTTATCTGCTAATTTCAATGTATGTGTCATCTCTGGATTTGTTTTTTCCCCTGTCCTAGTTTTGTGTCACATTTTTCTAATTCTTTACCTGTCCAGTAATATTTTGCTTTATGCTGAACATTGTGAATGCTACATTGTTGAAAATCTGGATTTTATTATCTTCCTTTAAAGAGTGCTGAGTTTTTCTTTTTTTTTCTGGCAGGCAGTTAATTTACTGATGGATCAGCTTGAGCCTGTTGAGACTTGGTTTTGGATTTGCTGGACAGTTAGAGTAGCCCTTACTCAAAAGTTAGAGAAGTCCAGCTCTTAAGGTGTGTCCTTTCTGTATTTTCATTGGAATGCCTGAGTTTTCAGTAAGATTTCTTTACTTATGTTGGTCAGGGTTGCAACACCTGCCAGTCCAGTGCAACCTCCAGAATCTCTGTGCAGTTCCCAGCACACCTCATGCCCTTGTCGTTCCCTGTCAGACCTCTTAGAGTCTGACTGTGTACGTGCAGCTTAGCATTTGGCAAAGCACTTATGATGCTTACTTAGACAGTAAGTCTACCAGGCAGAGCCTCATGTTTCTGTAAGTTGTTTCACATTGTCATAATTTCATCAGCACTCATTGATATACAATAATGACATATTACTATTTATTTGAGCTACATGGACATCTGTATTATTCATAATGCTGCATTATTACATCCAGACCATAGGAGCAATTATGCATCAAAACGTATAACTCCACGCTGTTGGTGATAAACTATCACAAGGATTATTATTCTCTAAAATCATCATAACTAACATTTAGCTTTCATTGCATGCTGATGGGTGTACTAAGCATTGTACCAATAAGAAAAATGACAATCCTTCCCATATTATACTTGCTATCTGTAATTTATTGAGACAAAAAAATAAAAATAAATACTTAAACCCACAGTAAAGCCGCCCATTCATTCGCTCCTGTGCTCTGGAGAGAATGTTCGGCAGCATTTGCTGATAGGGCAGGCAGTTAGCGAAGGCTCTGCGGGAGGCTGGATCTGCCCTTTGCTCCGTTCCTGTAATCAGAGACCAGAATGTTCTTAACCTTTTATGGGTGGATGAACAACAAATTAGGAATTCCTAATTGCCTTCTCTCCAAGGGCCCTCTCCCTACTAAGTAGCGAAGGTATTAGCAGAAAAAGTGTTGTTCATCCAAGGTGATGTTAACTTTTTGTGAAATTAAGAGGCCTTTATTTGAAAACAGCTTCAATAGCTAGAGGCACAGAATATCAGAAATGTACTCTAGGCTGTAATAATTGCTGGCTGCCCTGGGAAATGGCTTCAAGGCCAGAGAAGTCGTGGCTCCATGCAAGCACATCCTCTAATTATTGAAAAACCTGTGTAGAGTCTCCATGTTAATCAGTCTCTCAGAGACTTGAGCTTTATGTGGTTAGTGCAGATGTATGGCATTTTTCTTTTTCTGTTATTAAAACTGATATTTCACAAGGAAGAAACTATCTCCAGACAACTGTTAAAATGCAAAGTTTCAGTCATAAAAGAAAACTGCAAGATTATTCTGAGAATATTCCATAGAGAATTCTAAACAAGGATAAGAAACAACACATCAAAGGCAGGGGGGAAAATTCAAAAAATAAGAAGGCTGACTCTGAAATATTAACAAAAAGACTCAACAGTTGGCCCATAGAATCAAGAGGTTATAGTATAATTAATTTAAGTGCTTGTTACAATTATGGAAATAAACATTTCATGCATAAATGCAAACTGAATTTTACATAATTATGAAAGCACTAAACTAATTGGAACATTTGGATTAACATAGTAGAAGCCAAATTGCCTTTTAAAACCAATGACACAGTGCTTTGCATGTATCTTGCATGTGTATAGCAAATATTAGTTAATAATAGAAAGGAGTGTATTTAGAAATACATATTTCTATGAAGTTAGCATTTTGTTTCTCCTGTAGAGTATACACATGTTATAGATTAAATTATAGTGAAATAGGATGGAAAAAGTACAAGGCCGGTTACACCAGTTGTAACTGATCTATAGATGAAGACTGAAGGGCAGAGACTCGTGTTCAGGACTCAGTCTCCCTCCACCCTACCTCCAACCATATTCTCAATACTCTAGGCCCAGTGGGGTAATGGGGATGGCTGGCAGGAATTGGTCATCCGAGAAAAGTGAAAGGAAAATTGTGCC
Organism: Varecia variegata; assembly: GCA_028533085.1. Lineage (NCBI taxonomy): Eukaryota > Metazoa > Chordata > Mammalia > Primates > Lemuridae > Varecia > Varecia variegata. Next base: position 121,352,221 of record CM052440.1, read on the forward strand.
TTGCTGAGATGAGGAAGATTGAGGAAGACGGTCTCCTCACCAAGTCTAAATTTCAAAGTTTGTCTGGGCCCACCTTGCTCTCTTTTGGTATTTTAAAACTTTGTTTATTAATGTACTTTCTCCTCTCCCAGACAAAAAGCATGATTTTACTGCATTAAGGCTGTGAAAATCTTTATAATTGATGACTTTCTGTAGACATGCTCCTCTTTAAAGTGACCTATGATAAAAAAAAAAAAGAAAAACAAAAATCTTTTTTCTACTAGTTTTCTGTCACTCAAAACTCACATTCCTACAGAGAAGCTGACCATAGCTCAACTTTAGAAAAGCAATCTGATTAGGCTACGTGGTATTATAGTTGAAATGACTTATAGTATCCTATTTAATTCTTCCAAGTGGTAACATTCTTGTTAACCCACTGAACCAATAATTATATGTAATCAGAGCTCCCCAGACATTAGCACTGCATCAGATAAGGGATCATATTAACAGTAGTGGACCTACTGTCCAGCTCCTCCGACTCTTCGTGTTCATGTGTCTTCTCATCCTCTTCAAAATTTCACTCCATGATTTCTAAAGTCTAGAGGAATGTCTTATACGTGCCTGGGTACAAGTTAGCCAGTTACAGCCTACAGTGCATCCACCACAGTCCTTCTGTCTGACTACGGCCACATTCATTTATATGCTGCCTACAAACCCACTCACTGTGACCGCTGTTCATGATGCCCTTTGTGACACTGTTGGCACCCAAACAAAAAGCACTATGTACTGATGATCCCTGAGAATATTAGAAATACTCCAGAGGCACAGTCATTGGGGTCTTCCTTTATTTAAAACCATGGCATATTTTATCCAGTAGTGGGGAGAATATTTCCTTTTCTCACCCTGGATCACACATTGACACGAAAGTAACCCCATACACCAGTGTTTCATGGAGTCTCAGAAAAATACCTCGTTAAGCTTGTTCCTTTAAGAACTCTTTATGTAGGACTCAAATACAAATCACTGGAGATGGGTCACATGAAGCAACGGACGCTTAACCTTTGAGTCTATTTACTCCTTTACCCACTCCTCTATTCAGGCTCTCAATTTCACACAGCTCAGCTCATAAAAGTAGTTGCCTGGGCCTTTTCCCCACCACACCATTGGACTTTCAAGCCTAGAGCTGTCTGGCATGTAGTAAGGGTTCCATGAATCTTTGTAGAGTTGATAAGTGGGTCAATGGGAAAGAAATGAATATAGTATCATGAGTCCCGGTAGTAGACATAGTTTAGGCTGTAGCTGTAGTCACAGCTTTAAGTCAAATTTTCAGCAGAATATGGGATAAGTATAGAAGCCTTTCTGGGATTCCTATTAATAAAATCCACTCAGCCTCTCTGCCTGCACACACGTTCACAGACACCCATACACACACACAGAATACTGCAAAGAAGAAAAAGGAAGTTTTTGGTAGTCCTGGCCTCCACCTCTTCTTTTGGGAAGCGTTCCCCTTGGTGAATACTCTTATTGCCAGTGTTCATGCCAGGTCAGGTAATTATTGGTCACTGGCCTACATGATGAACCAGGAGAAGAGAATCTGTCAGATGCTGAGGAATTGGGGGTCACAGGCAAAAAGGAAGGAAATTGCAGGCTGATAATCAAAGCACTGAAGGGAGTTGATCAGACCTGTAGTCAGCTATGGGTAATAAATGAAACAACTTTTTGATTATTAAATATTTTATGATAGTTTTCTGAGTCTCTGGGAGGTTACAAAATTTGCTCAAAGTCACATATCTAGCCGTAGTCTGTCCAAATTGAGAAACTAGTGCAATTTCTTCTACCAAGCAACCACAAGGCTGGCAAACATATCAGAAAGTCTGATCCACAACGAAGCTGACAACTTTGCAAGATCTGAATAAATATGATCTGATGTACAAGGCAGGTGGCCAGGTAATGGAAAAAAAAAAAAAAAAGAAAGCAAGCGTGAGTATCCAGGAGGCTTCCTTGCCTTGGTTTTTATGTAAAAGAAACCAGTTGGAGCTGGGTCAGGCCATTGGAAGGAGCTGTTTAGCATAGGTATGCATTGGTAAGAATAAGGAGAGAAAAGAGAAGAAGGCTACATTTTATGTTATCAGGCCTATTTACCAAGAAGGAAATTGACACTGCAAGAAGTTTAATAAATGGCCTGCTTACAGCTGACCTTTGCCCCTAGTTCCGGCTGATTTCCACGCTGGTTTTGATAGGCAAGTCCTGACACTAACCTGGAGAGGGAGACCCAGCCTCTCCAAATTCAATCTTCCATCAAAATGACAAAATGCAATTTCTATTAGAGAGGTAAAAGGCTATTTTCATTGGTGCCAACTGTAGTTTCACGTGCTAGCATCCACTCTGTCCTTGTTCCTAATACCAGGAGGCACTGCTGTCACCTGGGGATGATGGTTTTGGAAACACCCAGACTCTGGAGACTCCCTGGGTCCCCAGGGTGATGGATCACAGAGATCTTAGTGATATTTTTATTTTGTTCTATATCTATTTTAAGCATATCTTTTTTATGCTATGGATGATCACAATTTATTTCTTGCTCTTATGTAAATGTGTGGACTTATTAACATCCAGTTCTATAAGCTACTTTTGTAAACTCTCTTCTTGTCCTCAATCTTTTTTCCTTTTACTTACAAGATTTTTAAAGTGGACTAAGGTATTGTCCATTTAAATGAGATGAGGTTTTAGTCTTACCCCAGAAACGCATCTAGTTAAAAAAAACTAAAGTTTTATTACCCGGAAGGCTGAAGTGGGAGGATCGCTTGAACCCAGGAGTTCAAGCCCTGCCTGGGCAACATAGCAAGATGTTGTCTCTATTAAAAAAAAAAAAAAAAAAATCAATGAATTTAAGTTTTAATTAATTTTAGTAAAATGTTTTTTATACTTTCTACCATTTTTATTCCTGAAAAAAACTCTAATATTTATTTAATAATCACTATGTGTTTGACACCTTTTATAAATTATTTTATTTGATCATCTCACCATCATTATAAAGCATTATTATTAATCTCATAGTGTAAGTAAATAGACTGAGGTTTAGAAAATTTAAGTGTCTTGCCCAAGATTACATAAATTAGAAGTGGCAGGGGTAGAAGGTGAATTTGAGTTAGTAAAATCTGTGCTCCTCTCCAGATAGAGAGTTTTTTAACTGTCCTTCTCCACCCCCATCTCCCAGTCATCATTCTCCATTTGTACAGATAGCATCATTTATTATGATACCATTCTGCAACATAGTACTTTAACATATTGCTCAGTTATAGTTTATATTAATAATATTCCTCTTACAGAGTACTGAAGTTCATCTGTGGGTTCTTAGAATGTTCATCTGAACTTCACTGTTTCTTTTCTCAGTTAACTCTTACGAATTCTCATCCCTTTCTGCTCAGTGCACATCATCTCCTCCACGTCCTCACTCCCACTGCAGGTTGAGTTTTCAATACGGAGATTTGGATATAATTTGTTAGATGACTTTAGCCAGACACATCTGTCAAAAATAGTTAGCCTGACTCCTGTGCCCTGGGTGGAGTTCTCAGACCAGGTATGTTTGCTTTGGGGGTCTTGGTTAGAATAGGGCAGAAGGCCAAAGCTTTCACCATAGTGGCTTCTGAAGTTATAGGCAAGAATCTATTACTTTATGACCTTGTTATCTGCTTACTGGACATAGATATCCTCTTACAAGTTTTTAAGTTGTATAGAATTTTTATTAGACCTAGAATTGGCTAAATAGCCAATTCTATCAATGATCTTCAGTGGACAATCAACGGACAATCTTTTCAATCTACTGATTGGTTGATTTAAGTAATAATAACTTTTTTTTCCAGAAAATTTTAGAAAATCAGAAGGGGGCAAAAATAATCTAATCTAGGAACAGAAGGATAAACATATGCACAATTAATCATTTTATCTTAATCATATTAAATGTGATAGCTCCAAACAAATATAATAGCTATCAATTAAAGACACTCTGTCTCTGTTTTCACCAAACAACCAAAATATTAACAGATGCCTGGGCCAACGAACCCTAGAGATTCTGATTTAGTTGTTCTGAAGTAGGGATTGGAGGGCCATGTAAAAAATAAAAACAACTCATAGGTGAAACAGTGCACAGATGCATATATAAATAAATATCTCTCCAGGATTGAGAAGTACTGGTATGCTGTGTACCAATTCCCAATAGATGCACTTTGCCTTTGCAGTATCTCTCAGGCAGAAGTGGTCCTCAGCTTAAGACAGTTAAGGCAATGATGCCACAGTGGGTGAAAAGCTCAAGGCTTTTATGGCAAAAATAAGTTTCCCATCTTTGCCTCTTCCCCTCCCCTGCATTGGTAGATTTCCAGGGCTGGGTTGGGAAAGGACACTTATCCATGGGAGCCCAGCGCTGAGGGCCTGGTTACTTACCATGTGAGCAGTGAAGCCAGATGCATAGAATAAAGTGCCTCATGGTCCCCTCTTAGAAAGAGCCAAAGGGAACATCCCACTCATCTTGTCTAGCTGGTGAGATAGCTGTTCTTTCCTAATTAGATAAGGCAAAGCTAGTTCCTGGAGTTCTTGCAGTTGCTAGAAGCACACCCACTCTTTCCCTCCAGACCCCTGGAGTTAGGTTTCTCACACTCTATTGAAGGGAATTGTGAAGTTGGTAAGAGAATGATGTAGAGTACTAATGTAGAATCATTGAATCCTCGTATCCTATTGCTAGAAATGACCACAAAGGTCTTTAAGTCAATGTCCCTTGTCTTACAGATGGGAGAGCCAGCCACTAGTAAGGTTAAATGATATATTCCAGGCTGCGAAAACTGTTAGTCATACTAGAATCATAGATGTTCGATTCCCTCAGTTGAATGTTTTCCATTTAGTTTGGAGCCAGCTACAATTTTAAGCTAAAAGAGATATTTTTAATACAGTAGAAGTGTGTAGAAGTATATATCATAGAAGCATAGAAATAGCATAACATATTTATCTTTGGAGATATTTTTGCATAAATTGTCTGTTCATATGACCTGCAGTAAGTTACCTAGTCCCTACAAGCCTCAGTTTCCACATCTATGATAGGGTTGGACTGGTTTTCTATAGTACCTTAACAGGTCTACCAGAATCTAAGACCATGATTCTTCAGTGCTATGGTAAGTCATTTCGAAATTATCAGGAAACAGCAGAGGTGGTAATGTTGGATATACGGACACAGACCTTGGGGAGGCAGAGGTGCTGGAAGCTGAATGAATCTGAGCCTTTAATGGCCTTTCTCATCTCTCAATTCTTATAGGACTTACTGCCCACGTCATCCATGAGGCATTTACGACTTGTCTTCCACCTGTTTACAAGTACACATATGCACATGTTTGCATACAGATAGATCTATTTTAAGTCCCCCCAAGGGTAGAAATTATGATTTACAGTTGTTGAATTCCCAGTGCCTGGTATATACGGAGTGTTTAGTAACACTCTGCTGACATTAAGAAGTTAGATCCCTCATTACTACTTTCTTAGTTAGTGAGGACATACATGGCAAACTTGTAGAATATCTGGCATAAATAGTTTCCTTACAACTTGGCTATATTCCCATTAGTACTAGATGCCTCTCTTTAGGTTTCCTTCTTATTACAAGGGATAAGAAAGTGAGCAAGACATGGGCCGAAATACAGAACCACATCTGCAGAATTAGTCAGCACTCTTAAGACCTCCTTTTTTTTTTTGAACAAAAGAGAATACACTTAGCTTTATTTAGGTAATATTCATCGTGTTTAGTGAAAATGCACATCATCTGAGCGAATAAAAAAAAATTTAGCCCAACACTAGGAATGTTGCATCGTGAGAACTTTTGTGGTCAGCCTTCCCCTTTCACCTCCCGAAGGGAACAGAGCAGGTGTGTGCTGGGAAAGTTTGGGTTGGATTCACACAAGACTATGGGACTTCACTTTTCTGAGCATCAGAATCTCCACCCTAAGATGGGAGTAATACTTCCTTCTCAGGGGATTCTTGTGAGGATTAAATGGGGTGGTCCATAGGATCCAGGATTGTGCCTGATCTATTAAAAAGACCCAATAAATCACCTGTGACTTTGCCAAGAAAAATGTATAAGACAACTGCACTACTTCTCCATTCTTTTATCCTTAAAATAATTGTTAAAAATCTTACTTTTCTGAAAATGTCCCCGATAAAGTGGAATTTATCTTTCACTATTAGGAAGTCAACTGCACACATATTCACATATGCACACACAGCTCTCCCAGTAAGTTAAGAAAATTTCAATATTTATGCATACATATGCTACATAGTTATATATAGGAATGTACATCTCATATAGTCATTTAGAATATAACTTCTTTGAAGACAACGCATTTTGTGCTAGTTTAATTGTGTTTAGTTCCTATGTATATGAAAATACTACATAAATACTATCGTGGTTGCATTTTGTTAGAATAAGAGTTTCATTCGCCAGTGACTCATCCCTGGAATGTTTCATATTCTAAGCATTTTTTCCTACCCAATCCTCATGTCTCTTCCATGCATTTGTCTTTATATTTGCATTGTCTTGTAATTTGGATATTTTTATTTGAGATTATTTGGCCTATGTCAGGTATTCTTCTCTGCGGTCCCCAGGGTCTTGTATCTTGTTTTTAACTTCTTCTTTTTCCTTGCTCTCTTTTTATCAGATGTCATCCATTGTGCCTCAGTATTTTACCCTTGGGTGTTTCAATTATGCATGAATGAGATCTGCCTCACAGTTGCACGTTTCCATTTTCAGTCTAAATAACTGCACACAAGAATGAAAGTCCCTGCATTTAACTTGAGGGGCTCTCAGCTGGTCACATGTTTCATTTGGGCTCACTGTGGTCCTCTCTCTTAGTAGCAATTTTGGAGTTGTGTTTAAATCAACTCTCCTCTGTGTTTACCCTGTTTTGGTATCGCTCAAGGTTTTGTGTTTTTTTTGTCTTTTTTTTTTAATTTTAATGTTTTGCGTCTAACTCTCTTCCAGCTAAGCTTCTATTTCCACCTTTGTATTAATATATCAGCTACTACTGTGGTTGCTTTGAGTTCCCATTCAAAAAACAACCAGATAATTAAGCAGCAGTTTCTCTAAAGGTCTTAAATCAATAAATAGTGTTTCAGCAGTACCAATACATCCTATATTCCTCTATTAATCCCTATGGTTTAAATTACTCAGAATTTCTCAGGATTTCAAATTGATATACCATGTTTTTGAGGAAGCAGGAAAGAAAGGAATGGAAATATCTTCATTAGCACTATAAGTATATGTGTCTAAAGCAGATTCGAAGAAGAGTAAAATGAGGATGATGGTTATGGTTGATTTTCTTTTGTGAAACATCAATCTTGCCATGAATGCAAGCCCTCAGCCCTCCCACTGGAACCTGCCTAGAACTTCCCATTCTTTATTACTTACTGCATTGTACTTTTTCAATTATATGTCTCTAGTACCCAACACAATACCTAACTCACAAAAGAAACAAAAATAAACAAATTAATAAATAAATGCAGGAATGAATGAATTTCAAGGATATTACAACTATGATAATAAAAAGAATTATTTCATTATGCATTTTAACTATGCAACATAAATAATAAATACGAGGTAGTCAATAAAAACAACTGACCTATAAAATTCCTAGTTTTGAACTAGAACAAATTTTGGTGGTCTTTTCCCCTGAGCATCATTCTGATATGTAATCTTCTGAATCATATGTACAAAATGGTTTTAAATATGTCTGTGCCATCTTTACATAAGAAGGCTTCTTCATTATTAATACAATTGGAGTAACATGCACAATTAGAGGAACACAACACAAAGTTAACTCCTTGCCTGAGTGAACAAAGTGAAATATGCCAACTCAAAGCCTTAGTAGGGTGTTTTCCAGCCCAGTTAATGGTGTAATTCTCCTCACTCTGCAGCCCGAGGCACTGGTCCATGCTGTGTAAACAATCCTTATAGCCAATCCACAGTGCATAGTCCAGGTTTTCCTACCAGTCTCGTTTAGATGAGCAACAGGCTGATGCCAGAGAATCGTGTGCATAGTTTCCTGATCTGTTCTAGCTCCATTTCATTAGAGGAGAACATCTCCTTTAATAACTTTGTGTCAAGCACTCCAGTAGTGCCATCTGGTAACAGATCGACCACCTGCACCATAAAGATAATAATCGCGTGTTCTCCATAGCATAGAAACACCTCTTTGCAACATCAGAGGGAGAGTGACTAGAATTTGGAAGCAGCAACATCAAGCAAGTTAAGCAAGAAAGCTGTATGTAGGTCAGTGTTTCCCAGGCATTGGAATTTCATAAGACAGAAAATTTCAAAACATTTTTTAAAAGAATGAGTAAAACTAATATAGAGCTGCAAACTTTTATTTGCAAAATGAGGCCATTAAAAATATGTATATATATATATACACACTTTGATATTAGTTTTCATCATAAAAGAAAGGACATGTTAATGCCAAAAAAAAAAAAAAGTAAGGGCATAATTTCAGCAGTTCTCCAAGTAGAAGTGTTATTTTGCTTTTTCACTAGCTTTGGCCTCTCTAGTTGATTGCTCAGTCCTGGCAACTGCCCCTGAAAGCCTCCTGTGTCATCTTTAGTGACAATCTCATGAGGTTTGTATGGCAGATTGTGCAGCTACTTCTGTTCAGTCTTGGGTGGAGCACAGTGGAGATGTTTAGATTCTTCTTTAAATAGCCAAATAAAAGTCTATGGCTTTACTTGAAATGAACATTCGAAACCCACTCAACCAATGCCAGGACACTCTCTTGCCCTGTTTAAATCCATAGACAGCAGCATCAAGAAAAACCCTAGGAAGCAGAAGTACATAAGAAAGCCAATGCAAGCCTACCAGCTGAATCCTTTCTCTTACAAGGTGTCATTGTCATTCACATTGGTCAATAATTACTCTTGAATATACATATTCAAGGATATCAAACAAATATTCATCTGTGGTGTGATTCGTGGTGCTTCTAATGGAACATGGATAAGTAGCAAAGTAAATAAAATTAACAAACCCATGGCTTTAGGAAAAACACCACCATCCCTCTAGGGAACTTTCCTTTCTTTTAAGAAACCATCAACCTGCTCAAAGAAAGACTGGATATAAGAGACATGATTATTAGTTAAGCCATCTTAATGAAATGTACAGACCTATGTGCTCTTAGATAATTCATGTGCAATTTTATTATCTCTCAAGGTTTAATTAAATATTTGCCTTTTGGCTAATCAACAGCAATTAATAAGACATGCTTATATTCATACAACTTCTAAGAAATGTTGACATGGATTCCTCTGGAATTTTAGTGGTCTTTGGCATGAAAGCAAGGGTCAGTAACAACATGAGAGTGTGGCAGGGCCACAATTGAGAACCCCTGCATTAGGGTTCTCCAGAGAAACAGAGTCCATAGAATGGGTGAATATGTGTAATATTATGATTTATAATAAAAAATATATATTTTAATCTTCATCCCTGGTTCCTGGCACAAAATTCCTAAAACCCTTGTGATTGCCTGAGCAATAATGGTGTTAGGAAAATCTTTTGTTCTAATATTTGGTCTTTGACCCTGGTTCCTGAGACAGAGTTCCTAATCCCTTGGAATTTCCTGGGAGACAAGAGTGTCTTTTGTTCTAATCAGGCAACTCTTGGTGGGCTCCTGGATGTGGGCTGGTCACCAGGAAAACCAAGCCATGATTAGAAGCTTGGAACTTGCAGCCCTACCCCACCTCCCACCCCCACCCTCTGGGAAGAAGGGAAGGGCTGGAGACTGAGTTAATGATTGTGCTTACATGATGAAGCCTCCATAAAAATCCCTGAACTTTAGAGTCCCTCTTTAGAGAGGGCTTGAGAGAGTTTTCTTCCAGGTTGCTGAACACGAGGAGGTTCCAGGAGGGTGGTGCACCCAGAGAGGGCGTGGAAGCTCTGCACGCTCCCCATATACCTTACCCTGTGCATCTCTTCAGTCTGGCTGTTCATCTATATCTTCTGTAATATCCTTTATCATACACTGGTAAACATAACGTTTTCCCCAAGTTCTGTGAGCCACTCTAGTAAATGCTCAAACCTGAGTGGGGGTCCTGGGAGCCCTCAGTTTATAGCCCGTTGGTGAGAAGCCCCAGAGACCTGGACATGTCATTGGTATCTGAAGTTTGAGGCAGTTTGGTGGGACTGAGGCCTTAGCTTGTGGGATTTGACTCTAACTCCAGGCGAATACTGTCAGAATTGATTGTGGGACAACCAGTTGGTGTCTACTGGAGAGTTGCTTTTTGGGGGGGAAACCCCACACATTTTGATGATGAGAAGTGTTATATTGGGAATATAGTGAGAGAAAGCAGGTTGTTTATCTTTTTGCCTATAGTGTGTATCATATATGTCTTCAACAGTCTGGATGGGGGTAATCTACTTTACTCAAAGTCTACTAATTTATAGATATCAAAGAGATATCTGCACCCCCATGTTTATCATAGCACTATTCACAATAACTAAGATATGGAATAAACCTAAATGTGCATCAACAGATGAATGGATAAAGGACATGTGGTATGTATACACAATGGAATATTCTTTAGCCGTAAAAAAGAATGAAATCCTGTCATTCATGGTAACATGGATGAGCCTGGAGGACATTATGTTAAGTGAAATATGCCAGGCACAGAAAGACATATACCACATGTTCTCACGCATATGTGGGAAATAAAAAACAATCTGAGCTCAGGTAAGTAGAGAGTAGAATTGTGGGTATTAGAGGCTGGGAAAGGTTGGAGGGGGCGGAGGTTGGTTAATGGGTGCAAAGTGACAGCAATGGGAAGAGTGAGTTCTGATGTTCTGCAGCACTGTAGAGTGAAAGTGGTAAACTATAATTTATTGAATATTTTCAAAGGCTAAAAAAGAAGATTTTGAATGTTCAGAAAACAAAAGAATTGATAAATGAAGTGATGGATATGCTAATTACCCTGAATTGGTCATCATGCATTGTATGCCTGTGTCAAACTATCACTCTGTATTCCATAAATATGTACCATTATTACATGTCAACTAAAAATAAAAGAAGAAAAAAGCACATCAAATACCACAAACCTAAAAAAATAAATAAATGAAACATCACATTGTATCCCATAAATATGTGTACTTATTATTTATTATTTGTCAATTAAAACTAAAATAAAAACTTTGCTAGCCATGGAATAAAAAAGGAGAAATAAATAAATAAACAAAATAAAAGTCTGTATTACCTTAAAAGTAGTCTACTGATTTAAACGTTAATCTTATTTTAAAAATACTTTCACAACAACATCTAGACTGGTGTTTGACTAAATATCTGGATACCGCAACCTGGTCAAGTCGACACATAAAATTAACCATCACAACTTCGGAAAGAAAAAAAAATGAGAATATTTATTTTAAAATAGAAGTCTTGAAACTGATGGATATTCCAAGAAAGTAAATATAATAAATACTTAATAGAGAAAGTCTCTTTTTAAAGTACCCACACTTCTCTGCACAGAACTAGGAGAAGGATTTGACTAGATTGGAAAGAAAAAGTAATAATGGGTAACTGATTTGGAATAATCTGTATCCTAAGAATCTTCTCTTGTGTTTTATATATGGATATGCACTCATGGTAGCTAAAACATTCACATGAAGTATACTTCAGTTGTCACCCAGTAAAACATAAAACTGCAAGGCAAAAGATGGGACACTTATTAAAAATATCAAGAATCAAGAGTGCCATTTGTTTCATAACTTGTCATAAAATAGATTATGACTTTTTGATCTCAGCTTGGTGCTACCATTTCATGCAAGCAAGATGACTTTTATAAAGCCTTGGTCTCTCTGAAAAATAAAAAATCAAGGGAGGAGGAGAATCATGAATGACAATGAATTACCAGCATACTTTGTACATTCGAAAAGTGGTAAATGCTGTGGGCATGTAAGAAGAAACATATAAGTAGAAGACTAACCCTCTGGTGGAAATTTATTTTGCTTTAGTTTAAACCATCTGATGCTTTATTAAAAATAACTTGGAGGAAAGAAATTCTTAAACTACAGTCCACAACAAACCATGGTTTTGGGGAAGAAGGAAAAGCCAGAATCCCATGCAGAATTTAAGCAGAGCAGCTCGGATATATAGACTTATCAGAATCTATTTGAAGAGATAATTTTGCTACTAAAGAAAGCTTAAAAATCACTGCTGATGCTATTTTTTCATTTAAAAACATTGAGATTGTTTCTCTGCCCATAAAATGGATGGATAAGTGATATTGAGACAGGGCTCTGGCTGTCCTATTAAGAGCATCTGCTCTGGGAAAATCAGTTGGAAGAAAGGCACTTCCTGTGCTTGGTAGCAGCCCATCAAGCTCAGACAGTCTCAGCCATTAAAGGTGACTTTGGGTGCCAAATTATGTCACCCTTTCCTTTGGGGATTGCAGCCCTGGCTGGGCACAAGCAAACAAGTGGAAACGATATGGATTTTAGCCCCATTACACTCCCCCTCCACTTGAAAGTCTTCGTGAAAGGTCTGAAACACACAATGGATCTTTGACTCTGTGCTGATGTACCCCAGGGGCCTGAATAAGGTGTTTAACATGACCATCTCTGCTTGGTAAATTAAATGTGGTAGCTTTCTCTCTTTGCTACTGGAGTTGATATCAAGTTCCATAATATTAATACTATCCTGACATATTGACTTCCTTAACAAAGAGAACTTTAACTCATGCAGGAACACACAGAAATGGATTGGGGAGTAAGCTATGTTCTATCTTACATGCTGCCCAGCCTTCCTAGAATCTGCACCTAAAACAGCCAAGGAGACAGATCATCTCAGATATAGGAGATGAGCTGTCAGAAGATTCATCTTTGCAGGGAGATGGGGCTGATTTTGTTTTTTTTTATATTCTTCCTTAAGTCCAGAAATTTGGGGAGGGTCATTTTCTCCTCCTCAGCCCCTCTACCCACTCCTCTCAAGATTAGAAAATTCCTCCTTGTCCCTGCTAGCAGGGGAAAAAAGCGGAGTAGAAAGGGTGGAGGCTGGGTCCCTAGAGAGGGCAGTTACTTGGAAGAATAGGAGAAAATGGATTTAAAAATCAAGGGACTGGGACCATGTAGGATTAGGTGGGTGAGGCTAGAAAAAATAAGACAATCCAGAAAAGATGGGCTCAGTGATGGCCACGGAAGGCTCTCTAACATCCCAGGAGTGAGGCTATGAGCCTGGGAAAGTCGGTGGGGGATAAGTTAACAAACTAAGAAAAACACTCCTGAGGTCTTTTTTCCCTTTGTCATTTGCATATATTGGTGTGGATTGAATGACAGCACTTGAGAAAGGAACTGATTACTCTTCATGAGTATGTGTGTGCATGTGTGCACAAGAAGTGGGAGGGAACATGTTGCTTTTCCTCTCTTCCATGTAAAGATACTCTGCTGTCTATACTTGTCCAGTGTGGAAGATGGTAAGGTAAATAAATAAATGCAAGGGAACAACTCACCAGCAAGACCTTATTTTCATTTCCAACTACATCTTCTGTGATAAGGAGAGCAGTATCTTAGTTTCAGACAATAAAGCTTCAGCACATTCTGAGGGAGGCTGACGAGTCATTCTATTCCAGAAAAATTGTTCTTGTAGGTCCAGATTTACTTGAGTTCTTTGAAATTTTAGAGCATGATAAAAGCTTTTGATCTGCACCAGATAAATAACGTTAGTGTTAATGCTCAGTTACATTGGGGCTGATTAATCACTTGGTGGGTTTTCTACATATCCTTTGCTTTCTCTCCTTTTCTGAGTTTTGGCCATTTTACTGCTCATTAGCAACTCCATGAGAAAAGAAAGAGGAAATAAAAGAAGATAAAACTTAAATCAATTATGTTGTATTATTTCTCTCTGATTTACTCTAATTTAGCTTGGGGGAAAGCTGAACATATTGGCTAAAAAGGCAGTTTGAGGCTTATTTGTGAATTTCAATGATGTATTTTGTATTTGATGAGGAGGTCACATATTACTCTTCTTGTTATGTGTTGGAGAGAAACCTGCTTTTGTAAGAGTTGGCGAGCTGTGTTTTTCTGCCTCTGCCTTTAGCCGGATAATCATTTTGTCTCCTTGGATCTCAGTTTCCTTCATTGTAATTTGAACTAGATGCTCTCCATTTGCCTAGAAAATTTCCCTGGTATTATTGAGCCACTGGTAGTTATGGAAATTCATTTGCAAATAAGGTTCCGTACACCTGTCCAGCCCCCTTGTGAACATTTGCCATCATTTTATAAGGACGCTGGTTGGAGGATAGGTGCAGTTTTTGGTCATGTAACAGAGCCAGAAATCTGGCTTTGTGCTTATTAATCCCTTTCTTCTTCACTAATCCCATTTTTTCCTACAGACCTCCAGCCAGTCTATGCTCATGCTCACGCTCTTTGGTTTATAAGTAATAATCAGGAGTGGCCTTTTCCTCCATCTTCACTGCTGCATGTGTGACCTTTATTGTGAATAACCCCCTTTTCCTCACAGTTCAGGGAGGACTATCAAATCCACCTCCCTTACCATCTCTAGATTTTAGGATATGCAAATGCTAACTCTTATTCTAACATAACTCAAATATTTATTCCAATATAACTCTGACTTCTATTGTAGCATAACTGAAACATCTACCTCTCTCAATGCCTTATTGTTATTGTTATTTTTTCCAATGGTCCTGTTGATAGGTGGAGTCTTTAAACAAAGAATGCAATTTTGATCTGTTTTCATTATTTTGTGGATATTAGCAAAGAAGCTATCTCAGAGCTTTTTGGGACTCATTTTGACTTTTTCCTAATTTCACTGATGGTATAATGTATGTTTTTTTCATACATAACCAGTGTTCATAACCAACTATATGAAGAATTGTTAAGACAAAGGAAACTTTCAGAGTAAACCCTTAGTGTAGTTAGCATATATACTCTTTTTTTTTTTGAGACAGAGTCTCACTCTGTTGCCCGGGCTAGAGTGAGTGCCGTGGCATCAGCCTAGCTCACAGCAACCTCAAACTCCTGGGCTTAAACGATCCTATTGCCTCAGCCTCCCGAGTAGCTGGGACTACAGGCATGTGCCACCATGCCCGGCTAATTTTTTCTATATATATTTTTAGTTGGCCAGATAATTTGTTTCTATTTTTTAGTAGAGACGGTGTCTCGCTCTTGCTCAGGCTGGTCTCGAACTCCTGACCTTGAGCGATCCACCCGCCTCAGCCTCCCAGAGTGCTAGGATTACAGGCGTGAGCCACCGCACCCGGCCAGCATATATACTCTTAAATACCAAAGATTTACTTGTTATATAATACTAACTAGAATGATTTTGTTGAAATATAAATTATATGCAACGTTGCTTAATTTCTCCCATAAAAAAAGTATTCACGATGGATAATGATCTTTATTCATCACCAAATATGATCACCATCTCATAAAGTTTTGCTATTTAATTATCAAACTTTTACTTCTTATATTTTAATAATTATTACAACATTTAACATGTCTGCACCTACTGCTAATGATATCTATCAGTGACTTTATTCCAGTCCTCTGAGGGTAAACTCTTCTTGTCATGCATCAAACTAGATCCTTTCTCTTTGCCATTTTTTCCCATTCTGTTTCACTTTTTTTACTATAAAACCTTTGTTTTCATTCTTTTCCTGAAAAGGTAATATTGAAGTTTCCAAAGCTTTCAGACACATATCTCATACATGTGTCTTGAGAAATAGATGCAATGAAGGAAGTTTGATATCTTTGTAATGATAATTTAATGGCTGTACTACTTGATGTTAGGAAATTCCTCAAAGTAAAATAGTCGGAATGAGATTACAATGTGTGCAGTCATTAAGAATATCTGATAGGCACAGTATGAATCATGTATTACAATGTGTTCTGACTTAAATTTAAAGCATTAGCTTAAACAATCCTCTACAGAGTAAATAAATCTTGACCTAGATTTTGATTATTATCTTTCATTCAATCCGAAGAAGACCTTCAAACTCACTTGCCTGAGGCACTCATAAGCTCTAGGTTTTTCATGCTCATGAAAGAAAGATAAGAGTTGCTCTTGAGAAGTGAGAAATCCTACAGTAAAAACTCAGAGTAGGGTTATCTCTTTTTATCCTTTAACCAAATCAATCACACCTTTGTAAAATCTTAATTTATTATCATCAATTTATTTGGCTCCTTAACCACAAGGCATGATAGTAAACTGATGGCCATGTGTTAGCATTAGTACAACCGAAGTGTGAGAGAGGGTGCTGTGGTCTAAATGTGTATCCCCAAAATTCATATTTGAAAATCCTAACCCACAAGGTGATGGTATTAGGAGGTGGGGCGTTTGGGAGGTGATTAGTTCATGAGGGCAATGCCCTCATGAATGGGATTAGGGCCCTTATAAAAGAGGCCTCGGAGACACCCTCATCCCTCCCACCAAGTGAGAACACAGCAAGAAGACGCTATCTATGA
Organism: Varecia variegata; assembly: GCA_028533085.1. Lineage (NCBI taxonomy): Eukaryota > Metazoa > Chordata > Mammalia > Primates > Lemuridae > Varecia > Varecia variegata. The sequence continues at coordinate 121,368,683 of CM052440.1, forward strand.
ACAAGAAAAGTGGGCCCTCACCGGGCAACAAATCTGCTGGAGCCTTGATCTTGGGCTTCCCATTCTCTAGTACTATAAGACAGAAATTCCTGTCCTTTGTAAGCCACCAGTTCATGGTACTTTGTTACAGCAGCCTAAAACAGAGGATATTGTTTAAGTGTATCCCATTAGGTAATTTTATTTTAGAAGTAATCATTTCTAACTGCTAAAGTAAAATTGCTATTTAAACTAATGGCCAAAAACCTGGAGGCAGAGATCACATAAAACCAGTAAGGGGTGAAGCCCCTACTACCTACCTACCAATACAGTAGGTTCCTTGGGGTTGAATCCATGGCTCTGGTGGAATCAAGGGGCAGTGGTGAGGGGGACATGGAAAGTCCTGCCTGATGTAGGAGCTGACCACAGCAAGGGTGGCAGTGAGACTTCGGCTGGCCTTGGTTTTACTGTATCTCCATCACTGCCACTCTCAAAATTCCTAGCAAATACTAAGTACATATATATGAAATATTTATTTTATGAATATTATTGAACATAGTGATGATAGCCTACTGGCTTAGATGTTGGCAAAGCAAAATTCTGTTTTCATTGACAGAGGAAGGTTTATATATTGATGGTATTTCTTCTTATTATATAGCACATTAACACTTCCTCCCTCGATGATTTTCATCCCATTCCTGTTTTTTAACTACAACCAGTATTCCAATTACTTCCAAATATATATCAAGTTCCAGATCTGTTTATTCAACTGCTCCCTTCACATTTTCACCTTGAATATCGAATTGACAGTTGAAATTTAACATGTCAAGATAGCACCCTGGATTTTCCCTCTCTCTGTTTCACCTGAATAACCTAATTTTCCCTCTCCTAGATTTCTCCATTTCAGCAAAGGGATCCCCATAGTACCAGTTGCTGAATCAAATTTTCTAGGATTTGGTGGACTAAATTTGGCGTTCAAAATTTTTCCTGATTCTTCTCCTTTCTTACCACGCTCTAGCTCTACTACCCTAACCCAAGCCGATCTCTTTACTACCAAGTCTCTCACCTAGACTAATGGACGTGCTGCCTGCTGAAAAGTTTCCCTGTCCACTCCTGTCTCCCTGTAGCACACCTTTCACAAGTAGCCAGGGACCTTTTAAACATGTCACAAACATCCTGTTACTGTCTCGTTTACATCTCTCCAATGACTTTCTAAAACACTTATAATAAAATCAGTATGCTATATAGTGGTATGTCATTTTGTGAATTTTGCAGACTTGAACCACAAAATTTCAACTTAATTTAAATAACCCTTATGTCTTTTCAAGTTGGGAAAATATACAGATTAAATGGCTGTGATACTCACCGGAGGAGCAGAGAGATATTGAAGTCGGCTGCTGCGTAGAGTTTCGTGGGGAGGCAGTATTGGGTAGAAACACCAGCTCGAATTCGGGTTTACAGCTTTTCAGATTCAAAGACAAATATTTACCAGTTCACCAAGAAGTAATCAGAAAGTAGAAACTGATTTACATTAACCAAAATTCTAAAACTAGTTTACACACCAGATTGCCAATTTCTGTTCAAATCTGTATTTGACGAGGCAACAAATTCTGACAACTTAACTCAGGATACAACTCTCTTTTTCAATTAGAAAGCAAATTGTAGGTCAGAAGATCCGCTGGGAAGCACAGAATTAGAAAGGAGTCAGAAGTTCTTAAAAGACATGTCTACTGAGCCTTGGCCACCTGTAGGATTGCATTATACTAGCAACATCTCTGTCTACACAGCTGGAATTAGCCTTTGGAATAAGCCCCCAGCATCTTCAGACACTGCTGGAGGGCCGTCTTCTTTACCCTCTGCCTTCTTCTCTTTTTAGCAGTCATGACATTATCTCTTCTAGGCAACTTATATTTCAGTGGAATCCATTATAGGAAAAATTTTCCAAAAATACATCTAGGTCTTCAGTCCACAAGTCCTCAGTCTCATGGGCCACACTTCTACAAGCGCTTTCATACAAGGTGCTATTTTTACAGAGGCTTGGTCTTGCCTATGATAGCTGATTTTTACAGCTCTCAGTTTCATTTAAAAGCCTCTCCTTCCCCTGCTTCTCAAACTCTCTTGTACCATGTCTGGTGCCTGTAAAGTCTATGAACTGACTATGTGCATGGTTTTTTTTTTTACTTTATTAAATAATCATCTGTTTAGCTAGTTTTGGCAGCACTAATATGGAAAACAATAAAAAATATTTTCATCCTAAATTTCATCAATATTTTAGGATAATAAGCTATTGGAAAATATCTGCAATTTTCAACATTTTCTCTCTGGAACAAAAAGTGATGATGGGGAAAATGGAAACATTGAAATAAACATTTTGGATGTAAAATTTCTTGAAAATATTTTAATCTCCTATCAGTGTGCTGTTGGAGCAGTGAAACGTGACACAGATGTGGTCTTCTGAAATCTATGTGTTTAACAACTTGCATGATGAGCTATATTTACTGAGGACGCTTACAATGGTAGTTTACTTAATCTTCAACAGTGCTGCTGTCTCCATTTCATCTCTCAATCTGAATGCTTGAAAAAAGGAGAAGTGATTTGGAGAATTTTTGAGGCTTATTATGTATTTTAAGTGAGACACCCATCTTTTTTTCTGTTAGGAAACTGGACGGAATCATCCACTGAGCAAGATTCCACTTATACAAAAATACGCCTTCTGTCTATGAATTTTGTGCAAAATTAAGTGCATAAAATAAGTCCATTTTATTTGCAGTAAGCTCTTACTCAGTTAAAACAGCCTAGTAGGATATGCTTCTGCACCTCTAAGGGTCTCTTCTTTCCACAAAACCTGTCACAGTTTCAAAAGCAATTGCTAGATGAACTATAAGACACTATTATGTTATTCTAGTTATTGGGATTGGCAAAGAGCCGAACTGAACAAAGAAGGAAGCACACAGGGACTTTCGGAAGGAGAAAGGGGAGCAGCAGTGATTCCAGTGGTGGGAGCCAGGCTGAACAGGGTGCTGAGACCACGCTGTTCTTTCTGGAGAGAGGAAGTATGTTAATGAAAGATACACTGATGAAGGGCAAATGCAAAGCTACGAGCACAAATTAAGAGAATCATTGATAAAATTTCACTGATATTCTGTTTTCTTTTATGGTTTCTTATGGTACTTGAAAAATTTTAATAAATCACATGGGCTCATAATTATTGCAGTAATTAATAGGGTCAGGATAAAGGTATCACCAAGAGAAACCAATGGCCATTAAACTGGTTCTCATAAGATGGTTCTTTCTGGGTGAGTCACTCCAGTCAAAGACCTGCTCCCCAGTTTTGCTGGTCCAGAAACTCTGCTGTATTGATCTCAGTCAATACTCAGCGGCGATTAACCTTAGTAAAGGCTTTAATCCAAAGAAAACAAATTCACATATGCTGATGCATAAACCAAATGCCAGGACATTAATTTACAGTAAGAATATAATTTCCAGGAGAACCTAAATATTCAAGTCATTTAATCAGAACACACCTTCCATCCATTTAGAAATCTCTACTTGGAGAAGAATATTATACTTGTGTGTTTGCTTGGTGAGCATATCAAAGGAAAAAAAGTTAATCAAAGGCAGTGTGATTTAGGAGAAAAGCTTTGGAGTCAGGTAGACTAAGTTTCTTTGTGGAATGCTCTTGGAAGTAACCATTTTACCCATGAAAGACTGATGGATTTTCATTTTATTTTCAAATAATAACTTTATTTAAATCTCCTAGAGGGGCATTCATAATTCTCCCATATCCTGGCTATAACTAATATTGTAAAATCAATATCTATTCCAATTATAATTCCAAAGTAAATTAACGAATATGTTATTGTGCATTCAGTTTTTTGTTGTCTTGGTTGGAGTTCAAAATTTTATGTTACTACATTGTTTTATAGCTGGTCTCATCTTTCACCCCTGTATTCTAGAATTTATGTGTATCAAGGAAGCCATTCTGTTCCCCTCGGTACCCTGACACACCTCTATTCATTTTTCAAGGCTCCAAATCACATGACAAGCATTATTCCCTCTGCGAAGTCTTTTGTGATGTCCAAACTTCCAACCAGTACTGAGAAAGTTGGAGGATGTCTCCTTGGGGCACCATTTGCAATGTCATCTTTGCAGCACTTGTCACATGGTACTGTGGCCATGGGACTGGGAAGATCCAGGGAGGATCATTAGCCACAATGGTCTGTGCCATGCCAGGTCTCATTGAACTAACTGGTTATGCAAACTGGCTGGAGGCGGGTAACTAATGGGATGTGAATGCCTGGAAGGCCTGAGATCAGTGACATGGGAGCAAGAACCAGATCTGAGTAGTGAGTGTCAGACCTTAAATGAGAAATTAGGAGCAAAGAGAATTAGAACAAATTGGGGAACAAGTGGGAGACAGGCTGCGGTGGGTGGTCTAGCACTTAGGCCATTAAGAAAACAAGGACATCAGTCTAGTTGTCTCTATTGCTGGTGCAGATGGGTCACAGAGCTTAAAAGCAAAGACATAGTTGTCTCTTTTAAATGTCTGTCTTCACTTCCAGGCTGTGAGTTCACTGAGGATGTAGCTTATCTTTATATTCCCACTCTATCAGAGTACATATCTTGTTGAAATAATGGATAAGTGGATGGATTTAGACTTTCTTTTATTTTATTATTTCAGCTTATTATGGGGTACAAAAGTTTAGGTTATGTATATTGCCCATGCCCCCCCACCCCCTCGAGTCAGAGCTTCAAGCGTGTCCATTCCCCAGACAGTGCACATTGCACTCATTATGTAGGTATACACCCATCCCCTCCCGCCACCCCCCACATCTGCCCGACACTCAATTGGTGTTATTCCCAAATGTGCACTTAGGTGATGATCAGGGAAACCAATTTGCTGGTGAATACATGTGGTGCTTATTTTTCCATTCTTGGGACACTTCATTTAGCTATAAGAAATAACGGTGATATAGAATCTCTTATGTTCTCCTGGAAAGAGTTGGAACCCATTCTACTAAGTGAAGGATTTAGACTTTCAAATTCAATTCTTAGGACTGCTACTACCTATTTTTTCCCTGTTCTACCTAATTCAGTTTTTACTTGTATCTTCAGTAGGCAAATGGCTTTTTTGTTTTACCTTAGAATACCTAGTGCAGTGCACTGTTTCTGTAAGATCGATAAATATTGACTAGACTTCTCCACCTGATTTATTATACAACTGGAAAATATTTGAACCTCAAAAATATTTTATATTTTCAGCTAGGTCAAAACATGCCATCATTTGACACTGTAAAAATAAAATATTTGGGCCTCGTTTTTTAAACTAATTTTATCAAATCTGTATATAACAATAGAAAAATAAATGTAATTGTTACATAGGCTCTTTAATGCAAATTCTTAATTGAATCTTAGTTTCAACTATTACTTTAGAAAATGTATAATATTCTAAAATATTTAGTATAACTGATAATATCTATAATTAACACCTACTAACTTGTTTTAAAATGAAATTTTATCTGATTTATATCACCTAATACTTTCTAAATTATTGCATAAATTAGTATTCCTTGGTTGTAAGTAATAAAAATCAACTCTGGCTAGTTTTAGAAACATTTATTTATTGGATTGATATCAGGGGCTCACAAAATTGTTGTGACACTGAAGAACCAGACTTGAGAAAGGGAGATATCATGACAGATCCAGGGGCTAGAAAATTAGAACTACAATAATTATCTCACGGTTGGATACAGCTGTGGAAGTGATGAGACGCGAATTCATATCAGCCTCCAAAATCCAAAGATAGGCAAATAATCATTTGGGCTGGATACGCAAATTTCAACAAATTGTGCTTCACTTTGGAGTATACATCCATTAAACACCCCACACCCCCCAAAAAAACCTGTCACTTAGGTGAAATACTCGTAATTATTTTAGGAGTATTTTCATAAGATTTTCAAAGAATTTTCATAAGATTTTATAAGATTTTCATAACATTTATATTTTTTCTTTTGGCTTTGGGGGTGCCTGCTATTTCTTGCTCTCCAGGTCCGTTAGAACACCTATGAATGCAGTGATCCAGTATGACATTCCACGAAATAGTAAGATAACTAAGGTCTCTGTGGATTAAAGTGCAGCAAAGAGCCAGAGTTGACAGATTACTGAGTTGGGATATAAAAGTGCATTGCTGTCCCTGCTAGGTAAAAGCAAATTGCTTCTATTTTTTTCTATTTATCAAAATGTGTGAGTGGGGGGAGTATATGCTGCGTACCAGGTTGCTCCAGCAAAAAGATTGTATTAGGAATAGCAATACAATTAAAGGTTTTTCTTCAAAACACATCTATTTGTCTAGCTAACTCAGAGATTAAATGCAAGGAATATGCAAGGAATTATCATCCCTCCATTTTTCAAGTCTGAAATTCCTCCTGGAACTTATTTTTTGATTGACTATTTTGGTAGGGAAGTGTAGGGTTAGATTGCAGCTGTCCTGTGGTAGCTTTGTGTTTATCTCCAGGGATGCCTGGAGCCATGGTGGTTCTCTCTTTTGGACAAGATAGGAATCAAATGTACTAGCTAATGATATGTATTATAATACGTTGTTTAGAGTCTGAAGCTTCCCTGAAATGCACTCTCCACTAGCTTGTCTACATTGTTTATTAAATAAAAATACAAATTGGTAACCTGCACCTGTATTACCTGGCTACATAACCTGGTTTTGGCTATGTGACCAGTGGAGTGTAAAAGGTCCCCTGGCAAACTTTTGTTCTGAAGATGAAGTGCATCCTGTGCAACTGGGAGGACCAAAGAAGTTGTACCTGGGTGTTCAGGACCAACCTGAAGCTGCTTTATTGTCCCTGATTCTGTGTATCCTTTGCCCACAGGAAATCTTTTGTGAGTGAGCCTTACTAGAGTCTAGTTAATCCTTTCAATTACCTGAGCCAGAGCTTCCTTGACCCTCTCATACCACCATAACCTTTATTCGACAGGTAAGGTGGCCATTAAAACATTCTGCCATTTTTCTGCATACACACACACACAAACATATTCCTCTGAATACATATATTCAGAGGAATAATCATAGTATGGACTCAGGTTCTACTAGGTCTATTTCAGAATTTTAAAGAAACAATCCATTCACTTGAAATCTATTGGTGAAGGTGTTCTGTGTCCCTAGAAATTAGTATTAGCTCAGAGTTAGTGTCTACTGTCTAACAATCAAAAAGTTTTGGTATACTCCTTTTCTCAGGGCAGTTACCTGAGTAGAGAGAAGACAATTATCTAAATCTGAGGAAGGATGGGAGTACTTAGTTGAAGGGTTCTGCTTAGGGAAGCCCATGAAATGTCAAAACAGGAAGGATAAAGAAAGTAATTTAAAAATGCCTGTGCTAAGGGGAAAAAACCTGTCTGGGACAGTCATTGTGACCATTCATGGATATCTGGTTTTTCTTTCAGACACATGGTGAGATCACACATACCTGCTTTCTCAGGGTTGAGCATAGCCATGTCAGTTGTTGGAATCACTGGATATCATTCTGCATGAAGCCTTCTGAGCTAATGTGCAACTTACTCTCATGAGCTTCTCTCTGCCACAGAGCAGCCATGCTCCAGGTAGCAGAGGTTCTGATTCTGCTGTGACGACGGTACAGAGCAAAACCTAAGGCTGACTTGTCATGGTTACATATTGTAACCAAGAAATAAACTTTGTTGTTTTAGGCCACTGAGATTTGTGATTGTCACTGTGGACGCATATTTTCTTATTAGACCACATACAAAGGAAGGAAAATAAAATTGGTACTAGACCTCTCATCTTGAACACTGGATACTAAAAAAAAGTGAAACAATACCTTCTAAATTCTGATGGAAATGATTATTAACCTAGAATGTGCAACTCTGCTGAATCATCATAGGTAAAATAAAGACATCTTTATACATGAAAGAATTCAAAAATTTTCCTCGTTTTCTTTCTTTAGATGTTACTTGGGGATGTGTTCAGTGAAACACATGGGTCAAACAAGAATGACTGACAATACTTTTCACATTGGAATTGATGATTGAGAGATATCAAAAACACTTTGAGAACAATGATGGGGAGTAGTAAAGATGTACTGTCTTCCACTAGAGAATAATCATTTGCTTCTTTGGGGAGCTGCCATAACCTAAAAACCTTTCTCCAGAGGGGGAAAAAAAAAAAAAAAAAGGACAGGATGTGGGGAGAGTCTCTGAAAGTCACTTTGAGTGTTTCGCAGATGGCAACTCAAAACTGAATTATCTTTCTGGAGACAGGATTGGGAAAGGTATTTGTGTGTGTCCGGACTGCAACAGGGGCTGAGGAAGAGGAAAATGAACGACTTAGCCAGGTGGATAAGTGGTTTTACGTTTGGGAGGCCATGAATGCCAACCTCAGCGTGTTACCATCAACCCGTGCACAAAAGAAAAATGCTGCAAAATACTGAGAATGCAGTGCTATGAAGGAAATGATTCAGGCGGCAAATTCGAGACCCTTGGATTATGAGAGCTAATGTCTGAAAGCGTCTAACTTCTGAAAGCAGCCCTGCCTGAAAAGTCTGCGGTGCCGAGTCGGGAGAACCCGGCAGTCAGTAAGCTCCACCCCCAAGCTCCACCCCCAGGCCGGAGTCTAGGAGCTGGCCCAATCCCGAGCCCCTGTTTAAGCTAACTCCGCCCCCGACCGGCCCCCCTCGCTCCTCTGTTTCCCTGGAGACGGTCTCCGCGTCCCTTCTCTTAGCGCCGGCGGCTCTAGGCCTCTAAAGGGCCACAGGAGGAGCGGGCGGCGCCTGCGCTCAGCACCTGCCGCCGGTGGGGGACTCACTGCGGCGGGACAGAAAACTGGAGCTGTCTCCAGGGCCAGTCCACCGAGGTTTGTGAAGGCACGGGCAGGGCTGGCGACTGGATTTTCTCAGCTCCTTGGAGAGGCGGCTGTTCTTCCAGGCAGCCCCTTCCCTGACCCTGACAGACCTTACCCCGTCAGTCTTTTTCAGGCTTCCTGAGTCCAGGCCCTTGGCATTGACCTCAAGAAACGAATTGAAAGAGGAATAGGGACAGGAACTCTTCTCGCTCCCCAGTTCACCTACTCCTCTAAGGGCAGTGGAAAAACAGTCGTAGGAATAAGTCAGTTGGCCCTGTTTATTTAGAACTAGGTGGAAACAGAGGACAGACGCTTTTGATGTGGGTAAAGATAACTGGCTCCATCTCATAAATTTGAAAGAACAAACAAATGGTTATCCCTAATGTCATATTTGTATTGAAATATATCAATACGTATACATATTTCACACGTTTTGGCATTTCATTGAATTAGTGATTAGTTTCTCATAGGATCCAATACACGTTGGGATTTTTTAAAAATTCATCTAAACTTAGATGGTGGGTACTTAGTTGTATAAATGAATCTTATTTCCTGATTTGGGGTGGGGAGAGGAGTTAGTCTAGTGAGTGATTTGAAACTTGGTTTCTTCTCTCCTTTGCTGTTTCTTGGCTTCCTGATTTTCAGGCTGAAGTCTGTAAGGCTGGAGAGACCGTCAGCAGTAACCTGCAAAAGTAAGTCCAGTGCAGTGTGGCTTGCCTTCAGACACTTTTCCTGCTTTACGTTTTGATTTAAGCATCCAATAAATGTCACTTAGTAGAAAATATGTACTTTCTACTTACTTTATTTAACAACCTATCTAATTACCCACCACCAGGTGCTAGAAGTGTCCGAAATTATTGGACACTAGAAGTGAATTACTTTTTTTACTTTTTTAAAAAGCATAAGTAGTGATATTTCTTCTGTAATTTTCTTTTAAACTTTCATAGTAAAAGAGCTTGTGGTGATGATATGAAAAGTTTTAATTTTTACGAATGATTTTTAGTAAAATCATATTTATTTTGAACTCTCTTGATGACCTATAATAAATTTTCTTACTGTGATTTATTAGCTTTATTTCTCTCATCTCAGTTTTTACCCCAAGGTGACTGAACTCTGGAAACACTGGTCAGCCTCAAACATAGTCACTTCCCAAGTAGCCTCTGTCTACACAGTGGTAGGCCTCCCCTCCTTTGTGTTTCCTGATGAAGGCATCTCTGGGGATAGAGGGCAGGAGGGTTACTCTTTGAAGAATTTTACTTGGGGGCCAGAAACTTAAACTCACACCATGGGACACAGTCAGCCTGACCCAGCACTCTCAAACCTTTCATCCTGTGTTTCTCCATTCTCATTTGTCTTTGCATGTGGGGGCCAAACTTAGAGACTGTAACTGTGATACAAGAGCCAACCAGCAGATCAAAGAATGCACCAAATCTCTTCTGAATACCAACAGTGGAATGGCTTCAGGCGGCATTTTGATCTTTGTCTCAGCACCTGTGGTGCCACATGTAGCACTGCCCACTTGCTCCCACTGGGGGAGGTGCCTCTGGGTCCTCCTAACAGGCTGCTTCAGCTTGGGCTCCCGCGGCTAAGCTCCTTTTGGTATCAGTCAAAGAGGTACCTCATTCTCCTTCTCCCTTACTCACCTGAACCTGAGCAGTTTCCCTTCCTGTAGCCATGTCTGTATTATGTGTTTTCCTCTGTGGTGTTGAGCTAGGAGAACCCTGATGAAGTGCCATAACTAATGATGACGTGTTTCATTTTCATTCACCCCATAGCACTAGTTGCATTCCTCATTGTTGAGTCTAGATTGGAGCTCACCTAGGAGCTTTGAACACTGCCTGGCCAACACGAGGAAAATGATGCAACTCATGTTAACAAAGAGCAAAAGGCTTTCTTTGCTTTACAGATATAATTTAAGCTTGAAATGCTAGGTCCCTAAACATGCTAGCATTTTTTCCACTTATTTTCCCCTTGGCTGCATACTAGAGTACAGCTACTTCCTTCTTCAGAAAATTCACCAGAAATAAGACTGAATTTATAAGGCATAAAAGACATGGTGATTACTTAGATAAGAAAATAATTTGATTTAGGATCCCCTTAAATGTTTGGTGTATTTCAAATATTCTGTGTGTCCTAAAATTCAGATCACACATTATCTGTTATATAAAATAAAATGTCCTGTATGGCCATGTATTGATTGTGAGAAACAAAATGCCTTTTCTCAACAGGCATAGGCAAGGTGGGATGTGGGGTTTAGAAGCAAGGAGAGAAGCCCACTCAGCTTCCACCCTAACTCTGAGCTTAAACTTTCCAACAGCGATTGGTTGAGGGATATTTTTTTCCAACTCCAGTTAATAACTTTTTTCCACTTTATCATACAGCTCTGACCACCCCCCATTCAGAGTTCATGCCTTGAGGCTTGCCAGCAGGGCTTGCAATACTTACACTAAACTAAATTTAAGAGTAAAGGTGTTCCTGCTGCTAATGTTCTCAGATCAGAGGAAAGCAAAATGAAGGAACTGGCGGCTGAAACTTTAATGGTAGGAAACGTTGACTGAGAATTTGAAAAAAAAAAAAAAGATTGCAGTTGATCTGTATAACAAAGAAGACAGTATTCCTTTCCACATATAGCATTCATTTGCATTGCATTGCATTAGATGCTTATATTTTCTAACACAAATCATCTAATTCAAGTAAACATCAAAAGGGATAAATTTTATATAACATACTCATAGGCCAACTTTTGTGGGGGGTTAAATGCACCTTGATGGGAGATATATTGGCTGGATCAGCGCTTCTGGGGTCTGGTCTGTCTACGAGTAGCTGGGTCTTCCTAGTATTTGGGGAAATTGCAAGCACTGTTTCTCATTTTGAAGCTCCTTGGTGAACCCTTCAAAGAACCCTGCAATTATGCAGACATCACCCTGGCCTCAATGCCCAATGCATAATGCCTTGGTAAGCAAAATGGGGCTCTTTGAATAGAGTCTTGACTCATAGAGCATGGAATGCCCCAACTGAAGGGGAAGCATAGTCATTGTTTCCTTCTCTCCCTCTTGGAATCCACTAGGGCTAGACAGGTCAGGGTTAAGAACTGAGATGGCCCAGATGTTTACTGTAAGACTCAGGAACACAGTCTTCGTAGCTTCTCTGAAGTAAGCTCATGTGACGGGGGTTTGGGGAGCCTTTAGTGTCCCTTCAAAACTGTACATGTGGTTTAACTCTGGATTGGTCATGACTTCTTGCCGTATGTTCTGCATGATGTTGCCATTTTGTAAGTTCTGGTTATCCAAATAACTCAACTAATTAATATAACAGCTAGTAAGAAAAATAGATTTTTTAAAATTGAGCAATAATTAAGTCATTTTGAAGTTACACAGTGTAATATAATATGTTTCTAATGTTTGTTCTATAGGAAAAGACTAACATTTCCTGTTTAGACTGTGCACTTTAAGCTATCACTGTATAAAAATAAGTGGGCATTATGTTTCATAGATCATGTCACACCTTAATAAACTAGGTAATAAATATTAGAATTTATTATATCTAAACATTGCTTTGCATTAAAATTCTCTTTAATTATGTAAAAAATTACTTTTAAGCCAGGTTAATTATTTTTTTTTTAGAAACACAAGACTGCCCATTTTTACTGAATTTCAAAAGATTTTCCCTCATCTTAGTGCTTTCTCATCTTCAGCCCCACCATGTAGCACTAGAGGAATATCGTGTCTCAGCCATTTCCAGGTGGCTCTATCTCAGGTCTGACTACATCTTCCCACCTCCACTTCTACCTAAATCACTACACTCTCTCACTCAAATTTCACAGGAGCTGGTCTAGCTGACCTCTTTGGTATCTGCTCTCCCTCCCCATACAATCTAATCTCAAAAGGGAAGTCAGAGTGATCCTTTCAAGGTGAAAGTCAGATTGTGTCACCTGTATGCTCTAAATCCTCCAGTGGCTTCTTACCTCAATCACAGTAAAGTCCAGTTTTTACAGTAACCTTCAAGACCCTACACCAGTGGGACACCACCAAAATTCTCTTTAACTTCCCTGACCTCACCTGCTTCTGCTCTTATTTAGTCCTTTGCTATTGGTGAGTATTTGGATAGTCTTTAGTTCCCTGCTTTATTTTTCATTGTGAAATCTTATCATTATCTGATGATCTATATATTTTGCTTATTTGTATATTGTCTTGCTCCATATTTATGCCTACAATGTAAAGTCTGTGAAGTTAGATATTTTTTTCTTTTTGTTCACTGTTGTATCTTCAGCACGTAGAACAGTGACTGGCACCAAGTAGTAGCTCAATAAATTTCTGTTCAATATATTCAAGGCCCAGATTGATTGTGATTTGCTCTAGGTCACAGAGGTAATAAATGCTGGTGATAAGTGATTTAAAACCCAAAATAAGCCTTCCAGTTGTTTGGTGAGGCTAAGGGTAGAGGTCAAAGCTGGTGGACATGGTAGGGGTGAGATCAGGAGCCTCTGGCCTTTTGGATGCCTCTATATTTAATAGAAGCATGGATTATTTTACATCTGAGAGCCCTTGCAACATGTGACAATTTTTCTATTCTAAGTCCATAGGCATCATGTCTACACTTCTTCCTCTTTGGGGTAAGGTTTAGATAACTTGATTTTATAGACCTGCCTTCCTTATTGCTCACCACTTGGCATATTGGATTTTCCAAAAAGGGCTATTGACAGTGTCTCCTATACTATATTCTCTTCTTATAATGTGACTTTGATAGTCTCCCTTAAATAGGTAGTTCCATGTTCATTTGCCTTGAAACTGGGCAGGCTTGTTATCATAGCAGAAGTGATGCTCTGTGACTTCCAAGGCTAGACCCTAAATGGGGATTCAGCTTCTACCTGGCTTTTCTTTGGGATACTTGCCTTTAGAGCCCTGAGCTGCTACATCAGAAGTCTGAGGTTGCCATGCTGTGAGGAAGCCCAAGCCACATGAGGAGACCTCATGTATGTGTTCTGGTAGACAGCCCCCGTTGAGTCCCAGCTAACAGTTTGCATCAACCACCATATATATGAGTGAAAACACTTACAAAAGATTCCTGTGGCCCCACCATTGGGTTATCCCAGCTTCTGAGTCTTCCCAGCATGGGCCCGAGTCATCATGGAGTGGAGAAAAGCTATCCTATTATATCTTCTCCTAATTCCTGACCCATGTAAAGTGTGAAAAAGAAAGTTGTTTAAAACAACTTTTTTAAACCAATACGTTTTGAAGTGATTCATTATACTCTTACAGCTATGTGTTTTCTCAGGAGAGCTGTCTCCATTTTGAGAATTATTCTTAGCGTCTATCACTTCTAAAAGAAAGCCTTTGTGAGCGATAAGGCTTTTAGAAAACAGCGAAGTATGGGCAATTTTCAATCATTGATTGTAACAGGAAAGCAAAGCATAAACATTTGAAATCCATAACTATCCTAAAAATCTTCATCCTTTAATTTCAATCATGTCCCTTAACAAAACTCTTACCAAACCTGATGATTATCTGAATCATCAATGCATTTATCAGGTTTTCTCTTATCCACTTTGTGGTGGAGATGCAGGCAAGAAATAAATTGCCCAAAAGGCAGACAATAAAAGAAAATAATGAGAGAGGCAGCCCGCAGACTCCCCTCACTGTACATCATTCCTGAATAAGAAAACCGTAGCTCTACATACAGAGGCATTCTCAGCAAAGACGACAGACTGTGGATCTCTAATAATGTCTTAAAGGGTCCTTTGAAAGATTGCTTCTTTCAACCATCATTTCTGCTTATTTTTTTCTAGTCCAAGATGGCCACCCTGCCGCCACTGCCCATGACACGCCCAAAGCTTATGGCCTTAGCCAGACAGAAGCTGCCATGCTACCCTCTGGCAATTCCAAGGTACGTGCCCAGGTTTTCACGTCTTTCCCTACAGAATGAATTTCCTACAGTATTCGAAAGGTCAATAGCATATCTCAGAAAATAAAATTGTTTAAAGATAAGAGAAAAATACATTGTTATATTCAGAATATTCAAATTTGCTGTCTCAAAGGATTGATGACCCCATTCAAATACTACAAATATATTTATTTATCAAGCGAGTGTTCCTTTGATTGTTTTATTTCCTATTGCAATCATATCATGGCACCTGTAGAGTTTTGGAGATAAGATTCATGTGAAAAATGTATGAACAGAATAGAAAGAAGCTGCTTTAGGGATGAAAGATGTATTGCTTTCAATCCACAAGGTCCTGAGTGCTGACTTCTGTTTTGGAGAAAGGAGGGTGCAGCCTTGATTCTAGGGTCGAGTGACAGGCACGAATTAGCTCATGAAATGATGCTGGCCTGAAAATGCATCATCAAACCACTGCTGCCCATGAATGGCTGCTGATACTGGAGTTGTTGCTGGGAAGATGCAGGACAGAAAACTCAATGCTTTTTATCATAATTATGAATATTAACTGCGATTACCCTACTTTGAAATTTCCATTTGTAATTTTTTTAGACTTTTAGTAATACGTATAGTATTTATCAACATAAACAATTTGTATATGTAGGTTTGATTATTTTCTTCCTATGCATGCTTTTCAATTCCTGCAAGGCATAATGATCAAAGTATTATGAGACTTCTTTGTTCTGAACTTCATTTTTAGTATTTCTGGGAAAGACCAAAGCCCTTGGACCAAAATAAATACATTCAGCTAAACTAACATAAAGATTTTTTTAAAATAACAAATCAAAATTTCCTTTTTCTATAGCTGAGAAATCTTTCAATAGATGCATAATTCATGTGCATACTACATACACATGTTCTTATTTTTTGTTTTACTTTTGAAAAATGTGAAATGTTTACAAAGTCTAAAAAAGCTTGTTCTTTCTGTCTTTTTTAATGATTGAGATTACATTTTGTTTTCAAGATGAGCAAAAACATAGCCTAATTTGCCACTCCTAAAATAAGATGGATTTTAAAGAAAACTTTTTCTTGTATTCATTTTATTTAAGAAAAACATTTCTATTGTAACCATTCAAGGCAAAGTTTATATAAACATTCTTTAATAGCTTCTGAATAAAACATAGGTGTTTGTTTTGTCCCATGTCCCCATAGTTATGAGAGGTTGATAGCATGCTTATTTTTAAAGATAAAAGAGGGTGTGATGAATGAATACACTACAAGTATATTTCTCAATAAAGTCTTCTTTAAAATCATTTTGCACATTGAATCTTTAATAATAATTCAAATTTTCTGTGTGATTGAAAAAAATACTATTCAACCAGAAGTTCAGGGCAAAAGTTAGTAATGTTTGGGACAAATAAATTTTACACATTTTTATCAAACACATGTTCTTGATTCAAGATTCTGGGCCAAACAAAATATGACTTCAGCAGTTGAAAATTTATACTGTGAAACAATGTGAGCAAAATGGAAGACTTCATAAGCTTTGAAGAGAAAACTCTACTTATTTAAGAATGTGAATTTTTTCAATGTGTTGGTGTTTTATTTGTTTACACACTGGGTTTAATATTCTTCCCTATCTTTTTCGATTCAGGAAAATTAAAATTTTGAAGTTATCAATCAACAACCTAACTGTATAGCTATTGTAGAATGTGTATTATATATGGTATTATACCCTGAATATTTCTGTTCTCCTGGTGGCATTTTATGTTTGGTAGCTTTTCAACTTGATAAGTCAGTGCTTTATTATTTCTTTCCATTTCATTTAGGTCTCAAATGATCAAAGAAAAAGATGACATAGATCATTATGTGGAGGCGAATTTCAAAGGATTGTCAAAAGAGGAGGTTGCTGCGTAAGTACAACCTCTTAAAGATACTTTAATATAAAGTTTGTTTCTTTTGTCTTGATTCTTTATTGAAATTTCAATTTTCCTGTGCAATATACTTTTTCATGGAACAGGGCATTTAAAAATTAAAGCTCATATAAAATAGTGATAAGTCATGTCTATTGATCTTACAACATATCAAAGTCTCTAATGTTATGGCTCTCAAAATTCCCATGTTTACCGAGATATCATACTATCACATTTGCAATATTTAGTTAAGTCTGTGCCATTAATTGCATATTAACCTCCGTTACCTCCATGGGAAAGAAAAAAGCTATAAGAAAAAGATTCATATATCTTTTTTTATCCTGGTGATTAAAAAAAGAAAAAACTTACTATTGTATCTTCTTTTCCCCAGAAAAACTCACAAAAAGAATCAATGGATCATAGTTTATTGATTACTTTAAACATACTTCTAAATTACCTGGATTTATTTTTTAAATGAGCAATGTAAACTATGCCATTTTGCCACGAGTTAGAGTCTAATTTATGGGATGAATAAAAGCAGTATAAAAATCAATGTAGGTTAGTGAGAAATTAATAGAAACCTAGAACAATAGCTAAACAGACTTAATATTTCTTACCTATAGACTTAGTGGCTCTGTTACCATCAGATCTTTAAATGTAAGTATCAAAAAATAGAAATCTTATAAATTCATCTTAAAGAATTCATTAAGTGTTTCAGCTGAAATATTTTATGCAACAAATGTTTAAAAAAGATTCTCTCTTTTTAGTATTGTCTAGTACTATGGGATTCTGCTGAAGGAGTGTTCCTAATGATATTTTGATATAGGTTTTATATATTCTAAAATTATAAGTCTTTTCATATATTTCATTTTATCAGATATTATCTTTGTCAAGTTTCATATAACATGGAAAAACAAAGTAGTTTATTCAGTCAATAGCTACTTTATATAATGACAAAATTTTGCAGTGACTGTAATTACTCACTTCTACAGCTCTATAGACTGCTATGTGTAGTATCTGGTATTTTCAGTTAAATGCTATTCTGATTGTTAATTCTTTAACTTTCCATGGTAACCTCTTGGATAAAATTAAAAGTCAATATTGTATGATAAGCACAGTTGCTTCTTCAAAGAAAAATACATATGAGCAATATTTGTATTCTGATTTAAATATTATATCCAAATAGCTTTAATTGGCTTAACAATTAAGAATCAAATTAGAAACTAAACATTCTTCACTTAATTCAACAAACTAGAAATTTGTATTCTAAAACTCTACTGGCACCTAAGCTTTCAGTGCAGACTGAAAAGAAAAATTTTATGTAAGACAGTGCAAAATAGGCTATGGTGATGTGTTTACTTAATATTATTTTTCCACTGAGGATATTACCAAATTGATTTCAAATTCATCATTATGCTACAGACAACAGTAACACGGGGTAATTCTCAGTGCTTATCGTTACATTCTCCTTAAAGCTTCCTGGACTTGAATACTTTCTCAGACCAAAGCCCTTTCTATAAGATAGTAGGTGCAAATCATTCGTATGAAGATAGCTTGTGCACAGCTGTTTATTATTATGCTTTTGATTGATACGTATTCTAGACTTTGCCCCAGACAAGCTAATCAAATAACATAAAAAGGAGAAAATTGATGAATGATTTCAGCATCTCCCAGTAATGCCCAGCAGGTGCCATGAAGAATTATGCATATTCCTTTAGCCAGAGAATTGCTGTATGGAACTTTTTGTTAGCCATTCAACTCTGAAAAGATAAATTGGTCAACAAGCATTTATTAAGTACTACTTTATATCTAATACTAGGTTTTTCACGGTGGGAGACACAGTGATATTTTATTGTAAAATTCTTGGCCCCATCCTGGAAACTTAACATCTATTTCAGACAATAAGACCAACGAGCAGGAGACAAACATGGAATGATTGAGTGCTGATTGTACTGTGAGGTGCAACCTTGAGGTCGAGAAAAACATCAGAGAAGACTAAGATGATAGGATAAAACTTGTCCAGGAAGACAGATTTTGAATTTGGGTCCCTGTCTGGTAGCATTATAAAATGATATAACTGGTAAGTCATAGATCTTCAGTATATAGAGATGTAATGGTTAGAAACTGAAGAATCAAATTTTCAACTGGGCAAAAGCAACATCTAAGATATATCTTCAAATCCCTCACTGTATTGCCTTATTCTTCTTTAAGATGGCAATAGATATATTTATATATACTCATTAATACAATTGATGTATTCTAACTTTGATATCCCATAATATGCATATGCTCATTATCTAGTCTCAAAATAATCCCTTGTCATCTACCCCCAAATACAAGGGCTGTCTGGAAAGTATCCAGCCATTGTTAATATAACGAGAACAGTTACATGGCTGGATATTTCCGGACAGCCCTCGTATACCAACTTATGTGTAAACTCACATGCTGTGACTTTCCGCCTTCTGGGATGGATGGAGAGTTCCTGCTCTTGTCTAAGGATGATGCCTCTACATTTACTCTGGATCCCATACCTGTTCCAAGACTTTCTCCTGCAGTTAAATATGTTTTCCTCTTATATCATCACTTTCTCCTTTTCTGTTGGATCAATCTCACTAGTATTCATATCTACTGAAGTATTTCCCTCAATTTCTTATCCCCCTCCAAGTTGTACCCATTTTTTTCTACCCTTTACAATCACTGTCTCAGTATTTTCACATCCTATTCTTGCCTCAATTGACTCTAAATAGGTTTCCAGCCCCAGTACTCACTGAAATCTCTGTTTAGTGTCGCCAATGGGCCTCCATTTTTATCACATCTAATGGTTATGTTTCTGTCTTCATCTTGCTTGATGTCTTCACAGCATTTGCCAAAGTTGAACACTCTCATCTTGAATATTCTGTACTTGTGTCCTCCAGGATGCCATGTTCTATGGTTTTCCTGCAAACTGTACTGCCTTGGTCTCCTTTGCAGGCTGGCTTTCTCTTTTCAATCCCTCAATGGTGAGGAGCCCAAGGGCTGAGTCCTAGGCTTTCTACTGCAGCTACACTCTCAACCTAGATCTAATCTTATTAAACTTTAGCAATAACTGGATGACTACCATATTTATAAATCCAGCACTGACCTCTCCATCAAACTCCAAATTTTTAGATCCAACTGCTTTCTTGACATATATACTTGGATATATAATAGACATTCCAAGGTAAATTTAACCCAAAACTGGACTCTTGCTTCACCCCTACTCCTCTCCCATCCCCAATATTATCCAATATTCCTCTCACAGTCTTTCCTTATTTCAGCAAATAGCACCAAGGCAGCCTTCAGTCTTACCTTGCTCACAAGTACTCCCCATTTAATCCACCAGTGTGCCCTATCAGATATAACTCCAAAATATGTCTTGTGTTCATTACTTTCTCTTCATTGCATAGCTACCACTATGACTTACTTGAATAGTCTCCTAACTGCTCTTCCCACATCCACTCTAACTTCACCAAAATACAGCTGCCAGAGTGATGTTTTGAAAAAATTAGATCATGCCACTCTCCTGCTGAAAACCCTCCAAGAGCTTCTCGCTGCTCTTATGATAAAATCTAAACTCCCTGTTTGGTACAATGTACATTATTTGAGTGATGGGTACACTAAAAGCCCTGACTTTGCCACTATACAATTCATCCATGTAACATAAAACCGCTTGTACCCCTTAAATCTATTGAATAGAAAAAAAAATCTAAACTCCACATCTGGTCTGAAGCTGTGCATGATCTAGACTTTGCTGACCTCTCTGACCTTATCTCTCATTCTTTCCACCCACTCCCTCTTTCCAGTGTGGCCTTACTGCTGACACTCCTTCTTGCTATGTAGGTGTCACCTTGAATGTGACCTCTCCAGTGACTTCCACATTTCTTGACCTCATAATAAAATTTAAATGAGTAGTTAAACAGGGCAAGCTAATGTAGTTGTTATTGGAATGGCCAAATCCAAGTGATATGGGTTTATTTTACTTTGGAATGGGTAGAATTGCTCAAAGGCAAAGGGCTTCTGGGTTTTGTATCATCAACATTTACAGAAGGAATTTCAGTATGTTGCTTTACTTTTTAAGTGACTAGATTATTGCTGTGCCTTATAGATATATTTTTAAAAAATAAAATGTATTATATTCATGTTCTATATTTGACAATGATGATTTAGTTCACTTTATTAGATAAATCTTCAAATGGTTCATTGATACTATTTCATTGATCTTTAACAACTAACATGCTGAAATATAAAAAATTTTAAAAAAGCAAATAAAGAAAAAGAAAGCCATATCAGAAATGTTTCTTTACTTTGGATTTTAAATTCTGCATAATAATATCAGAATGCATTATTGTTTTTTAAAAGAACTTAAAATACTACTTATTATCATATCATAATTACTTTGAGTAGCTAAGTAATAAAAGTGTCATTTATAGATTCAAATAAAATTTAGTTATGTATATGAGGGTACAAGTAAACAAAATCATCTAGGGCACTCTGGGAGGCCGAGGCGGGTGGATCATTTGAGCTCAGGAGTTCGAGACCAGCCTGAGCAAGAACGAGACCCCGTCTCTACTAAAAATGGAAAGAAATTATCTGGCCAACTAAAATATATATAGAAAAAATTAGCCGGGCATGGTGGCGCATGTCTGTAGTCCCAGCTACTCGGGAGGCTGAGGCAGTAGGATCGCTTAAGCCCAGGAGTTTGAGGTTGCTGTGAGCTAGGCTGACGCCACGGCACTCACTCTAGCCTGGGCAACAAAGTGAGACTCTGTCTCAAAAAAAAAAAAAAAAAAAAATCATCTAGGAAAAGAGACTGTTAATCTGCTCAATATTATTTTCTGCTTCAGATATGAAGCTCTGTTATGTGGAAGAATGGATCTGGTTCAAAACTGTGCGTGTCTCTAAGATATTGCTTCCTTTCAGCATCATCAGTTGATGATGTTCGTTAAGTGTCAGCTCAGTGGCAGTTAGGACAATCAGTTACCATATTCAGCAAGTTTGGGCTATAAAAGAAAGAACTGTTTACTTTCCTAACTCTGAAAGCCTTTTTCTCCTGCCTCATTTTGAATTCCATTATACTTACTTAAAGTAAATTAGCATTTTGTCAGTCTGAGTTTTCATCTTGAATTTCAAAATTTTCTTCCAAAGATCCTTTTAGAAACTACAGATATACTTGTATGCAAATCTAGCACCTGAATCTTCACCATGGCCAGGCACTCTAAGTATAGGGAACAAAGTGAAGTCATTTATTCAGTATATAATATTTTATAATAACTTTGTGGGAATTTAGACCCACTTAGGTGTGCTCTTCCTCTGCTTTTTCTATTTTTGTTTACTTTTCAATAATTTTGTGAAATCATTTTGTTTTCTCTTCAAAACATTTTGTCCTTTTGTAAAGCAATAAGTTGAATTCTCTACAGAGGTTTGCAAACTAAAGTTTCTGAAGAAGCCAGTTGCCAAGTAAAGGGTTATATGACTAATCTTGGGATGAGAGACAGGCAGGCAAGAGAAGGAAAGGAAACTCTTCTCTTTGCTTCTAGTTAGCAAGTTGAATTTTTGAGATCTTCTCCCTGATTCAAGAAAAAAGTGATTTTTGGTATTCAAAACTTTTAAGATCCTTTTCAATTCTCGATTATGGTTAAAAAAGTAATCCTTAAAATCACTGGTGTTACTTCAAGCATGTAAAAATCATCCCCCATACCCTGTTCTGTTTTCTATGTTGGAACTGGAGATGTTAAAATAACCGGTGTCACTTATCTCATTACTTAAAGCAAAACCAAATTATGGGCCCACAAGAACTTTTTTGCTTCCCTAGAGTTTCTACAGATATTACCGGAGCAGGGTCTTTTCTGGTAAGCATAATTAGGTGGTGAGCACCTTTAGGTTAGAAGAGTACAGCATTATTCTCTTTTGAAATAAACATTTAAATGTCTAGTTATAATAAATATAAAAGAGAATGTAAGTTTGTAGGAGATAGTTTTCTTTGATAGTTTTAATTATATTATTTGGAAACTTTTAAAACTTTGTGTTCGTATTGGGATAATTCTCTGAGACCATTTTAAAAATTCTACACTTTCTTTGATCTAGGAAGGCAACTTATCAAGATATATTTACACACACAAACACATACAAATATATGTAATGTATTATACATATACATTATACATATATATGTAATGTATTATGCATATACAGTATACATATATATTTTTCATGTGTGCATGTTTATATGTATGTATATACATCTTCAGACTCTGTACTTTAATTATTAATCTCAATTTTCTACATATCACTATATAAAAATCTTTCAATATATTTTAAAACACTTTTCTTCAAGCTAAAGTATAGACATGGTAAGCAAAGTTAAATACAGGCACACTTTGTTTTATTGTGTTTCACTTTATTGCACCTCACACATACTGTAAAACCAGAAAATCCAGATATAGAAGAATACACCCTCTTCTTCCCCACAATCCACACACCCCAGGCAAAATTTGACAGTCTTTTTCAAAGAAGAATGTCAGGGTTATAGCTCAGATATAGGTTAACCAACATCAGCTTATGTGTGCCACTCTTGATACAAATGAAAAAAAGCTCTAGAAAAATAGCCTACACATTTTACTGTCAGGAAGAGTATGGAGCCACCCTTAGGCCAACTCTGTTGACTTAAAAACGTCTATAATATTAGATATTCTAATTTAACTAGCGTGGCTACATGTTTTTTTTGTGGAAACCTCCCATTTTTCCTACTTTAGGTAGGTTAAATTTGTGAGGAGGAAGCTAAAATACTGAAATGCCAACTGACACGGAGAAGACAAAAGAATTGGCCACTACTAAAAGGCCAGACTGTCTGGGGATGTACTGTGGAAGGACAAGTAATGACTGGGTCCTGCAGCCAGGGGTTTCAGGGTGTTTACATTGTGTCTCAAGATATTTACTTTGTGTCAGAATTAAATAATTGAGATTTGGTAACAAAGTATTGTTTTGTTCAGGTTGCTCTGCTTCATATGGCAGAGAAATGAGTAATACATTTTAGAAAAGTTTTAATCATATGTTTTGATTTATTAGATTTTATGTATTCTGGGTTTTTATATTTAAAGATTTTTGGTTGTTTGGAAATTCACCAAGGTTGATTGCCTCAATCATTAAATTAATTGAAATTAATTATGCATTAATAAATAAATAAATTAATATCATATCAAAACTCTTAGGTGATCAATAAGAAAGAATCTTTCCAAATGTCTTTTGTGCTTTTTGATTTTTAAAAAATTCTCTTCACATTGTTCCTAAGGAATCAGAAGTTATTTGGTCAGAATAATTTCTAAGAAGCCTAAATTTTATTCTAAGTGTATTAGGAAACCTTTGGCTCATTTTAAGCAGGGAAATGACATGATGCGACTTCATTTTAAAAGGATCACTCAAGGCTGCTCTCTACTCTATGGATATTTCCCTGGGCAACAGCCCAAGTGAGAGATGGTGGTGGCTTGAGCAGGCTCGATATAATGGAAATGATGAGAAGTGGTTTAATTTAGAATATATTTAGGTGATTGGGAGATCAGAACTTACCAATGGAATGAATGCAAGGAATGAGTCAAGGATGAAATCAAAGATGATGTCTTCTGAACTGACCAGAGCAAACAGGGGAATGTCTTGTTCACTGCCTAGTATCCAGCACTTGTAACAGTGTCCAGCACAAACTATGCACTCAGTAAATACTTTTAATTAAAACCAAACACACCCCAGGCTATACCTACCTTCTCCAGTTTAATTCTTTTCTGTCCCACTTGGAAATTTGTTCTTTGTGAAAATAATAATGGCTAATATTTGTCGAGCACTTACTGTTTCAGTGCCTCATATGTATTAATTCATCGAATCCTAGAAAAACCTTTGTTAGTCCCCTTTATAGCTAAGAATTGATGCACAGAGTTATTTACTAACTTTCCCAAGGTCATACAGGTAATAAGTAGAAGAGCTAAATTGGACTTTAGGCAGTCTGGCTCTAGAACCCATCCTTGAACCATTATAACATTCTGCCCCTAAAGTTACTCAGGTCTTCATTAAACTATGTTCTCTCTCATCTCTTATCCTGAGGGTATTGCCATTCTCTTAGCCTAGAACGATTTTTCCTTTTACTATTTCCTGGCTAATTCTTACTCAATCTTAAATGGCTCAACTATATTAAGTAAACTTGCTACTCTCCTGTAGTATCCAGTATTACTCCCATCATGGCACTTACAGCACTTCACTGTCATTGCTACCTTAATCGTTTCTCTACTAGACTATAAGCTTCAAGAGAGCTCAGGCCATGGATGCTTTGCGTCCTTGATACTCATATAGTGCTTAGCTGACAGGTGTGGGTAGATCAATGAATGAGCACCCATGATCTTTTACTCTTCCATAGGCTTGTACATGTGCTTTGCCTGGAATGCCCTCCCCTTTCTTTCATGCCTGTGTACTTGGTAAGATTTTATTTCTCTTCCAGCCTCTGCTTAATTGTTTCTTGCTCTGAGGCCTCCTTTGATCCATCTTCACTCACATGGTAGAGTTCAGAGCTACTGTTTGAACTGTCTCTTAATAGCCATTGACAATCATGTATGAGTGTTTTAGTTCCCCCTCTTCATTATGTTTAACAAAATATAGATTGTGACTCATTAGTGGGTAGTGATTGTGACCTATCAGTTTGGGGATCATAGCAAGCAACTTAAAAATGGAAAGAGAGTGTAGTAAAATAGAATATAAAAGAATGCATTGCATAGAGGAAGCCTGAATAATGGAGAGGCTGCCACGTATAATGGGAGAGAGCATGGCTTTTAAAACCAGACTCCCTGGACTCAAATCCTAGCTTTACACACACTAACAAAGTAACCAGTTGACTCTGGGTAAGTTACTTAACCTTCCTGTACCTCAGTTTCCTCATCTGAAAAAATAGGAATAATAATAACAGGGCTGGTCTCCTAGAATAGTTATGAGATTTGAGTTAATATTTATAAAGAGATTGAAACATTTTGCATATTTGTGCCTCTAAACATTGGTGTCATATATTTACATATATTACATATATAAATATATAATATATATTATATATTACATATATGTGTGTGTGTATATATAATATGTTCATAGGGTTATTGTGAGGCTCACATAAAACAAAGACCTTATATAAGAAGTCTTATATACACATGACCTTATATAAGTCTTTGAAAGCAGGGATTGTGTTTTATTCACCTTATATAAAATAACACTTTTTTTTCCTGCTTTCTTTCTAGAATTGATTAAAGAAACTTAAAGTTAATACTTTGTACTGCAAAGCTGTCAGATTATAAATAGAAAATGAAAGGCAAATAAAGGAGAAGTATGTAAATATCCAACAGAATTACTAGAAAGAAAGTTTCCATGAGAGAATATCGTTTTGACCCTCAATTTCTGGGCAGGCTGGGCAAAAGGGGATTGTGATGAACTATAGAATTTTCATTACCTAATAAAAAGATATACATCAGTTCTTCAAGAGAGATCAGCTATTTTCCTGATACTAAACTTCAAAAGAAAGTTATCACATGACCTTATACAAGAAAAATGGAGCAATATAATAGACCTTTACGTACCTAATGAATAGTAAAATAATTATTTAGACAGCTTGTTACAAATATTACATCTCTTGGCTAAGTTTTGTTTCAAGCATGATAGTGACAGGTAAAATAAATTGTTACTGTATTCTGGTCTTTGTTTTATGTGATCCTCATGACAACCCTATGAACAATAACCATGTTATTACTCCCAGAGACCAAAGCATAAAGAGGTTAAGTAATTTGACCAAGGCAATCTTTTGTTATAAAGAAGCAGAAACAATGAAGTAGAAAAAATAGCTCATACAGAGGCTAGAGCAAATAAGCTAGAAGAAAATGGATGACATACATTATTAGAGATCAATTTTCAGACTCCTTCTGAATTGCCAGAACTACCCTGGATCCAGAACCTCCCTCCAAGTTTACCTCCAGAAGGATTCAGTTGTTCTAAAATCTAGATTCAGATTTCCATGAAATCTTTCTACTTAAGCTTGTGTGAAACAATATCTTATCCTACAACTAAAGTAGCCAAAGAAATATTGTTGAATAAGGGAATTGTTGTCTTGAAAGTTAGTTTGGCTTAAGGTTTTTCCACTTCAAGTTCCAGATAAAGATGTATGGCCAAACCTATTTCCTTTCTATGTTTGAAATGACCATCCAGAAGTACAAAGGATAATAAATCTTACTGTGATGAGAAAGGAGAGGAGAAAAATAGAGAACTTAAGATTTTCAGAAATATGATTTCAAAAACAGTTGGAATATTACCATGGATAAAAAGTAACATTTCATAATGATAAAATAATTTGGCTTATCAAGACCATATAATCCTAAATGTTTGTGCTTCTAATGACAGAACTTCAAAATATATAAGACAAAATTGATAGAAAGATGAGAAACAGGCAAATACACAATTATAGTTGGAGGTCCCAACACCACTCTCTCAATAATTGATAGAAAAATCAGTAATGATATAGAAGACTTTAACGACACTTTGTCAATCACCTTAAATAATTGACATTTACAGAATATTCCACCAAACAACAGCAGAACACATTATTTTCACATGTACAAGGAGTATGTATCAAAGTAGATCATATTCTGAGCCATAAAACAAATTTTAATATACACAAAGGATTAAAATCTCCAAAATTATGTTCTCTTACAACCGTGGAATTAAATTAGAAATAATAGTAGAAAGATCTCTGGAAAATTCCCCCAAATTGGGATGCTAAACAACATATTTCTAAATAATCCATGGATCAATGAGGAAATCAGAAGGCAAATTAGAAAATATTTGAACGGAGAAAAAGAAAATATGGAGTATCAAAATTTGTGGGATGCAGCTAAAGTAGTGCTTAAAAGGAAATTCATAGCATTAAAATGCTTATATTAGAAAAATAGAAAAGTCTAATATCAGTGCCGTAAGCTTTCATTTTCAAAAACTAGAAAAAGAAAGCAAATAAAACTCAAAGTTAGCAGAGAGAAAGCAAAAGTAAAATGTGAGCAGAAAACAAACAAACACATCTTTGCAAATAAAAACAAACAAAGCAATAAGAAAATCAATGAACATAAAAGCTGGTTCTATAGAGAAAAAGAGAACTTTAAAAGATTTCTCATTTGTTTCCTTAGAGACATTGTAGAAAACCTTACATCCCCAAAAGATGTAACTGATACTATGAAAGCATTTAAGGAAAAAGAATTCTTCAAAATTAAGGTAAATATTGCTGAAATTTTTAAAAAGTCAAAAGAAGAGATTGATGAGAAAGAAAAGGATCTCCCTCAGTACACTGAATAAAAAGAGAAAAGATGTAGACAATATTAGAAAAAGGTATGAGATACAGAGCATAAGCCTGGGTGTGTAGCTGTGCGAATATTTATATAAGAGAAATCCTACAAAGAAGAGAAAATGAAGGAAATGAAAGATAATATTATGTGTATATATTTATGTATATACACATATAGAGCTTAGACTAGAAAAAATAGATATTTTGACTGAAATGGGCTGTCAAAGTAACCAGAAAGACCAAAAAATAAAAAGGAAAAGCAAAAAAAAAAAAAACCAAAAAACAAAAAAAACCGAAACAAAAAATGCCCACCTAGACACATACTTACGAAATTTCAGAACACTATGTATAAAGAGAAGATACTAGAAGCTTTCAGGGGAGGAGGAAGAGGTTGTCAACAAGAAATAAAGATCAGACTACCACCACAGAATAGCACTTGGTTTTAGAATAAAAAAAGAGGAATGTCTTCAAAATCTGCAGAAAGATTTTTTTTAACTTAGAAAACTATCAATTAAAAGTGAGGGCAAATAAAAATCTTTTCAGATAATGCAAGGACCTAGAAACATCTCTGTCTCTTAGAGCAGTCTTTCCGGATCCTACCCTAACAACAACAACAAAAAACTGGTTACTCTAGAGGGTTTGTGTAGAACACAGAATTCAAGAAAAAGAGGGCTGAGGGATTGAAGAAACCCAGAAATCAAAAATAAATGTCTACAAAATTGATGTAGTAAATAATATGATTAAGCACCTGAAAGATCTTTATGATAATATTCATATAAACCAATCATATATGTTAGGGTTAAGGAGATAATCAGGAAACTGACATTTAAGTGTACTAAGTATACTATTAAATGTAGAAAGGTATTATAACATATATTACATATTTATGTTATCTTTATTATATAAAAATATTAATGTGAAGAACAAAACCAACAATATTTGCAAATCACTTGTCCTAAAAACTTTCCCCTTAATTGAAATACCATTTTTATTAAATTTCCAAATTCCCATGTATATATGCATATATACATACATGCACATATATATTCTGTTCTATTGATTTATTTGCCTTTTCTGTATGAACATCACAACTCTTTTTATTAATATAGTTAAAACACATTTTTATATCTGGCAGATGGTCTCCCTCTTTGTTCCAAAACATCAAGTTTTTCTTGTATATTAACTGTTTTGTATGAGTTGTAGAATTGTCAAGAGTTGGGAAAATATCATTAAGTTTTTATTGGAATTATGCTGAATTTATGTTATTTTAGGAGAAGGGGGATCATTAAAATATTGAGTCTCACATTAACAAGAACCTTTAGTTTCAATGGTGTTAAATAATAGCATTGACAGCAGCATCCCTTTACTTTCCTGATGTTAGCGGAAACAATTCTAATGTGTCCCAATCAGAAAGCTTCTTGCCATAGGTTTTTAATATATTCACATTACCAAGATAAAAGATTTTTTTAGTTTCTACTTTTCTTAATCAGAAATGAGTTTTGAACTTTATTAAATAATTTTCTAGCATCTACTAGGATTATTACAATGTTACTAGATTTTCTAACTTTAAACTATTCTTGCAATTCTGGGATAATCCTACTCAATCATTATGATTTTAAGTTGCTATTAAGTTCTTTTTTTTTCTTGGGGTGTGTGTGTGTGTGTGTGTGTGTGTGAATTTTGCATCTAAATCGTAGTGCTATTGAGCTGTAATTTTTGTTTTCTTATTCTACACTTTGTGATTTTATAAAATTAAAGAATTTTTCATCTTTTTCAATGCTCTAGAATATTTTGGGTGAGATGGAAATTTTATATTAGTGAAAGTTCGGTAGAACTCCTTAGAAAACCAAATCATGTTTCTCCTTTGGTGGGAGTGGGGGAAAAGCGAGTAGGTCTTGTATTATAATTGGTATTCTAGATCTTCTCTAGCCAATTTCGATAATTGGTATTTTTTTAGTAAATGGTCATTTAGAATTTTATATTTATTGCAATAAAGTTTAACATGATATTTCCTAATTAGGTTTAAATATCTTCTATATCTATTGAAATATTCTCTCTATATAATCTTGGAGTAAATATAATGTTGGATAATAACTCTCTAGAATTAGACTGCCTGGATTGATAATGCAGCTCCGTCACTCACAGGTGTGTGATCTTCACCTCGTTAATTAAATTCTTAAACCAGTTTCCTCTTCCATAAAATGAAGATAATAATAACAGTACCTATCTAATAAAAAATGTTCTAAGGTTTAAATGGATAATTGTATGTAAAGTATTGAGAACAGCACCTGACACATCATTAAGCACATAATAATAAAAGTTAGCTGTTACTGTAATTATAATGAGAAGATTTTTCATTTTGGGTACCATTTTTGGTGACATCTATTTTTGTTTTTCTT